>JASJOG010000023.1:1185000-1607500 GCA_030142905.1 Heliopora coerulea
CCCGCAATTTTTCCTGTGCTCCATTGAGATATGGAGCACGCAAGGCAGCCAATCAGAAGCGCCATTGTGTTACATCTATGCTATAAAACTCTTTCGAGGTGGAAGCTCCCCCCTTTGACAAGTAAAATAATCTGGCGTTAGCCCGAGTGAAATAATAGAAGTCTTACCACGCCGGGAAAGAGTTAATCAATTATCTGATAAAAATTGTATTTCTCCTGTCGTGAAAAAAAAGCCCAAGCGTGCCAAAAATTACTGTTCACGCCGTCTATATCATTACATATAACTCTCTGCTTGCTATAGTTCTTATTTTTGTATATAGAGACATATTCCCCGGTTCGCTAACTCCCCAGCCTCCCGATTCGCGGTTCCCTCTTTTAAAGATAGTCGCGATGAAATAGGGTCACCCTCGAGCTGTAGATGCAATTTTCCCCCACCGTCTCAAAAATATTTCCGTCCACACGATAGCTTTTTCGAATCGTTTTCACCCGTCCACACGATAAAGCATAAACGATTTGAAAATGGTAACAGCCTATTTGTCTTCGGCTGCAATGTTATCCAACCAAGCACTTTTACGTCCTGATCTAACCCAAAATCTTCGAGGTCTTGTTTGTCTTCATCCTCCGTCAAGACCTTTCAGACTGGCCTTCAACAATAAAAGTGAAAGTAACTTGATAATGTTAAGTGTCCTCGCCTAATCAGCTTGAACATTCAGTAAAGCAATACTGATCTCAGTCAAGACACGCTATTAAGTTTGAAAGAAGCCCAAGCAAAAGCGACACTAAAGTCATACGTCCGTCGGCCATTTTAAATCTCGCACAGGATGCAGTACCATGACGTAAGCGTTTTTGAAAAGTTCCTTTTTTGGTGACCGTTTTCGCTTCCCGATTACCAGATTCCCAGTTCCCCCTTTTAAAGATAGCCGCGATGAAAGAGGGTCACCGCGAGTTGGGGTCACTTTAAAATAACTTCCTTAGGGGTCTGTTCGTTAACAACTGTTAAATTCGTTAAACCAGTTCTTTATCAATCTAATCCTACATTGCCAGTCAGAAGCGAAGAAACTCTACTGTACATTTTCAACTCGAGATTTGTTAAAAAATTCGACACTTGAATTGGACGAACAAGACTTGGAATCTGGTAAGAACTTTACTGTAATGAGCTTTTCCTTAAAAAATTTCACATGCCATTGCACATATAAAATAATATTTCATGCGTGAATTGTTTGAATGATGTAAGTGAAATGAAAATTTTATATGTTAAATGCATTTTTCGTACATCAAGATTTCACATTTGAAATTTTGAATTGGTTCATTTCACATGTGAATTAAATATTTCATAAGTGAAAACGTTTCCATTTCATATGTGGAATGAATATTTCACAAGTCAAGATGTTCCAATTCCATATGTTTTTCAGTCTCATTCCCATTTAATCAACTTGAGTCCAGTTCACTTCGATTTAGTAAATTCACGTAACGTATGATGTATCTTTCACTAGCAATGGAACGTCGCCAAATCCCCCTAGTGTTCGCTCAAGGCTTGGGCGCGGCTGTGTATACAGAAATGCCAACTTTACCATTAACACGTTTCCGTGTCTTCGTGAGTATAAAGACACCTCCAGTGGTGGGCCAGTGGGGAGAGGAATGTATTTATTTTTCGAATAGAAAATCGAGAAAAAGAGCTTGTATTATTTGCCGTTCAACTTGTCTTAGCGCTTATGATAATTTGGGTTTTGTATTCACAACAATCGACAACTCATGCGCCGCTTTTACGAGAAAAATACGAATTCATAATTTCTTTCTGTTTACCTTCGTTGTTTCTGATCAAAAAGTAAACTGGCCTTTCGCTGCACTCGCAAAAATTCAAAGGCAAATCGACAGGATTAAAATGGTAAGTTGCTCATTTGTGAATGTATTTACTTGGGATTAGAAAGATGAGTTGTTGCTTTATGTGTGTATTTTACAGGTAAATATAGAGCTCACTGATTTTTACTTAATAAACAAGAAATCCGCTCTAGAGGCAGGTGTTGATTGTTGAAGCGAATTCCTGAGTCTCGGCCGCTGCAGTTCCATAAACAAGTCCGGCATTGAATTACATTACGAGACAAGAACGACATTTAACTTGGGAGATTTTCGCTCTTGGGTTTTTCCCCTGTATTTACTCTCCCAACTCAGTCAAGAGATTGACAGGTGGCAATGTCTACCAGTGGAGGAATGTTGAAGCATAGTTTTTACATTTGCATTTGTATTTAAGGTTGTGATAAGAGAGCAGTCTCAGTCAATGGTGCGGTGCTAAATATGTAAAACATGCCTGGTATGACGGGAAGGATACTTCTTGGAGATAAAGACAGGAAATTCACCGTACATGTCATAAAATACATAATATTTTTCTTTGCCAAAGATTATCCTTGTGTGAGTCAACATTTCAACAGTCAAGCGTATTTCGTAAATGTCACCTCAAGTAGCTGGTTTTATGAATTCCCTTTTAGTTGCACATGATACCACGACACTCTTGCCAAACCAAAATCTATCAAATTTGGAAACAGCCAGTTGCAATTTTGCCGGAAAAATTCGTTATGATCGGAAAACCGTGCAACTACTTGATGACGCTGACGGCTAAGATCACCGCTACATAGATGATAGTGCAGTGTGTTGTTTGTTATTGGTGCCGAAAGGCCAGATATCGTCATGTTTCCCCGTAGCAGTCCCTTATTGATGTTGAAGATGTGGAAAGTGTCACAATGTTTCATTGTGGTAGTACAGGTACACCTTGGTTATCGTTAGTCACGGTGGTTACCATTTTCAGGTTAAAACAAAACGGACGGCAAAAACAGGGCACCGCGTTTGAAAGGCAAAAATGAGCAAAATTTTTCAACAGTTTTGCGGGATGGAGGGGAAATAAGTCAAAGAAAGAAAATCACACCCTTTTCTTGATAATTGCACTACAGCAGGAACCACATCAAATTAAAACACAAGGATCCACTGGGGATAACCTTGGTCAAAGGTCATGAGGCAGAAAACCCAGAAATAAAGAATATAGACGGATTCTTTGGCAGTATCTTGAAGTTTCCAATGATGTTAGATCAGCGGTTTTACTACGACATTTTTTTTCAAAAAAAAAATCAATAGCGCGATGTGTATCCTGCAAGGTCTCTTAAATAGAATTACAGTGCCACACTGAAATCAATTGAACCCCTGAATCGAGGATTCCTGACTGTGATTTAGTGATTAGAACGTTAACTTACCGGGCTAGAGGTCGCGAGGACCGCAGCGATAGTGATCCAAACAGGTGACATTGCTCAAACAAGTTTATTTCTCTCCTCAAGGTCTGAAACAGTAAGAACTAAAAATAACATCAAAACATTGACGATAACCACCGAGCTTTGGTGGAATCTTGCTTATAAAGATCTCACGCATTGGCAGGAATTTTTTTCACGAATATTCTTGTAATAAACTCCAATCCTGTAATCCCACTCAAGTTTTTCGCGTATAAAATTTTGTCTAATAAACGCTAAATTATGTTATTTCAAAACCTTTCATTTACCTTAAATGAATTATGATTTCCTCTTCACTTTCCCTTCTGGTTTACGTCCGCACTCTCCTCCGCTGAGCTGTGGTCACTTAATTCGAGACTTACTGACCTCGATGATCCAAAGTCTTGAGGGTAAATCTAGATTTTAAGGGTCCCAAGGTTTCCTGCCAGTCAGGGAAAAAAGACACCAATTCTGCGCTGTAATGACAAAAGAGACGTAGAGCACGCTGTATCCACAAAAATATTGCTTAATGGTATAGCTCTGTAGTATTTATTTTGTAACGTGATGAAGAGTTGCTCATCCAATAATGCGCAGGCTCTGCTAATGAAGAGTGAAAACATCGAAGTGGCAAAAGATTGTTGCTGTCGTGACCCCTTGAAGGATCATAAGACCCCCATTGATTTGATGAAAAATTTAACACATGCCGCGCCCGCTTCCATGATAAAGTCGTTTGATGTCTGGTATATCAGGAATAGCGACGGCGAGGTCTACCTGAAAAGACACACCTTTGGATGCGGAGAGTATTTTGAGCTTCATAAGATGAATGTACAAACCCCAGATCGCTGAGATTCTTTGTAAGAGTTTTAATTATAAGGGTACGGATCAGTTCTGATGGACATTGAAGCAAAGGATTCAGACGCAAGATGTTCAGACTTTCTTGGCAGGACCAAAAGCCTGATTATAACTTCCTTTCACAGGTGACAAGGCCCTTTCCTGCAACTTTTTATTTTCGGCACGTTAACGAAGATACGCCCTTTCAGCTCCGTTTGCCAAGAAAATAAAACCTATGATATAACGATGGCCGCTTGGTTGAGTATGAATAAAATTATTGTGATTATTTATTAAGCAAATGCCACCTACGATTCATAGGTTTGTCATGAACCTGATATGAGAATACGTAACACATATTAGTGGAACAACTTTCGATGGACTCTTCAGTATTTATGCAACGTGGTGATGGGATTTTGAAGGATTTTTTCTGCCTTCCTCTGTTACGTAGCATATGTTGCCACGTTGACTCTTTCAGTATCTAATCACGCGTGCCTCAGGACAAGCTCTTCTCTTCCAAAAATAATGTGCGCTTCAGCCAAAAGATTATAATTCTCGGGGTTCAGCACTCCATCAATGACAATCGTGTTTCTCGAGGTGTTTACCTAAAGATGATAGAACTATTGGGGATATTTTCGTTAAATTAATGCCTTTTAAAACCTTAAGGATTTCATGAACCTTTTTAAACAGTCAAGCAAAAAGACGTACACATTTACATGCAGATCTCACTGTCGTGTTGAGGACGTCTGAGCAAATGAAACTTTCACTTTATTTTTTTGCTGTTTGAGAGATGATTTCAATGTTGCGAGACCAAACGCATGAAGTACACTGCCGTGTTTTGGTTTGTCTTCGCCAGTAATTTGATACGTACTCAGACATAATCAGGAAACCCTGATGCGAAATACCGGGGATTTAATCAAAATAGAATTGATGGCAAACGTTCGGCGCCTTCTCTCCACAAGAAGTACTTTTATTATAATAGTGCTAGTATGGTCTTTCACTTTGTCAGTTCTATTGGTAAAAGAGCCTTTAAAAAGTTGGCGAAATTCGGAACATTAACGTGAGGAACATTAATGGAGACCATCAAAGGGCATACTAAAGGAAGCTTTTTCAGTTACTAAGAGCATAGTTAATAAAAAAGGGGGACAATAAGGGCAAGATTGTTTCTGATTTAAGTGGATTAACAGGGAATGCCGTTAGTCTCTTAGCGGGATGCCAAAAACCTTGAATTACGGGATTCAAAAGACAAGAACATCAACTGTTTGGACTCAAGCAGGGATTTTCTTCCGGACGAAGTGAGAACCTTCATGGACAATGAATGTTCATGGAATTTTTTGAGAAAACATAATTTATTTGAGATCAGTGATGCCATGGACTTATTCTTTGTAGTTTCAAACGTCTTGTGAAGTTGTGATAGCGCGCCACTTCTTTTTTGACGAATACGATGAGTTGGATTGTTCAAATGAAGCAACCGATGACTTAGTGCCGAATGAGGTGGCGGATGACATTTGCGTTGCCAGGGAAGACTTTTCGAAATTTTTTACTCAAATAAGACCACAATACGAGACAGGACAAAAAGTTCGAGATTAACGACCAGTTTACAGAATAGTTCTGTGTTTTACAGAGTAGAGGAGGTGCAAAGGTTATGTGAGAATAAACAAGTCATGGTACATAAACAAAAGTTGCGGGTGGCTATGAAATTATTGCTTTTAGGGTTTTTTCACGACAAGCAACTGTTTTGAGAAAATGGTCATCTTTTTAATTCCAATTATCTAACAAACGATATTTATAAAAGCAAAAGTCGAGTATTTCTAACTTTCTCCTGCCACCCTTCATTTGCATCCGACTGACATAATTAAAACCGTTTTAGAAAGTAATCGTACCAAATTGCACTAATTGGCAGTGGGTTCATTGAAATGAGCAAAAGCCGCAATCTCAAGATGAGAAAATAAGTATATCAATGTTTGTACTGGTATTCAGCGAAACGTTATCTTAACTAACAATGTGAAACATACAAATCGGGTCTTTTAAAATTGATAAGAACTGTCATTTGTCTTGCTATGGGCCGCGGACTTGCTTGAACAGTAATTTCCAATGTGGAACCTCTTGTGCGCCTTACTTGTTTCTATTTTGGCTACACTTATAACACGGAAGTTATCTAGGAACTGTTCATTCAACGGGATAATAAAAATTGAGTTTCAAAGTTCTGGCGGTAGTTCTTCCATCACAGGTGTTCATGAACAGCCGGCTTGTCCTCAGCGGCAAATCACACGCTAAACTCATTGAAATGTCGACTGTGGTGCGCTTTTTTTCCGGGGCGACTCCTAGGTGGCAGTATCATGGATAAAAATAATTTCATAGCCATGATCGAAAGGATCGTTAGATAATGACACCGGATACTATTATAAAATTAACGACAGAATTTGAACATTGCGAATCCGCAACAATTTCTATCGGTACCATCGGCTCATAGCTTGAACGGTAGGTTTGTTCAGATTAGCAAACTTGGCCCGGGTTTGGAATTCGTCGGTTCATTTCGAGTTCAAAGTCACTCGAACCGCACTCACATGTTCGAGTTCAGTTTCAGTCTTTTCTCAGACCACATCGAATGGGCACAGTTAAAACTAATAAAGATATAGTCCGTTCGAACTCAGCTCGATTGCGTTCACAGAGGGGGACTTTTTGACATGTCTTGTTCAAATCCGATCCGAGTTCCTTGATGTGAACACACCTGATGATCCAGTTTCATGTTCCCAATTGAGAAGCTATTGATTGGTTCGAGCACAAAAAATAACACATTCACCGAGAACCATGCAGTGGTGTTGCCAGGGTTTCCCTTATAAGGGGAGGCAACACCCGACTACGATACGTCAACTGCAGACCATGAGGGGCTGAAAGGCCAGTTAAGTGACACGACGTTGGTCAGGGTTAGTTTTTGGTGGCTTATTCAAAAGGGGAGATTCTTTCATAAGTAACAATAATCGTATCAATCGAACAAATACTAAATTTTTAAACCAGCACGACACAAAAGGGGGGGACCATTGCACCATGGCCTTCCCTCTAAATACGCCGGTGGAACCAGCAACTTGTACTTGAAGTAGTCATCTAAACCTTAACTCGAGTACAACTGACAGTCAAAATCAAGATAGTTTTCCAGTGGTTAAACACGTGTCGTAAAATGCTCTAACAAGACGGTGAAACCAATTGTCAAAATATTTGTATTTTGGTGAACGCATAGGTAGGAGGATAGTTAACACCTCGCATTGGATTTGCCCGTTAGTATACGTATTTAGACTTATTTCGCCGGATCTTTATTTGTATGTATTAGTATATAATAGTAAATACTAATTTACATGTTAACATTAGTATATACTATATATACATATGCAGGGGGTGGACAAAAAAATGTGGCCATCCTCAGAAATTATGGTTAACGTAACATAATCATCGCAAGGTACAGCTGTACCGTGACAAAGAGGCAGGATCCCCCAAACGTTGGTTTTTAAGCAATAAAGTTTTTAAACTGAGTTTTTGAATCAATATTTAATGTTTTACTTGGTTGGTGGAAGGGTTCTGATTTACTTATATATATATATATATATATATATATATCTGTGTGTGTGTGTGTATAGGGGTGTCTATGTTGGTCAAAGACGCATAGATACTGCCAAGTGTGGAAAAATTCTTGGTCTTACACTCTTTAATTTACTTCTAACGTTCCTCCTGCAAGCTTTATAGCCACTTACAGACGGTGGTACAAATCTAACTGTTTCAAGGAGTGTTATCCCCCAACATGGACGTTTTTTCTTCATTTTGGAGCGGATCTAGCAGGCCATACTTTATAAAAGTTGGGGGAGAAGGAACTGGCCCTTCAGTCCTTCCGTGGCCTTGCCACTGTATATATTGCCAAATTAAAGCTGTAAAAGTAAAAAAAATCTCAATGGTAATTGAACTGCACGCAAGCGCATATGTTAGACCCTTTAACTTTAGACTGAATGGGGTGGTAAAAATCAGCAGTACACCAACAAGTAAGAACTATATCTGTGTGGAAAGTCTGGAGAATATCGCCAAACTAGCCTTGTGAGATCTCTCATCGTCCATTTTCCCGTACATTTGGTATTTTTCTTGCAAGCACAACACTGTTTTGAATATTGAGGTTCCTTCCACATGTATGCGTTGTTGCACAAAAACGCAAACTTTTTTTTGGCATCTTGGGCTTCTGCTTACACCTAAATGATGACTGGTGCGTCTAGCCGTTTCCTCTAACAATAGACACTTTCGGAAGATTTCTGAAAACGGTGATTTTTGATGCGTTGCTTTCCGTGTGGATAGACCAAAACGAATATCAACTTTTGAAAACGGTGTTGGATCCAGTTCTCTAGCATGAATGAATGGATGAAATCTTTATTGTGGAAAGGTGCATTCATTCAGTACATAAAATGCAATATTGTTATCGATAGGAATCCTATTGATCATTCTGAAGGTCATTCTGTTTTTGCTGGAGATCATTGCTATTCTTATTTTCAAGATTGTCGAGGGGACAGGTGAATACGGTACGAAAATACTCGTGTAGAGTCAAATATTTTGATGCGTTTTCAGCTATAGCGGGGATAAATTTAAAAATGCATAAATGTGGACTTGAATATTAAAATTGGACTGCTGCGTAGGCAGTTCTGAACCAACCTAGAAAAAAAATTAAAGTTAAAACTCATCCATGTTCCTTGTTCTCTCGTTTTTTGGCCGAAGACTACCTTTAAATTTTTTTAAGGCCGGACGTAGCCAGATAATGACCCTGAGCACCAACCTGTAGCCCGACGAAGTTTTTGGGTCCCTACTCCTTACCCCCAGAGCCTGAATCCTGGTACCAACCTGCGACTGACCCCTGTTAGAGAAGCTGAACGTGAGGCGTTTTATGCCTTACAGGTGATAAAGTTTTCATCCGCCGATGACAGACGTCAGAGTGCAGTTACAAATTTTAAATTATACGTGAGAAGATGCCCTCGCACAATGTTTAAATTTTGAAATAGCCTGACCAAATTGAACTTTCCAATGAGCATTTATCTCTATCTCGGTCTCCAATGGCGGATTCATTGGGGGGGGGGGGTGTTATTGGGGTTACAACTCCCTCTCTGAGAATATACGTGAACAAAAATATAAAGAATTTTTATTTAATTTCATTTCAGTTATCTTGATAGCATGCGGTTTTCTTTTATATTTGAACTTCAAATATTATTTAATGTATGTCAATCCATAGATCTTGTATCTGGGAGGAGAGATTACATCTGTTCACCACTGAAACTATACTGTATTTTGAATGTATTAAATGCGCTTAAGTTGGGCGTCATAATTTTGGAAATCAGGTCATGGTTACTGACTATAATTGTTTAACTCATTTTGACCATTGACAATCATGGGCTAATATAGGCAGTCTAAAGTTGCTTTGTCACAAATTGATTTGAAAGGAGGAGTTGAAACTGTAAATGAAAATCACTTCCTTCAATTGCAGTGTATAATGATGAAATAGCGTATGAAATTCATTGTTTGTGATCATATTTTTTGCTGTAAAACTGCCCTCAAAATACTGAAAATAGCGCTCAGAGCGTCATTAGAAAATCAAAAATTTTTCAGGGGGGCATGCCCCTGCCCCTCTAGAGGTTTCTCGCGCCTTCTGCGCCCGCCTTTTTCCCTCCCCTTTTTCCCTTTTTGGAATCTCCAAACCCCTCTTTAAAATAATCCAAGATCCACCCTTGATCTCCATCCTTGTCTCTGTCTGTCTGGTTCTTTCTTAAGGCGTTGGCGATCAACGGAATTTAGGGATATCTCCCTGGAAATCAATAGCGAAAGGGGGAATCAGGCCTAACGAAAAAAAAACAAACACAAAAAAAAAAAAAACAAACCAAAGCTGAAGGATTCACCAGGTGCGATTTTACAGAAAGGGGTTCGGGTAGGGGTGCACCGGATCTCGGTTCCGGCCGGTTAGTTCCGGCCGGAACCCCGGTTTTTCAGAGTTCCGGTTCCGGCCGGAACTGTTGAAAAAAGCATGGCCGGAACCGGAACTCTCTCGTTTTCAGAGAGAAAGAACATCAAGTTTATTTAATTATTTTATTTAATAACATCGATGAAATAGACTGAACAGATCACATTTCATATTTCTACTTCGTTGCTAAGAAGATAAATCATTAAAATGTGAACTAAACTACATAAATAATATGATACAACATGGTGTCCAGTGAAGGTATCGATTAGAGAAAATTTGAACCAAAAAACTCTAAAGTTTATTTCCGTAATACGTATAACATATTAACTTAATAACATTTATTTTACAGTAAAATGTTTCAACAATAGCCGTTTAATGTCACTACTAACAGTTAAACATCACAACTACGATATTGGCAATCGTGGAATATTATGGTGCAGGAATAGTAACTGTTCGCCATTTCGGGGAAGTAGACGTAGGGAAGTAGGGAAGTACCAGTCAGGCACTGGCATCAGACAAAATCAAATATTACCATATATGGTCTAAATAACTCAGTTCCGGTTCCGGCCGGAAGTTCCGGCCGGATTTCTTGGTCAGTTCCGGTTGGTTCCGGTTCCGGCCGGAACCTGAAATACTGGTTCCGGTGCACCCTTGGGTTCGGGGCATGCTCACCAGGGAAATTTTGGAATTTTCAAACTTCTAAAATACCATTTCCTGCATTTTTGCAAACACTTCAATTTTCAAAGGAATCTAAAGTCCTGTGATGTATATATGTTTTGGTTCCTCCCTGTTTCCGATATACAGAAAGCGGGCCTTGGGACTGGAAAGCGAGGATCGGCAGATCCTGTTTGGCTGTGTACAAAAGAATATACCGTGTCATGGACGATTGCGTTAAAGTGATCCCGACGATGCATCAGTTGGCAGGTCAATTCATACCTCTTCGGGAAAGTATTCATGGCATATATTCTTTCCTTTTATTAAAACGAAGGCCAATGTCAATGACTTTCATTCACTCTTTGCGGTTCGAGATGTCTCCTCTCGACAAGTAAAATCTACTGGCGTTAACCAAAGTAAAATAACTTTACGTTTGCTAGAGTAAAGAAACAAAAATCTAATTCGGACAGAAAACCTACGAAAGTAATTGTCGAATCGAACAGGGCCGCTTTACGTTTGGACAACATATGGGAGTTCGCCAAAGCTCTCCACAGAAGAAGGTATTGTGAGAAAAAGATATGTTAAAAAACCAGATATATTTTTTGTAAACAATAGTAAAATACAGCTAAATAGAATATCTTTTGGTAATTATTTCAGTTTTGATGAAAACATATTTGCATGTGCGAGAATCGATATTTGACTGAAGTATTTATTAACTGGCAGATTTATCGGGGAGTTTGTGGCTAGATATTAGTAAGATAGTGAGTAAGAATGCTTTAAAGAAGGCATTTGGTCATAATAATAAATATTTTTAGTATAGTCACATAGTTAATTATCGAAAATCTCGTATAGTGATTTGTCAAAATTCAAGTTAATTTTCTATAATTATACATACAGCCACAAGTGAAATATCATAGTAAAGCCATTGACGCAAAATGGCGGCTAGACTTATAAATGTTGCTGTGGAAGAAATTAATAAAATGAATGGATTTGCTCTTCTAAATTCAGTGTTAAAGTGTTCGAAGGTAGATAGTTACACTGGAAGCTCATTCAGAACAAGTGTTGTTCACTTTTTCAGGCCTTAAGTACAAAAGTTCTTTCAGTTTTGCGAAAAAGTCAAAATTTACTACAAAATGGATTTCAATATTTGTTTACAGTTTCTTTCAAGTCATTACTAGTGTAATGATGCTGAAACAACTATTCATTGCAGGCTTAGTGAATTTTGTTGAATAATTTGTTCAACTTGTTCTCGCGGATTAATCAACAATATTAATTCACTTCGCCTTCGGCGAACAATTGTTAAATACAACGTGATCACAGCTGTTCCGCATAATTTGTATTTATTTATACATTCTTCTAAAGAGGACCCCCACATGAGATCGATTACCCAGAACTCCCACAGACCCTGCAACTAAATGCAGCACATACAAACCTAAGCGGATTATTCAAGTGTCTTCAAATGAACAGGTAAATGAAAGTGGGTTTTATCCGTACCATCTCATATCGCCTACTCAACAACATTGAGCTAAATTGTGGACCTTGCGTTAATTGTTTGGAAAAAAGAAGAATCAGTTTGTTAATCACGCAATATAACTCGGTACAGTAATTAGATTTTCATCGTTAATTGCTACTTTAACTGTCTTACCTTTTCGTCTATTGAAATTTACCATTTGACAATTCCAGTGTCGAGGTCCGCCATGAGCACCTATCATTGCCGTATGTATAACTTGAGACCGCGTTGTAACTTGTAAGGGGTAAAAAATGTCCTCAAAAGTCCGCCAGATTATTGGGTCGTCAGTCATTAAACGATCAGTCACAAGTTAGCTGCGTCAATTGCGGCGACTGCAACCCTTTGGAGGGAGCCAGTGACCAATCTAATCAAGCTCTATTTCTGCTATTTTTGATACTTAAGTGAATGAAATCTTAATGTATTTTTGAAACAATACTAATTATGAACGGTTTTGGGCGATATTGTATACTTTTCTGATTTTCTTAGTTCTTTGGAGATTATTTAATTTTTGCCACATTGGGCATTTGGCCACAAGCACAGGTAAGAAGAAGGAACGCAATTTCAACTTAAAGTTTGCCTTCTCGCAGACTGATTTAGCAATCTAAATCTCTTAATATGTCTGAAGTTTATACTCGAAAAACTAGTTAAATATTTACATAAATATCCTGCAAATTAACTTTGGTATGCTCCAAAAAATTTTTAAGCGTGAGAAGATGTGGAGACATTTCATGTAATATAAAGAATTGACGACCAGAACTGCAGTTAAATTTAGTCAGTGGTAATCATAGGTCCGGAATGAGGTGACCAATGGAAGCCCCTTATGATGTTCAAGAAGATGTACCTGTCAAACCCCTTGAGTTTGAGGCCCTGGGAGAACTGCCTCCATTGCCGCTGTAAGTGGGCCAGCGTATCGATGCTCTGCGATAGCAGACCGGGTGTTTTCAACCAAAATCTTTGGCGGTCCAAATTTCCGAATTTGTTGCGACCAAGTGAAAATCGAGAGTCAAAATTATATGCATATTAAAATACAAAATAGGCTTCAGTTTAAGTTGTTTCTTAAATTAATTCCCTGGAGGCTGTTTTCGGACTCATTGAAGTTTATGCTACAACGAGGGATCAGCGGAATGCTTCAATAAGGTTGGGTTTACATGTCCTATAGCTGCTTTCCGCAGCAACGAGAAAACCATACCGGATACGCCTTACGCTTACAGCAGAAACTCTACTCCGCTCTTCTATATGTGATACGTTCCATATCGGATGGATTATCGGGACTGCGATTGTATTTAATATGGAGTCACCCGAGCGTATGTGTGTTATTGTTGGATTACTGGAAACAATTTTGGGTTGCATAGGGCAATTACAGCAATTGATTGTAATTGTAATCTAATAATCAAATAATCTAATAATCTAAAAATCTAACTCTAAGTCTGGCAATCTGGTAAGGATAATCTACCCTAGTAAATTTGAGATTTGAACTACAAATGCTTCAACAGATTTTTTAGTGCATTTTTAAGCAAGCAGTTTTGTAGTTTTATTAGTCTAATACAGTTGACTAGACAGTATGGAATCGTTGTGCTCGGTCATTTCTCGCGTATTCCTTAAAAATCCGGTGGCGTACTCCAGGTTTGGAATTTCTGCAGGAGTGGTTCTCATGTACCCGCGATCCGTTCTACCGACGTGCCAAACTTGAATCAAGTTTGTGGGAATGCAAGCGATAAAATGACACATGTCCTATTCTTAGTTCTCTTCATGATTATGAGGTCTCCTCCAGCGAGCCGCCGAAGTTGACTTTGTTCAACGTAATAACTGTAAGTTTTAATGCAGAGTAGAGGTAAACATACATTACTACAACGAAAATACAATAAGTTTAAAACCATCAATGGGGTTCTTGCAAATGCCATAGCATACGGGCAGTCTATATTTCATGCGGGCATGGTTGCATTTTGCTCAAGAACAACCAACTTGTTCATGTCCTTTTCGTTTCATTAGATAAAAACAGGGACGGCGGAGCCGGGGGGCTGGGGGCTATAACCCCCTTTTTTCCAAAATAACGTTGAAACGACTACGTTTTCGAACATTTGTTGTGAAGTTTTCCGGAGAAACATGCAGAAAACTGTATTTGTGTTGCTAGCCCCCTACTCAAAATTTCTCTCCGCCGTCCCTGAAAAAAGTAGGATCTACATCACATCACATGTAAACTAATAGCCAAGAACATTCAAGGTGAAAATTAGGCTGAACTATGTCGATATACCAACCAAGTCGCCATTAAATATTATATTCAGCTAGAAGAAGTTGATTGTATAAACATATTCCAATATTCCACAAGACAATACTCAAACATCAGACTCCTAACCACGTGCAATATTGTTTTGCGGGTATTTATACAAAGTGAACTTTCCTTGCGAAGAATCAAGGTCAATGAGACAAAATGGTAGATTCTTGGATGCTCTAATTTCCGTTTTGAATCTTTGAGCTGGACGATCTGTGAATGGAATTACTGGCGTCTTTTCCGAATTTCCATGCTTCCTTCTGGACTGATCAAGTAATTTTCTGTTGAGAATCAATCATAGCAATATCAAGAAATATTTAGATGTAGGATGAGTGACTATAATTAAAAAACTGATTTTTACCACTCTTACAAAAATTTCACATGCAATTAATATATATATATATATATATATATATATAGAAGTAAAATAGACAAAATTTTTGCTGTCGCTACTCTGAGTTTCACGCGCTCAGGCGATCATCAGGCAACTGCCATGATGATGATCAGTTGCCTGATGATCATCATGGCAGTTGCCTGATGATGATCAGTTGCCTGATGATCGCCTGAGCGCGTGAAACTCAGAGTAGCGACAGCAAAAATTTTGTCTATTTTACTTCTTTATTCGCTCTACTGGTATGGTATTGAGCGCTCTTCATCTTCAAACCAATACTGCAACCTTTCTGGTCCTCACCTTTGGTTTATATATATATATATATATATATATGTATGTATATATATATAATTAAATATAAAAGAGTTAATCTCCGAAAAGCCAATTAAAAAGTTTAACTGTTACTTGTGAAACTGTATAATACAGCTTACATTTTTGACAACTAACAACACCTCTATCCAATGTTAAGATACTGGAAAGAGGTGTTGTAAGCTGTCAAAAATGGAAGAGCTGCATTCAACTATAGACAAAAATTCAGTTAATAAACACATTGAATTACCGCGCATGTAGTTACCTTTATTGAGATTAGGCTTTGATAGATTGTGCCAGGACAATTTTTGGCATAATTTGATATTATGAACACAATTTTCACGATTTTTCCCAAAAAAGTACTGCAAGCATAATTATCATTTTCCGCTTCTTCTGAAACATTAAATTATTCATTTTTCTATGCTGAAAGCGTTAATTATCAGAATTTACTAGTAATCAGCGTCAAACAGTATGAGAACGTTTGTAGTTTCGTAACCAGTCTCTACTGAGAACTGACTCACTGCCTGCGGGCTGTACCGCTGTAGTGCTGTAGTGCTGTTTGTTTAACAATCAAGATGTCGACTTACAGTGTGATTTGGAGGATGGCAGTGATTTGAAACGTGAAAACGAAGTGACATAAACAGGCAGTAGTCCATGAACAGCTTAAATAATCCGACAACGAACTCTGAGATTAATTGAAGAGAAATAATTATGGAAAGAGAGGAACATCTTATGCGAAAAATGTAATTCTCATGAGCATTCTCTCTGCTCTCCTCATACTTCAGTGACATGCAAGATCATGTCCTTGCAGATTACCTGCAACCTAGTGTTATGCGACAGTACAACAAGCGATAAGGACAGAGTTGTTTGTTAAACAGTATGAAAAAGTACAGTATTGGCTCTGCATGAACTACCTGCAGTTATAATTTTAACAGTTACAACTGCTTCAAACGAATACATGTTGCATTTCATTTAACATGTTCACATGGAGTAACACCAACTTCACGGCTGCGGTTACTATGAGTACCATTTAAAGAAACAATAAAGTAGCATATATTCTTCGCACTTCTTAGTATTATCAGCATAATTTAAAACAACTGGCACACTTCCCGGCACAATTTCAGTAAAAAGGGAGCAGCGGTAGTAGCATAATCTGTCAAAGCCTAATTGAGATCTCTAGGGATACGTGATGATAATTTCAATCACCAACTGATCTTGCCTAAACTTAGAGCTCTGAAGAAGTTCGCTGATAGCGATGGAGTATTGGGTATTGGGTATCACATCAAACTCCTTTCAAACTCTAAAAGTATATTTAGATACTCAACTGCCTGATCTTTTTTTTGGCCAACTTCTTGAACTGATCTCAAAGTTGCTGGGTTTTTGAGTAAATCTAATTTCTTTTTGAATGCTTCTTCTGCTCTTACTTTCGACAAAATGCTTGTTGGCTCAAATTTTCGGGCAAAAACAACTTTCCTTGGGACAATTTCGTTTTTAATCGGAGGTTTCACTTACTTTCGACAAAATGCTTGTTGGCTCAAATTTTCGGGCAAAAACAACTTTCCTTGGGACAATTTCGTTTTTAATCGGAGGTTTCACTTCATGAATTTTTCTCTCGAAATCTTCAACATTCCAGCAAAAGTCCTTTGTTGGTTCTTTCATGTCTTCCGGAGGATCTGTCTGCATGGCTCTTACTTCTCGAATTTCCATCGCCATCCCAGTTTGTAGATGATGATCGACGTGACAATGCATGAACCAATGACCTGGATTGGTGGCAATGAAGTCGATCACCACATACCCACCGGCTGGAACTATGACAGTATCACTTACGAACGGTGTAGTTGGTAATTGCAATACCATCCGGCGGTGTGTCATTTGCCTATTTTGGTGGGTTTTTGCATGAGGCATTCTCCTCAAGGTCCTTTGATGGCTCTGACATTGTACCATTATCGTGGTAGGTGGGGTAACCCACTTTCACTACGTAGAAGGAATGTCCATGAAGGTGGATGGGATGAGTTAATAAGCTTTCTTTTTCACTAAGTGATGATAAAACAAATCGAAAGGATTTTAAATAATGTTCGCTGGAAATTTCCGCAATATGAATGCATCTTTTATCTTTTTTGAAGCATTCGCTTGCATTGTATTCGCAAAGATCTTCCTCTAATAATTCACTGTAATTTTGTCCTTGAAGAGGTATTGGCGGCAGCCCGAATTGTCGACCATTGCTTGTGGAGTTCCTTCCTATGACACCGAAGAAGTTAAAAAACATTGTTCGTTCAAGACGTATTTCTTTAGACTTTGGTACTTGCTCTGTAGAAGTTGAAATTAATAATTTTAATTTATCGACATTGTGGCATATGTAGCCAGATCCTATCGGGTAATTTTTAAATGGGCAATTCACAACCTTGCAGGGTTTGGCCGCCCTGCAATTTTTGGGGTTCTTTGAAAATTGTTTCCTGAGGTATGATGCTTCATATTCATGGAGATTGCTGTTATTATTACCATAAGCAAGGTATCCATATCCACTATAGTGGGGAATTTTACCGGTCTTACAGTCTACCTCCAAGGTTTCAATTCTGATGGGAAACAGCTTTGTCTTTGCCGTTGAGTTTGCTGTCAAGAGAAAGTCGTATCGTTCTCCGCCGTGAATAACGATGTAGTCAGTCATGTACGGCTGTATTAAGTGTCCGTCGGTTGCTATTACAGTGAGCTGATGGTCGTCAATAGAAAATCGATAAGTTTATGTTTGCTGTGCACCGATCAAGCGTAATCGATACGTTTTTGATTGTTGTACATAGAAAGAGTTCAGCGTTAACGTTTCAATACCAAAATTTCCCATTGTTTTCACTTCTACTGCTAGTCCGTTGCCCAGCCCCTCTTTAAACAGAATTTCAGAATTTTTTGATCCGTCAGATGAACATGTTGCATAGAACGGTACCTTTCCGTTTGTCGCTAAATTATTTGTAACGAATGAGAGCAAAGATTTGAAATTATTCGTTGAATTTGCCAATGTTTCTGAGAGAAAATCTACAAAGATCATCGTGTGATTGCCCGGCTTGTCTTCGAAAGGTATATCCAGAGGAGGGGCAACCCTCTCTTTTACAATCACAGCACCGAACAAGCCCTTAGCTCTCTGAGCCTTGGTATGTGAGTGATACCATAAAGTCCCAGATGGTTTTGCTTTGAAGATATATCTGAATTTATGGCCAGGCTCGATCGGCCATTGAGTAATGTAATTTACACCGTCCATCCGGGGAGTGTTTGTTTGATATGTTCCATGCCAGTGTATTGAAGTTTCTTGATCCATTTCATTAACAACATCAACCACAACTGTAGCATTTTCCTCCACTATCAAAGTTGGACCTTGGAAACGGCCATTTACAGAAATAAAGGTGCCATTTCCTGCTTTAGAATTGTGATCTCGCTTAAGAAGAAGTTGAAAATAGCACACTGATTCATTGTAACAGTCGCAGATATATTTATTATCAGTACCGTTACAAGTGTACTTGTCACTGTAATCTTCACAATCTGTGGTCTCAGAGTAAGGCTTGTTTGATGAAGCGCCGTGGGTCACAATGTAAAACCATGCTAAAACCAGCAAAATGGCCATGTTTGAATCCTGTATGCCAAAGAAACAAAATGATATTATTTAACATTAAAGTCACAAATCGGTGACCTGAATTAAGGACGTTCTGTTTGGCAACTGAGCTAAATTGTAAGAAGAAACATAATAATAAATACAATGAAAACATAATAAAGATAAAAGAAGTTCTGTAAGTACTCTTTTAATTGTGGTATGAATAAGATCAATTCAGAAAAATTCAGTTTTAAAACGTTAATGCCATCGTTATGTATAAATTGTTAATCAATAGATAAAAAGAATTCGGTTACTAGTTCAAAAACTACAGGATTAGAATTGAAAGGCGAGGGTTTGTCCAGCCCGGGACAAGATAAATTTTTGAGCTTCTGTGGTCTTTGTCCAGCCATCATGTTTGGTTTCGGAGATTTCGTTGTAAACATTTAGAGACTATAAGAAGCAAAATGGTACATACTTTGCCAAAGAACTGAGTCATGTGACTAACGGATGACTCTACTTAGCCGATCAGTTAATTATTTTATGCATGGGTCACATTCACATAGAGATATGATTTTCGATTTTTTTGGTTTTCTAAGGATTTGCTTTTGAGTGTGAAGTTGTTATTTAATTCGAACATAGTTCCAGAATAAAATTAAAATGAAAGGTGTAGCAAAAACATAGATCTAAATTCCCGTGAAAATCACTTATTTTGGACACTTTATTAACATATCGGGGCTGCCGTTTAGGTCACGCATATGTCGAACTTGCACCTAAACTCACTATCTAAGTCTTGGTAGCTCAATGGTTAAAGCGTTTCAATGGTCATCAGAAGGTTGTGGGTTCGATCCCCGTCTGGGGCTCAGAAATAGTTTTTCTGAAGATAGAGCTTGACAACGGTTAATCTTTTTGACGGTTTTCTTGATGGTTTTTCTGAGGTTCGATCTTGACGGTTTATTTATCATTCGAGGTTACGATTATCATTTTAGAAGTAAACTATCAAATTAATGAGCATTTACATCAGAAATCTATCCAATTGAGGTTACGGATGCAATTAAATTTCTTCCATCCAGACAAATTTACTGAAGCCGACCGCGTATTCTTTAAATCAAGTAGATAATTAATCAACTAGTTAGAAAATCACGCGACTTGAACTGTCACAATAAACCACTTGCCCGGAAAATTGGGAAGATATGTTATCTTCGATTCTATTTGTGAGGTTTTTAATGTCATTCTATACATTTCCCTATATAATCTAAGAACACTATCTTATAGGACTCTCACTCAAGGTCATTATCATTGGCAACGATTTTACACTAAAGTACACTCCATGCAGGGAGTTTCGAATTTTGAATTTCGTTTAACAATACCATGGATAGTTTCTATTATCACGTCATTAAAAACAAAAAAAGCCATTTCAATTGTGTATCCAATGAACCATAAAGCAGTCAAGTTTCTTCTTCAAAGTTACATCACTTACGTTGCAACTTACCCAAACTAGAAAACGTCTCATCACTCAATAACGATTGTTGGAGATGTACTTCAGTAAGGTTTCTTGAGACTACTGTTTTGCAAGGCAAAAATGTCTTCAATCTACTTTAAGTAGGAAAGCGAGCGAAATATGTCGCCTCACGCAGAAGTATCCTGGGCTTTTATTAGCACTTGGTCGAATGGGTCTTTTTGGCTTATATTCCCAGGCACGGATCCATATACCGTCATGCCAGTCGCTGAAGCGGCAGTCAGAGTTTCAGATATACAAGATATGAATTCAGGATATTGCACAGTATGGGAATAGCTTTCATTCTCTTTGAGCGAATAGACAAACTAAGTAAAGCATTCTAACATAACCTGTTACTGCATGAATAATAAAAGGTATTATGGGGGTAAGAGCATATAATCAAATTATTATTCACCAACGCTTTCATCGTTTCCTGTAAAATATTACGAGTATCGTGTGACCCAATCACGCTGTATACACGAGGGCTACACTCAAGTTTTGCAGGCTGAGGCCACTAAATTGAAGTTTTAACTTACTCCAAAGTGTCGGGGAACGACAGTGGTTAAGTCCGAGCCAATAAGATGTCTTGTGGACTCTCGCTCGATCATAGCAAGAGCAACAGTGAGTTGGCTCAGCCAATTAGGCGTTTGGTTGACTATGGTTCAGCTTTAGCGGAACCAAAGGTTATTAGCCAAAAAAGTTTACAATTACTGTCCTCTGAGATAAGTAGCATTTATTAAAATATTTTCTTCCCATTATCTTCCGCTTTGTCACTTTGATTTTATTTGCAATTTGGAGATATATTGATTCAGACAATTTATTATTAAGCTTAATTTATCATATACTGTCGCTAGTAGTCGTAAGCTGTCGCGAGGCAAGGCGTTTTGATTTGTTGCAGAGTTTTACGCGTCTGCACGAGATGTTGTTCCCATTCGGTCGCCATGCCGCAAGCAAACTTCCCAAGAGTGATTTTGAATTCCAAATTTTTGTATACTTCACGAAGTAAGCGAGCAAAGCATGTTGCCTATCACAGAAAAATCCTTGGCTTTTATTGGCACAGGTCGAATGAGTATTTGTTAGGAATATGCAGAGATCCTGCCAATCGAGTTTTCTCCACGATGCAAGTTGAGTTCCTGTTTTCCAGGCAAATTTGCTGAAGCAGACTGTATATTCTTCGAGCCGAGTTCAGATGTTAATATTAGTCTTTGATCGATTAAGAGAAAGTGGAATTTTTAAGAAAAAAAAGGAATTATGAGAAAATTTCTTGGTTATTCTTGGATTCCACTTTGCAGAAGTTACGAGTCAACTGGATGCAGGGTTAACTGATAACAAATTGAGTGCTGTGTTCACTGGCAACTCACAAAGAGACATAATAACCTTCGCTTATACGTAAGTTTTCATATCCGCATCGCCATATCTGGTACGGTATCATATGTTTTGCTAATAAACACTGATTTTTGAAAAATTAATCCTCTTAAGGATAAACTTATAGAGTGAACCTCGTTCGTGTAAACAGCTTGACGAAAGGAAATTACACTCCAGTTATAGAGAAACATTAATAGCGGCAGGTACACTCGCCGGACCACTTGTATACTCAGGTTGATTTTGTGATAATGAATAGTAGGTCTGGAGTTGTTAAAAATCTGTAGCACTATGACGATATTAATTCCGTAAGCGAATGATCTTGAAACTAATACCAGACTAGAAATCATGAATTCTGTTTAGGAGTAAAAAGAATTTGTCAAGGACATGCCATATCCTTGACGTACCTGTCGCGTTATTTTAAGCTCTCCATTTACCAGGACAACAAATCATGCGGTGTTTCATATGTATCTCACGACGGGGGATCATTCTTCACGTATGTCGGTTTTCCAAGATTTTTACTTTTATCAGAACAAAGGTCAAACTCTTTAGGGTTTTTGGCGGTTCTCCACGCCGCTGTGCCAGATCTGTGATTGTATACTTATGAAGTGTAATTACCGCCAAAATTAAACCAACTAATTTTGGATTGAAACGTGGTGTTATGAAAGATCGTATTATGAAACACTTAATTACGGAACATCGTATTATGAAATATAATATTATGAAATGCCTAATTATGAAACGACAAATTATAAAACATCGAATTATGAAATGCTCAATTGTAGAACATTGTATCATGAAATGCTCCTGATTCACGAAACGCCAAATTATCGAACGGGCGGGGTAACCAAGCTGGTTCTTTGTTTATTACTTTGGCGTGAAACGGAAGCTATTTTTCCCGATAAAATGGTGGCTTACATGAGGCTATCTTTACAACACACAAACCGATCTTGGTAGGAGTGATAAGCTCGAATTCATCTTTCTAGTTTCTGTTTATTATACTTAATTTCCAAAATGCAAGTAAAAATTATTTATACATATTTGTGTCTCTCTCTATAACTAACGCAGTAGTCTTGTAACGTTGTCCAAGAGCCCCTTTTTGAGGCAACCGTTATTAGTAGAAGGCTGTTGTACTGCAATGTTTATCCGAGTTTTCTAATTAACAGACATGTGGAAATCTCGAGGCGTTTCACGCCAAAGTCATGGAGGTATTTAATTATATGATCTTTCATAATTAGATGCTTCATAATACGGTCCTTCATAATACGATGTTTCGCAATACGATCTTTCATAAGTGATAATACGATGTTTCATGATTAGGTGTTTCATAATTGACTGTGTCATAATTCGATGTTCCATAATTAGGTGTTTCGTAATGTACTCTTAATACGCTAGAGAAGATCCGTTCAGTGCAAAATCTGATTGTGAATTTTGGCGGTAATAACACTTCATATATACTTTCCTAATAAATCTGAAGATTTATAAAGTGCGCATAATGTTCAGAGAAAACTAGATTCTCTGGCTGTCGACCAGCGGTTTCCACCTTTTGTTGTACAGGAGGTTAAACAGTACGTTGGGACTGCACTAAGGCAAACGCAAGTCAAATGTATACAGTCACGAAAGGCCACAGATCCATGTGGAGTTAGTGAATTACTGCCGTCCTTTGCCGTTTATTTTACAAACCTAAAACATAAAGGACTTTCGTTGGTATCACAAAATAACAATTCGAAAAAGTACGCCTGTACAAGTAGACAACCATGTCTTTGTAACTCTATGGAAACATGCAAAAGCCACCTAATCATTGTATCATGAAAGGTTTATTCATTCATTCATTTATTCATTTATTCATTCACTTATTTATTTATTTATTTGTTTATTTTTTTATCTCCATTTATTTCAATACGGTTGTTAATTAACCTATAATTACATTCTAACACTTTATTTACCGGTATTGTCGACTCGAGTCACACTGGAGTTGCAAAATTTTGTGACCTGTGGAGACTATACTTGGGACTTGGTGTTTTGTCGTTTGAAATTTGCTTCTGACTTGAACCTAAAAGTACTATTCTTGCAACCAAACATGTCGCGAAAAGCAAGAGAGAGTAATCGGCAGGACTTTCAGCTAAAGATTATTTTCTTATTACACAGTGTTTATCCGATGTAAGAGCCAGTGTTAGCAGACATTGTTGACCGATACTTTTGTGCTTGATTACATGAAGTTAAGAGATAACTTTTGCGCCATTTTTCCGCTGGCCCAATGAACTCATTCACACGACAAGTAACCATGGTGTACCATACGGTCGTCACTAGAACGTAACCAGTGAGACCAGGTAACCGTGTGGAGACTGGGACTGGAAAAATTGGAACAAATTGTTGGGAATTTAGGTTAAAATATCTCCAGGGGCAACACGTCAACGGTTTAGGATTAAGGTTAGGATTAGAGTTAGGACTAGGGTTAGGATTAGGATCCAAACCCCAACCCTAGTCCTAACCCTAATCCTAGCCCTGTCCCGTTGACGAATAACATCGTCTGGCGTTAGCCAAAATAAGATAAAAGAAGTCTTAAGTCGCCGGGAAAGAGTTAAAGTTGATACTAGTATATAAGACGTCCATACTAAAGGGAACTTTATCAATTAATCCTATATATCTATAATTGGCTTTCGCATTTATAATTTTCAAAAAGAACCCAGATTTCTATTCAGGTTGCTGCGACTTCTACGGTTTACTTTGTACAATACAAAAATATCTTGATAGTTTCCCAAGAATAAGGGGCCGTTTTTATGGACTTGGCCAGTGGGGTTACCCTACCCGGTTCCCGGACATTTTGCCAAAAGACACTTTGCCGAAAAACATTTGGCCGAATGACACTTTGCCGAACGGATATTTTGCCGACGGACATTTTGCCGACGGACATTTTGCCGATCGGACATTTTGCCGACGGACATTTTGTCGACGGACATTTTGCCGACTGACATTTTGCCGACGGACATTTTGCCGATCGGACATTTTGCCGATCGGACATTTTGTCGAACGGACAATTTGACGAACGGACTTTTTACAGAAAAGACATTTTGCCGAACAGACCGTCTGCCGAAAAAAGCGATATTTTGTGAATTTTTATATTCTTTGAGTTTGACATGCACATACCAAAAATTTTTATATTAGAATTATTTCATTCATAAACGTAAAGGTTTACTTTACACAATTTTTTATTAATGTCGAGCATATACATGTACAAATTTTATGAAAGGCATCCCTAGTTTAAAACATTGTTTCTACAGATTATGAGCAATAGCCCGTAAGTACATTATCGCGTTCTCGTAAGTGTCAATTTTACTAACAATATCCTTCAATCTTAAATTCACTAACTCATACTTCTTTTTTGGTGGAGGCTGAGGAATGCGGGCAAGTACTTGCTCCAGAAGAAGTTCGTTGCTGGCTTGTTCCTTCGTAAAGCAGTTTACGATTTCCCTGAGAAGTTTGAATGTATTCCATGTTACCAGAATAAAATGTTCTTGCGCCGTTGCCTTTATATAGGTAAAAACACGTTCCAAACAAATGAGTCATCCGCTACACAAACAAATTTTCATTATGGTTATGCACCGCTAATGGCCCACATGAGAATCCCAAGATATTTATGCACAAGACAATGTTACGCATCTTTTACTCTTTCTCTCTGTATTCATACATACTTCTTTATTAAACTCTACACTGCATGGCCATCTGCGTAGCCATCTAACTGTCGGTAAAACCCTAAGGCCGGGTGGTCGGTTTTGAATTCCCGTATCGCACTCGTGCTAATTACTAATACACCTTCACAACACAAATGTATACTCCACGATTTACTCTGAAACTAAAGACTCATACTCATTCACTCAACTCTACATGGCATACCACTAGTGTAGCCATGTCACGCTCACGATAGCCTGCGGCTAAAAGCGCATTCCATCATTAACAGTTTCAACTCCCAATCGTTAGAACAATCACAACTACACAACTGTAACACCAGTGTGGTTCCAATTACCTGCTAAAAAACAAAAAAATCAATGAGTCATACGCTACACAAACAAATTTTCGTTATGGTTATGCACCGCTAATGGGCCACATGAGAATTGCGATTCCCACGCAATGGTAGTTGTGTTCAGAGGCGAAAAATGAGTCATTATTTCCCAAGCATTTGACAAACAACGTGGGTGTTCTTTTGATGAAAAAATATTCCACAAAATATCGCTTTTTTCGGCAAATGGTCTGTTCGGCAAAATGTCTTTTCTGTAAAAAGTCCGTTCGTCAAATTGTCCGTTCGACAAAATGTCCGATCGGCAAAATGTCCGTTGGCAAAATATCCGTTCGGCAAAGTGTCATTCGGCCTAATGTCTTTCGGCAGTGTCTTTCGGCAAAATGTCCGATCACCACCCTACCCTTCGCGACCCTGGCCTAGATACTTTCTGGATAATATTATTTGAGCTGTTCCTCCAGTGTTTACATGCAGAGATCTTTGCTTGTCTCGGTTAATAGGGTTGCCCTTGTGGCTCTTTACGATACAGGGTAACCCTTCAGGTTGAGACATTCAACCATGTGAACGACTTGACGCGGCCACCTGAGTTATGTGTGAAGTCAAACATGCGCATTTAGTTCAGTGTCGGGGATGGATTTTGCTTTATGGCAGCCTGTCCAGCAAGAACATTATTTTGAGTTTGCCTCTGCGTGTTATCACTACTATTATTTTAGTCTTGTAGGAATAACAATCATAATATTCGAGAAGATAGATCACAACATTGTTACGCATTTGAGCATGTGATTTGCTATCTTTGCACTTCAGGGTAAATACCAACATCATGATTACGGTACTTTTTCTACATAAACAGTTGATAAAGTTGTCTCCAGAGGTAGGGTAACCCTATCACCCGAGTCTATATAAATAGTCTCTAACTGTAGCCTAGTTAGCAACATGAAATTGCATAGCAGTATCTTAATCATCATCTTCTTTCTCCGTTTCCAGCTCCGTTTTTCAGCTCTTGTCCAAACTATAAAAAGTCTGATTACAGGATAATGTTGACTAGACGTGTACTTTTGCCCCGTTCAGCAACGCAAAAAATTGTCTTCACTATACTATGCGAAGGAAAGTGACAAAAGTTTGTTGCCTCACAAAGGAGTGTCCTTGGTTTTTATTGGCGCTGGTCGAGCGGGTATTGTTGGGACATATTCCTCACTGGGTCGGCCTAACGAATGGGTATTCATGTGTGCAAATCTCGGCAATTAATCCAACTTCCAACACAAATTAATTAATAAGTTGCACCTGATTTGACAATCACAATGAACTCTGTAGAAAATGTAACATATGCTGCCACTGGGAGAATAAGGAAAAGTTTTTCCCTCCTCTAAGATTGAATTTGATTATAAAATACCCGACCACTAATAAATATGAAAGTGTGTTCCAAAAGGAATGAAAATTACCAGCCACGTTGGAAAATATATTTAGCTAACGCGTGTGCTAAATTCCAGAATAAATGAGCAAGCTATCATTGAAAAGCTATCTTGGAACAATTATTAAAGGCCTGCGTGTAAGGGGTAGCATGACGTTGAAACTGTTAATGTTGGTTAAAATATCCAAGAACAATATTTTTTAAAAGGAAACTTACAAAATTCGATACACATCTTAACTTCTTAAAAAACCACAATAACGCATGCAAAGGCAAAGAGACAGCATCGACTACCCAAGTCCAAAGGAGATATTTCTTAGAAAGTTCAAATGCAATCTCAATTGGCAGGGTCTCATTTGCATGCTGAATTATAAT
Organism: Heliopora coerulea; assembly: GCA_030142905.1. Lineage (NCBI taxonomy): Eukaryota > Metazoa > Cnidaria > Anthozoa > Scleralcyonacea > Helioporidae > Heliopora > Heliopora coerulea. The sequence continues at coordinate 1,212,412 of JASJOG010000023.1, forward strand.
TTGTATAAGCTATTGGCATCTAGGAGAAGTAAAACTGGTTTTCCACCAAGCAAAATTTTGGACATGGAGTGGAACTTTTTTTACTGTTTGAATTAGTTCAACCAGATAGCTCGAGAAAAAATGAAAAATTCTACTCCGCTATGAAGATTTCGCCGAGTGGAAAGCCGGCTTTACCCTCCCAAATCACCTATTTCATTCAGATTAACTAAGTAAGCAAATGAGACCCAGTCAATTAATGTATGTAACATTTGAGTTTACCAATGAAAAAAATGAGTTCTTTGGAATTGAGCAGTTAAGCCTTCTTGTTTTTAGCCACTAATAAAAGCATCTTGTCCTTGGATAACTGTGGAGTTAAATATTTTAATCTAATATGTAAGGTTGGATTTTTATACAACTGGTATTATAATGTACAGTATCTCCCCCTGAATGAATGTCATGCAGAGTAACAAGCTACCGACGACAGTACTATGCATTTTACATAGTTTAAATTGTTAATAATATCTGTGAATATCTATCTACCTATCTTTATTTGGACCACCTTTTTGCAAATGGGTGTATATATCTTGACAAAAGGGCTGAGCCCCGAAACGTTGATCGTTAAAGTTTTTTAAAGTTTGATATATTGATGTTTATATATATATGTAATATTTAAAATGCGATAAAGCACGTACTGCAAGTTTTTTAAATGTCTTCTAAAATGAACCTCTTAATACGCTAATTCGCGACGAAAGTTTGGAAATTTATCTTTTTTAAGCGGAAAAAAGTGAACTTCTTCTTCACATATAAAGGTTCATCTGTCTTTATCACATATAAAGACCCGACACGGTTATGATTTTCTTTTGTATTTCCCTCATGAATTTGTAATGAATTTTAGAAATCTATTTATCTATCTATCTATCTATCTATCTATCTATCTATCTATCTATCTATCTATCTATCTATCTATCTATCTATCTATCTATCTATCTGCCTGTCTGTCTGTCTGTCTATCTATCTATCAAAATCGATATATATATATATATATATATATATATATATATAAAATGTAATGTTTTGACAATTTAATAAGTCTTTTTCAGAATGAACAATTTACCCGTTTACACACTTCCTTTATATATACTATTGCTCCTATTTACAATTCCAATAGCTATAGTGAATAATAAAAACCATTACAAAAAATTCATAAAGTTTGACTAAATAAAATAATCATAATCGGTTACACACCCTCCTGCCCAATATTTAATCCTAATGGTTTGAGCATTTTGAGCTTCTGAATCCAAAAACTCTCCCTATGGAGAGTTTTTGGGCGAGATTTGTAACAGTAGCGATCCCTCGAAAAAGATTGGCGGTAAGAAGCAAAATAAGTGTAAATCTAAAGGTGGAAAAGGTTTATTTATTGCCAAGGATACAGAAATCGATCATTTTGATGCCCAGCTCGTTGAAGAGACGGTTAAAATACGTTTTATCAGTGACAACGCTGTTCCGATTACCAATTCAGAGTCTCGTATGGAACCAAACAAACAAGTGATCTCCAAACATGGACTTAACGAGCAGACCAATGACAGGAATAAAGGAAGGAATGCTCTGATTTACGACAATCTACAACCAAATCCCAGAACGAATACGAATCAAAACAGCAAAATTGGTTCCATCACGCACGACCACGTGGAAACTTTGCTCGAGCCATCACAAACAAATTTGACTTCTCAAGCATGCGACAGATGTCTTCAAAACGAGAAGGAATTAAGCTGTATGAAGGATCAAATGATAAAAATGAACAATCTTCTCGACAAATTATTAGCTAAACAGAGAAACGATGATCCAAATGCAGAGTTTGATGATATCATAAACAAACTGCAAGAAGACAATGTCAAAATGGCGGTCAAGATCAAAACCCTCCAAACGGTCGTGGAAGAAACCATCAAGGAAAACGCACAGATAAAATCCATCTTAGGCATTAAACAAAACGAGTGGTTAAAAATAGAGAACAATAAGAGATTGACATCAGAAAGCACTGTGCGAGATGAATCTATCCGACTTGAAACCTCAAATCGATATGCTTCTCTTGAAGTTGAAGAGATCGAACTATCAAGCCAAACACAAATGTCCGATGAACCAGATACAAGCAACAACCCAATACCCGGAAACCAAAATGGTGAGTCTAATGAATGCTTCTCCACCCAATTAAACAATTATCGAGAATCTCAGAGAAAAAATTTCAATGCACTAAATCAAGAAGAAAACATCAGCGAAGACCACAAATTGAAAGGCAACTCCTTGCCCAAAGTGCTTGTTTTGGGTGACTCAATGATAAAGAACATTTGTCAAAACAAAATTTCAAGAGCTGCTAAAGCCAAAGCTTTGTGCCGATCATATCGAGGAGCAAAAATCGAGCAAATAAATCAACAATTTAAAAAGGAATTTAGTGGAAGATGTGAGAAAATGCACAGCATTATTTTACATGCCGGAACGAACAATCTTGTGGATGAAGAGGTTAAAAAATCAGTGGACAAAATGGAAACACTTATTATGGAATCAAAGGATAAAGCAAAGAATGTTGCTGTTTCAAGTGTTGTTATGAGGTAAGACAAAAAGGTTCCTTCTGACAAAATTATTAAATTTAATAATGCTTTAATTGATTTATGCAAGAAGCATAAAGCAACATTTATTAACAATAATACTATAAATAGAAATATGCTTAACCGGTCAAATCTACACCTCAATCAAAGTGGTGATCGATCTCTTGGTAAAGCATTTCGTCATTACCTTAGATCAATCAGGCCAAGCAACATTAGTGTAAATTATAGAAGCAATGATTTTTTTCGAACTGTCCAACACTGGCAGAATTGCCCAGGAGACTGGATAAACCATCTGAAGAACATTTACCACATTACCAGGAAATAGGCAGTGAAATATTAGAAACAAATATAAGTAACAATTTTTCTAATGATATGAAATCCTTTCATGATAATATGAATAATATGAGCAGCAACCTTTCCTATTGCAATGACCTATTAAGCAACCTCAAATCTTTTTCAAAACAACGGGGATTTAAAATGGCATTTCTGAATATTGTGAGTTTACCCAAAAAACTCAATGAAATTATTTACATAATGTCACAAAATTACCTAGATTTATTTGCTCTCAATGAAACCAGGCTTAGTCCAGCTATAACTGATAATATGATTAACATACCTGGCTATGATATTGTCCGAAATGATAGAAGTAGAAATGGAGGTGGTGTATGTATCTACCTGCGTAGCTCTTTAAACTACCAGATAAGACATGACATTGTACCAACAGATTTTGAAGCAGTTTGTATAGAAATAACCAAACCTCACAGTCGGCCTTTCGTAGTTGTCGCTGTTTACCGAACACCAAATGCTTCCCCTGAATTTTTTACCCATTTTGAAAATTTGATACAAACTATTGATAATGAAAATAAAGAAATTTGTATCCTTGGAGATCTGAATTGTGATTTGATCAAAACAAATTTAGATCAACCAACTAAGACACTAATATCATTATTAGAAACCTACCAATTAACTAAACTAATAAATGAAGCCACACGAGTGACTATGACCTCCTCTACCCTCATTGATCATTTCATAACAAACATGCCAGAGAAAATTTGCAAGTCTGGTGTAATCCACACAGGAATAAGTGACCATAGCCTTATTTTTGCTATAAGGAAAATCAACATCACTCGGAGCAAAAAGCAAAATATCACTGATATTAGAAACATGAAAAACTTTAACAAAAATCTGTTTCTACAAGACTTATCACATCAGACATGGGATTATGTGTATTTCTTTGCAGATAGCCCAGATAGTATGTGGGATGTTTGGAGAGAATTATTTTTAGAAATTCTTAACAAGCATGCTCCCATCCAGAAGAAGAAAATCAAATCAAAATCAGTTCCCTGGATAACAAAAGATATCAAAAAACTGATTAACATAAGGGATAGGTTAAAAAGAGTAGCCATGATCTCCAAACTTGAAAAAGACTGGGTTGCTTATAGGGAAGTGAGAAATGAGACAACCACTCGACTTAGGCAGGCCAAAGTTGATTACTTTTCCAGTAAAATTTCAGCAAATAAGAAAAATCCAAAAGCTGCTTGGAAGGTAATAAATAGTCTACTAGGTAAACATAATAAGAAAGCAATAGTAAATGAATTGAATATAGATAAACAGAAGCTAACAAACCAATGTGATTTTGCAGAGGCTTTTAATGATTACTTTTCAAATATTGGACCAAATCTAGCTGAAGAGATTGGTACAACCAATTACCATTATAAACAATTCATTAAGACAACTAAATCTGAGTTTACTTCATTCAAACCAGTTACTGTAAATAATGTGTGTCAGTTACTATCTCAATTATCGGGTAATAAGTCTACTGGAATTGATGAAATATCCAGTAAAATTATGAAAATTGCAGCACCCGTGATTTCAGATTCACTAACATACATTTTCAATCAAAGTATCACTTTATGCACCTTCCCCAATGACTGGAAAATGGCAAAAGTAATCCCACTTTTTAAAAATGGTAATCGAAACCTACCAGGGAATTATCGGCCTATTTCAATTCTACCTGCCATAAGCAAAGTCATAGAACGAATTATCTACAACCAATTACATGATTATTTACAAACAAATAATCTGTTTTCTGAACATCAGTTTGGCTTCCGTGAGCTCCATTCAACTGCTGCAGCCTTACTAGATTGTACTAATGACTGGTACATAAACATGGATAGAAAATTGTTTAATCTTATTGTATTCATAGACCTAAAAAGGCCTTTGATACTCTTAACCACCAAATTTTACTGGATAAGTTATCACTATATGGAATCAAAGGTAATGCCTACTTCCTTCTTAAGTCCTACTTAACTGATCGTAAACAGAAATGTGAAGTGAATGGATCTATCTCATCTGAATGTAATATTAGATGTGGAGTACCACAAAGCTCTATTTTGGGTCCCCTGTTCTTTTTGCTTTACATAAATGATCTGCCATCATGTCTTGCTCAAACTAAACCCCGGTTATTTGCAGATGATACAAATATTACAGCAGCTGGTAACTCACTGAATGAGGTTGAGGATGCAGTGAATTCAGATTTAGAAAGACTTCGGAAATGGCTTATATCAAACAAACTCAGCCTGAATGTTGCAAAAACTAAATTTATGTTAATTGGGACTAAACCAATATTAAATAAAATTTCTGATAAACAACCTATAATCAATATTGAGGATAAACAAATTGAACAAGTCTCTGAAAGCAAAATTCTAGGCGTAATTCTTGACCAGCATTTGTCTTGGAAAAGCAATACTGACAGCATATGCAAGAAAGTATCATCTGGAATATATGCCCTTAAACGTTTGTGAGATTTTGTTGATCAAAACACAGTTCGGTCAGTATATAATGCTATTATTCAACCCCACTTTAACTATTGCTCTGAAGTTTGGAATGTATTTGGAGAGACACAATCCACACGCCTTCAGAGACTTCACAACAGAGCTGCTCGAATTATAGAAAATGTACCTAATGAGGTAAACCAAGAAACTGTTCTGAGCATGCTGGGGTGGGAACCTCTAAAAGAACAACGAATTAAAACTAAAGCCAAAACAATGTTTAAAATATTAAATAACATGGGACCACATTGCCTCAGTGAACTCTTTACATTCAAAAATGAATTGATAAAATACAATCTTCGGAACAACTCAGGCACACTTTGTTTGCCTAAACCATGTACAAACAATATGAAAAAGAGCTTTATGTTTAATGGGGGTTCGATATGGAATTCATTACCAGAAGAGCTTAGAGCGACAAAATCATTTACTTGTTTTAAAAGAAAACTTGCTGCTCATACTATTCTCTAGCCTAAATTCAGAGGATACAACTGTAAATAGTACAATCATAAACTTATAATTATATTACTTTCAATCCTTGAACTCTTTCTCTCATGAACTGTTTTCTAGTGTAATAGTAATCCCTAATGATTTTATCTTCTGTATTATAATAATTTCTAACACTTTTGTAACAATTTACTATACTCTTGTAGTAGCTTATAATGTTCATATGCACGCCCATCGTGGAAATCAGTTTCATACTGACGATGTTAGCGTGGGTAAATAAAGTTCTTCTATCTATCTATCCCTATGGGTCGGGTCCATGGGGTCACTTTTATCATCATATTTAATTACACAGTCCTCAAGTAATCCATGGTGGTCCCCAGCCAAGTAATGTTTATAAAATTTCATTTGAGGGCAAACCTTCTCTTGTATAACTTTTTTATAAAACAATTTATAATTATTCCAAAATGCCGAAATTTATCACACATCTGTCCAACATTCTACATAATGTAAACTTTGCATGTAAGTAAGTATACAAGACATCTGTCATTACAATTTAAACTGATTTTCTTGTACACACACTTATAGACCAAGCTTGCAAAATTATCACCTTCCTCCACGTTCTCACTCACCATACAGCCTTTTCTACTGCATTTACCCGACCCAACCTTTCTTATTATTGGACAAACTTTTGCCCTAACTAGGTAACTACTCACGTTTTGACCTGACCCAAACGAGGTAAAGGGTGCCGAAGTAAATACTGCCTTAACTTCATCATTTATGTATAACAAAAGTAACAATTTACCGATGATCGATCCCAACTTATATAAACGGGGATTATACGTTAGGACAAAAGCAATTCCGCCCTCTTTACCATTTTTCTGTCTAACCATAATCTGCCCCTTTGTTTTTTTTTCTAACCTTAACAATCTGGCTCCTTACCATATTAAGAGGTTATCCCCTGTTAAGGAACCAGTCTTGCAACCTATCCAAGTGTTTCCAACAAGCCTTTCCTGCCGAACACAGTTAGAATTTCGGCACTTTACCTTAGGCACCCAGCTTAGCGAAAAAAGTGCCTCGTATCTTTAACATAAGATCTTCCAGCTATCATAACAGGCTTTAAATGAAATCTAGAAACTGGCCGACTCGGACGTTATATAACCGTTTATGAATCTTAGGTAATAAGAACGTTTTCCCAAAGCAACAGGCATTCTTAAGTTCATAAGTGAAACACCTTCGCTCTTTATATTTCGGGCATATAACTGACTAAGAAAGGAATTAATTTTACTAACTAGCTTTGCCAATTGTTCCTCTTTAAATCTATTGACCTTCCAATATACATTACTATCTAATAGTTGTTTATATCCCTTTGCCAAGTAATCTTCTCGATCGAGCACTCTGGTCCCTTATCAATCCAAGTTCGTTCCGAGCTGAACTGATGAGATGTAGTGCAACGAGACGTACGTCTGCAGATTGAATATATATATATATATATATATATATATATATATACAGACAATCACATCACCTTAAACAATCAACCAATCAGACGCCCACGGAGACTACGACCACAGATACACGAAACCGATTACGATAAAACATCCAAAACATCATCTCACCATCACTTCTGACGAGGACTCGAAGCGTCGAGTTGAAAGCTCAAGAGAAAGAACGACCAAAATCTGGAGAACCTCTATCTGAAACGCATCATGCGTGGATTACAAATCTTGACCAAAAACTTGACCGAACTGCTTTTATGATTATTAAACTGTCAGGTTTAGTCAGATTTGGTAAGGGACAGAGAGGTATTCTAGGTCAATATTTGTATACCCATTTCTTCTCCAACGACTGTGAGGGTTTGAAAGATGTTTGTATTACGATAGTCAATAAAACTGATATCAATATTCCTATAGAACGAGAAGGCTTTTGGGCCTATAAACATAACACTATTTATCCTACGGGACTCAATTTATGTGACATTTTTTAATTCATGTTAATTATTTTTACCTTTTGTTTTATAATGTAATTTTATTCTAAGATTAGTTATAAATTCTGGGGAACTTTATCGTCAGTTGGAAGGACTTGACGAAGATGTGCTGCCTCGAAACGTTTAATAAAGTATTTTAATACAAGTTCCTACTGTGGTTGTGCATATATATATATATATATATATATATATATATATATAAACCATCCAATATAAGTTCTATATCAATCTTTAATATTTTTAACATTTCGGGCCTGCCCCTTTATCAAAAATTAACATGATAGCATACATATATATGTAGAGTGCTCAACAACATCGAAATACAGTTGAACCTGTATATAACGGCCACCCTCGGGACTTTGAAAAGTGGCCGCTTAATACAGGATGACCGAAAATACTCAATGAGGGACTACTTGGTTGTGGCCAAATTTCACCAACACCTCATTCAAGAAAAGAATAAGACAAGCAATACTATTTCAAACAATTTGTATGATAAATAAAACATTTAAATGAAAGGTACTAATAACGATAGAATATATAAACCTAATGTCTTAAGGGAAAACAATTCTCTTGCTGAGAGAAAGACATTCACGCTTCTTATTAGACATCGTGGATGAAGTAAAGTCCGAAAGTAATCGCAGGCTGCGCCTTGAGCAGTATTGTTTGGATTCGGCTAAATATCAGAACACATTTGTCGCCTTTTTGACAGCTACATCACAAGCGGAAGCTTTGAATGACACTCTGTTGTCGCTACACTGTTACAATTCTGTCTGAAATTAAGATGTCTATGGAACTTTTTCACGTAGATTCTTATATTCGCGGGTACCATGCATGCATGGGTATTTGGGAGCCGAAAGTCGATGAGTTGTTTGAAATGAAACGAGAGCCGGAAAATAAAAAAGACACGAATGCTGTGGCAGTTGCTCGCCAAAAACGTAAATCAAGATCAACAAGATCTGTTTGCCACAAGACCGCTTCAAAACCATATTTTCACCCTAACGCAATGAAGGACAATTACGAAGTGATTGGTCCTGTCCCTAAGTTGATGGCATGGCTAACCAAATTTTTGAAACGGCCAACAAACAGCGGAAAAGTTGTTGTAAAGGACAAGTGCGTTAACAGAGGTGGAGGTTATGGCCTGGAAATCCCTGCAAGTATACGTTTGAAGGCGATCTATTTTCAATCAAATGGCTGAAGAACAACCTAGCTAAAGAGAAGTTTCGCGTAGAGAATAGCGACACTGAACTGCATGCTAACAATCAATAAATGTTATACAGTGTAGTTATATAGGAAATGTTTTGTTTGCTCACAATGTTGACAGATTACTTGAACAGAATAAAATGTGATATGCGTGTTTACTTAAATATTCTCGGGTTTCATTTCGAGGGTGGCCGCTTAATACAGGTAAAAATAATAACAAAAGACAGACATGGGAGAGGCGAACTGTGGCCGCGGCCGCTTAATACAGGTGACAAATATAGTATTTCTATAGAAAAAAAATCGGGACTTTGAAAACTGGCCGCTTAATAGAGGGTGGCCGCTTAATACAGGGCCGTTATATACAGGTTCGACTGTATATATATGTTCAACCTGCAGACGTACGATTTGCTGTACTACAACTCATCAGTGCAGCTTGGAACGAACTTGGATTGATAAGGGACCAGAGTCCTCAAACCGCTACTCAAGCAGTGGCTATTGCTTAACGCTATTGGTTATCCTTATATATCTGTAGAGTGCTCAACAACATCGAAATGTGGGAGCGTATATATATATATATATATGCTCCCACATTTCAACGTTGTTGAGCACTTCATAGATATATAACGGTAACCAACATCGTTAAGCAATGCCCACCGCTTGAGTAGTGGTTTGAGTACTCTGTTCCCTGTTCCCATATCAATTCATGTTCGTTCCCAGCTGCACTGATGAGCTGTGGTACAGCCAAACGTACGTCAACAGATTGAACATATATATATATATATATATATGTGTGTGTGTGTGTGTGTGTGTGCGTGTTTGTACATACATACATATATTTATTTACCACTATCAGTTCTATACACAACGTGAACTTAATACAGAAGCCTTATTCGACCCATCGACGCGGGAGTACGCCAGCGCATTCCGAAGTATGCTTTTGGCACTCTCAACCTGAAGAATTAAATCTTAGCTGCGAATAAATATACATGGTGTGTATCGCATACAGTGCTATATACAGCAGTGCACTCATTGAAAGAGAATGGCTCTTTCCAATTTAAAAAGGGAACTTTTAAAATTGTTGGGAAGGACACGTGCATGTGCACCCCAGTGCCCCTGATTGCATCTCCTTTTGTATTACGGAATGATTTCTTGTAAGTTTTCCTTTGTCTCCATATTTTCTGTTAAAGTGTCTGTTATTGAGTCTAAGGTTTCGGCTTCTTTACGAACACCATGTTCAAAAGCGTGATTACTGGCAGAATTGGAGATATCAGACGCGACTATACTGTATAAATATTTTAACAGATAATCTGAACGAACAGATACATTTAAGAATTATATAATATCCACATTCTAAACATTCAGCGAACTATTTGACGTTGAACTAAATAGCAAAAATCGCCAAGACCAAAGGATAATAACACTGGTGAAGATTAAAGGCCAAACCGATGTCTTGGGATTTGTCGTTAACCTTTAAAAACCGAATTCAATCGAATTGAACTTTCGCTTTACATGTTATCTGTTCTGAATCTCGCACCTGCTGCCATCTTTAGTGTGGTACAGTTGAGTCAAGAAAGGTTTAAGGAGTTTACCAACGGATTGTAACCACAGATAATCACTTACGCATGATCAATACCCGAAACACCAACCTGCTGAGAGCTTTCTGCATATTCGTATATAAATAAATAGGATCAGCAGCCTGGATAATATTTAAATGGGTTGTAAAATTGTTATCATTCTTCTAAGAATAGATGTAGTTTAGCAAATCAGATATGGCACTGCATTATCGATATTATAAGTTGGAAAAAGAAAACGATTGTTACTGAAAGTTTCAATAGAGAACTGAGATAATAGCAAGGGACAGTTCAAAAAAAAAGAAACAAGTTATTTCTTGTGTATTTGTAATATATTTAATTGAAATTGAAACCAAACATACCCTACAGCTTCGTTTATTCAAACAAGACCATTAGTGGTGTTCATAGACAGGCGAAAGCCTACGTCAGCTTTGATTCCCAAGAAAATAATTACATTTTGGTCAAAAACAATAAAATTACTGGTCTTTATTTGGTTTCATTTTCAGTTTCCATTTAAAACCAATTGGTCTAACATATATGAAAAACTGCATCCACATCCAGAGTTATAAATATCTTGGAGCGATGATTAATGAATTTCTTACGTGGGAAGATCATGTAGAGTACATCATAAATAAGGTGAAGAAGCGACTGGGATTATTGAAAAGAATCAAGTATTTGTTACTGGTTTCAGCACGTAAACTCCTGGCAACAACAAAAATCTTACCACTATTAGATTACGCAGACATTATGTGTGGAGATAAGAATAATAAAACATTAATGGATGGAATTTAAATTCTTCAAATTAAAATGGCAAAAATTATTTTGGATAAGCCTGTACATGCTTCCGCGACTGAAGCTTTAAACGAGTTAGAATAGGAGACGATGTTTAAAAGAAGAAAGCTGCATCGACTTCATTTTATGTATAAAGTAATTAACAATGTCTTTGAGCGGGATTTCCATATTCCTCAACAACAGGAAGTGCATGGTTATGATACTAGAAGGAAATCAGATCTAAAGATACCAACATCTAGCACGAAATAGGGAAAGTATTGACTCGCACATTATGGTGTTATGGAATGGAATTCTATTCCAGAGAACGTTAGAAACATTAGGAACGTTAAAGGATTTTTAAAAGCTAGTAAATTATTTATTTAACATTGAATATTTTATTTATTTTGAAATTTTTAGTCTTTGTTGTCATTTATGTTATCTATCATATACCTATTGTGTTTTTATAATGTATTTATATATTTTCAAAATAATTGTAGGACCCCACTGAAAAGCACTTACAGTGAGTGGACTCCCTATTGAAAGATTTATTATTATTATTATTATTATAAATAAAAACAATAGTTTTTAAAACGAAACTTCTTACGAATAAATTGTATGTAAATCTTAATTACTTGAAAAAGCACATTTGAAACCCAATGTTTTTCGATTCCCAACCACATAATTGCATTTTGGTCGAAATCAATAAAATTACTGATCTTTATTTCGTTTCATTTTCAGCTTCCATGTACACAACCAATTGACCTAAAATATATAAAAAACTTGATCCAAATTGAAATAGACATTATTTTCATCAACATGATGCTTAGTCTAATCATGATACTTCAAAATTCTACCTAACAACACGCAAACATCTGACGGCTGACGTCGAATAATTTGCTCTTTACGGCTATTTATACAAAGCTGAATCTTTCTTGTGAAGAAACAATTCCCAGCCAGCGAGAACTGGTCGATTTCTGGATGCTCTAATTTCCGTTTTCAATCTTCGAGCTGAGCGATCCTTGAATGGAATGGTCTTCTTTTTGAGTTTCCACGATCCCCTCTGGACTGATGAAATCATTTTCTATTGAGATCAAAGGTAGTAATAGTAAGAAATGCTTACATTTAAAATGAATGACTAGAATTAGAAAAATAATTTTCACCGAGGGCCTACAATAAGTAACATAAACAAGATTAGATGTATTAGAATTTTAAGTTGCTGAAGCACTCAAAAAAACCAAAACAACAAACATCTTCTTCAGCTGGTATCCTCTTATTTTTTTACTCTATGTAAGGACAGATGATAGTATTCGTCAAAGGGAAACACACCAAAAGGGTCAATGAGGCTCCCTATAATTTTGCTTAGTTGAAAATACTGTTGAAACAAAATCACGCCTTAATAGGTACGAGACTATGAAATCTGAATCTCTTTCTTACTTAATAACAACTTACAAATACTTCATGGCAATCTTAAGATCTGTTAAGTCTATTCATTGTTGCCATAGGGACTTTACGTATCGATTAGAGAATGAGGTGAGTGCTCTATGGGAATTAGTGTTCCGAGCATTAAACAGAAGGCCACGAGGGTAAAGCCTGAATTGCTTTCTATTTAATGCGAGGGACGCTAAATCCCATAGAGCACGAGTGTCCATTCTTTAACCATCTTAAAAAATGAGCAAAGTCACTAGAGGCTTTTTATATTAATGCCTTGAATTGTTGTATGTTATGCTGCATGGCTGCACGTGCTCATCTGGTAATTGATAATCAGTAAACAGGTAATCAGTAATCATCTGCTGAGTTATTGCAAGCGTATGGTTAGATTTTTGAGAGGCCTTCGACAGTGTTTATGAGTCGATTTTCGAAGGCTGAGATGCTGAGGATGGAGGTGGCCACGCAGGACGTGCTTCAAAGTGAGTCTATTGATTTGTCAGATTACATTGGAAGAAATGGGGAGGAAGAGACAAAACAAAAAGATCCGGTTTCAGACGGCAGTACAAATGAAAGGAACAGGGCAAAAAGAAAAGAAAAAAAATTCCCAAAAAAGAAGCTCGTGAAAACACTGAATGGGCAGTGAAATTATTTCAAGCTTGGGCACGACACTGGAATAGTCAAATTTTTACGCTTGGCGAAGACTATCCATCTGTTCCTGTTGATTTGAAAAGTATTAGTGTAAGGGAAGTTAATTGCTGGCTTACAGGATTTATAGTAGAAGGAGTTAAAACAGATGTTATACACCATATCCTGCGAACTGTGAATACCAGACTTGTAGATGAGCACAAGAACGCTCGCTAAAGATTTTATTTTGAGTAAAGATTTACGATTTCATCTCACCAATTTGGCACACATTGTGAAAGATTGGGTGGGATCACTAACTTGAAATTGAAATAATAAGAGATTGTTTAAAAGTTTTGTTTGTCATGTTTGAGCTTTAAAATGTATAATTAAACTTCATAAACGTATAATTGTTATTGAATTTATCACAGTTCAGAAGTCTGCAAGCTGATTAGTATTTTTAAGTTAGGCATCAATATTCCTGATTTAGGAAATATTAATAAGTTTTTAAACGAAGGAAAACAATTGGCCTTATTGGTACTCCCTATATAGAGAATACTGATTGGAACTCTTCCTTTAACCCTGCATATTCCCTGCGCTTCATAGCTTACACTACTTTGATCGACCAAACACTATGGAAAATAGAGATCTGCAATTCTGGACGCTGATTGGTCGAGTGTATTTGACCATTCTCTAAATATAAGTTAAAGCCTAAGCAGAGATTTTTATTTAACCATACATTTCGCTGTACTACAGCTCATCAGTGCATTTCGGAACAAACTTGGATTTATAAGGAACCAGAATGCCATATATATATGTATACATATATAAAAAATAATCGAAAGGTAGCCCTACACCATGGTATAGTTAAGAAATAAAACTTAAACTGTAAAAAAAGACGAAAGTCGAAACGTCAACTTGATGTAGTTTTTGTAAATTATATATATATATAATTATATAATATATATATAATATATATATATTTATATTATATATATAATATATATATGATATATATATGATATATATGATATATATATATGATATATATGATATATATTATATATAAGATGAAATTTACTTACATACAATATCACATTACAGGTATGTTCAGCTTTCAAGTACGAAAGAGGCATATCAATATTTCGAACCAGGTCTCTAATTAACATCATACTTGCCGTCTGAGACCCTATAGTGTAGTGGCAAAACAACCGTACCGGCAATCGGGAGACACGGGTTCGATTCCCGTTGGGAAGCTCAGAAGTTTTCTGAGATAAAAGCTTGAGAACAAACTTTTCATCATACATATATCCAAGCTTACAAACATCTACACTTAGTAAGATGAAATTTACTTACATATATATATATATATATATATATATTGTATTTAATGCTTGTTTCGAAAGGTTTACCTTCTTGCGAACTCAATTCACATTGAATAATTTATAAATACTGCATGAACACGCACGTACAGGCTACCAATACGCTGACGAGAAAATTAGATGATATCATCGCCGACCACCAACGTGAAGAAAACACTAACTTGATTTCGTTGTTGCACAATATAAAGAAAACATTAACAAACTTTGAGATTTTTGTTCAAATGTTGGACTTAGAAATACAAAAAAGACCCAGTGACGTACGAATGAGGGTTCGGAAGGCAACAGTTTTCCTCTTTTAATGAGAAAAATTTTTCAAAATTTAAGTACCGCCAGAATTTCTAGTTTTGCGCTCTGAAACTTAGCATAGATATTTTTCAAATTGATTTTGAACAGTAAGAATAGGCTTTGTAAAATGTATTATCTATTTAGAAATTTAATTGCCTGTTCTTTACGTTAGCCAAGTTCTTCTATTGATTTCAAAGTTGTTTGACCTTTCTATAAATTCAGTTTCTTCGCAGCAAAAAGTCATTTTCTTAATAAGAAAAAGTATCTTAATTTTAAGAAATTATTTCAGGAAATAAGATATATTTTCTTGTGGTAAGAATTTTCTTACCACCAGAAATGTTTTATTATGGTAAGAATTTTTATTTTATCGCAAGAAATATTTTCTTACCACAAGAAATGTTTTATTATGGTAAGAATTTTTATTTTATCGCAAGAAATATTTTCTTACCACAAGAAATGTTTTCTTATGGGTTCGAACTCTATATATTCGAAGAAATATTTTACTACCACAAGAAATATTTTCTTATGGTTTGAATTTTTTTTTGTAACGTCAGAAACATTTTCTTACCATGAGAATTTTTTTCTTATGGGAAGAAATGTTCTGTGGTGAGAATAAGACTATTTCTATAGGAGAGATTTTTGCTTATATTTGAAAATGTTTTAGTATATTGCATTGTCGAATATATCATCCGTTCTTTCTTTGGACAAACAACTTACTTCCTCTAGTCGTCGGGGAGAAATGACTTCTTTGGGAGAAATTTTGCTTTGAATCGGAGGTTTCGCTTCATGGATTTTTCTGTAGAAATCTTCCACATTCCAGCAAAAGTCCTTATTCGGATCTTCCATGCCTTCCGGAAGATCCGTCTGCATGGCTTTTACTTCTCGAACTACTGTCGCCATCCCGGTTTGTAGATGAGGCTCGATGTGACAGTGCATGAACCAATAACCTGGATTGTCGGCATGGAAGTCGATCACCACATATCCACCGGCTGGTACCATAACAGTATCCTTCCTAACGGTGTAGTTGGTAATTCCGATATCATTCGGCAGTCTGTCATTCGCCCATTTTGGTGGGTTTTTGCACGAAACGTCTATCTCAAGGTCCTTTGATGGCTCTGCTATTGTACCATTATCATGGTAGGTAGGGTAACCCACCTTCACTACGTGGAACGAGTGTCCGTGAAGGTGGATAGGATGAGTAAACAAACTGTTTGTGTCACCAAGAGACGATAAGACAAATCGAATCGATTGGTAATAATGTTCGTCGGAAATTTCCGCAATATAAATGCAACTTTTAACCTTCTCCAAGCATTCGCTTGCATTGTATTCGCAAATGTCGTCCTCTAATATTTCACTGTAATTTTGTCCTTGAAGCGGCATTGGTGGCATCACAAATTGTCGAAAATTGCTTGTGGACGATTCCGAAGCACGATAGAAGTTAAAAAACATTGTTCTTTGAAGGTCAATTTCATTAGATATTGGTAATTGCTCTTTAGGTGTTGCGATCAATAATTTTAGTTCATTGACATTGTGGCATATGTAGCCAGATCCTTGTGTGTAATTTTGAAATGGACAATTTACAACTTTGCACGGTGTTTCTGCGGTACAACTTTTAGGATTCTCCTCACGAAATTGTCGAGAAAGGTAGTACGCTTCAAAAATATTCAAACCATCGTTACTTGTACCATAGGCAAGGTAAGCATAGCCACTGTTCTCAACATTTTCACCTGTCGCACAATCTACTTCCAATGTTTCAGTTCTGATCGGAAACAGCTTTATATTTGAAGCTGAGTTTGCTGTCAAGAGAAAGTCGTATCGTTCTCCCGCGTGAATGACGATGTAATCAGTCTCGTACGGTTGTAGTAAATACCCGTCGGTTGCTATTACAGTAAGCTTATGGTCGTCTATAGAAAACTGAGTAGCCCTAATTTGCTGTGCGCCGATCAAGCGGAATCGATACGTTTTTGACGGTTCTACATGGAAAGAGCTCACCTTTAACATTGCATTATAAAAATTGGACAACAACTGGTTTGATTCTACTCCTAGTCCGTTCACTAGCCCCTCATCAAAAGGAAGATTAGAAATCCTCGATCCGTCGGGAGAACATGTTCCTTTGAACGGCAACCCCTCTTTTGTCACGAAATTCTTAGAATGGAATGAATCCAAAGATTTGAAGTTATTCGTTGATTTCGCAAAAGTTTCTGGCAGATAATCAAGAAAGATCATTGTGTGATTGCCAGGCATGTCTTCGAAATCTATATTCAAAGGAGGGGCAACTTTCTCTCTCACAATCAAAGCACCGAACAAGCCCTCAGTTCTCTGAAGTTCGATGTGTGAGTGATACCATAATGTGCCAGATGGTTTTGCTATGAAGATATATCTAAAGTTACGGCCAGGCCCGATCGGCCACTGAGTAATGTTACCAACGCCGTCCATCCAGGCAGTGTTCGTTTGATGTATTCCATGCCAGTGTATGGACGTTTCTTGATCCATTTTGTTAACAACATCAACCACAACTGTAGCATGTTCCTTCACTATCAAAGTTGGACCTTGGAACCGGCCATTCACTGAAATATAGGTGCCATTTTCTTTTCCAGCATTGTGATGTCGTCTGAGTAGAAGTTCAAAATAGCACACTGATTCACTGTAACAGTCACAGACATATTTATTATCAGCACCGTTACAAGTGTACTTGTCACTGTAATCTTCACAATCTGTGGTCTCAGGTGGTCTGTTTGATGAAGCGCCGTGGATCACAAAGTAAAACCAAGCTAAAGCCAGAAAAATGGCCATGTTTGAATCCTGTGAGAGGAAAAAAATATAAATATAAAGGTCTAATTGTTTAAATAGTTTGGGAATTCGTTCTTTAAAGTCACTGTTTTAGAAAGCTCCGTAAAGACTAAAAGTGAAAGCAACAAAAGTTTTTGAACGAACAGTGGAATAGTTCACACCGGCAAGCGTTTACATTATCAAAAGTGGCAACAGAAAAATGATGCTAAAGTGTTACAGTAGGAAAAAATAAAGACGACGTCTTTTGTCTTGAAAAATTATAGTTTAGAAAATGTCCAAAACTCCTGCAGCAAGGCCTCGTCGAACTTTGCCGGCAGTGAACTTTTATTTAGGGAACTATTAATTAACGCTTATCCCCTCGATCACCGCGCGAAGCACGGTGCAAAGGTGCTAATCTCGACGTGCGTGGAGTTTTTTTACACGCGTGATGACTAGGGAGAACAACTTTCGTTGTGTGTATGTTTGTATATATATATATATATATGTATATATAAATATATGGCTGAGCTTGCTAGCCAGTCTGTACGCAAAATGACGCACGCTGCTTGGTAGTCTAGCTGTGCAATAAGTTTCTCGTACAGACCGGCAAGTTTTGGCAGGAAAATTTTCCAGTTGATTTCAAGAGAAACAAACCAGGTTCAGGTCGGTTTTACATAAGATTCATAACAAATAACTATGAAAAAAGGAGTTATATCCTCTCAAAGGTAATTTAAAGCGGAAAACTAGATGAATAGATGTAAAAATACACGAAGTAATTCGTAAAAACAAGAAAGTAAACCAGCCGCCTACTCATGAACAGGAAACTTCGTTAAAAGCGACGAAGAAAGGAACTAAAAGCCATGTTATAAATTCCTCATTAACCTCGTTTCTTCGATCTGTACGGGAAAGTATTTGCCGTCGGGTTTTTCCACACAGACCGAACGACGAAGGAGCGAGGTCTGTACGAAAACCTCATGCAAGTACTTTCCCGTACTGACCTCCCACTCAGTTAATAAGAAATCAATATATGTATATATATATATATATATATATATATATATATACAGTGTATATGTATATATTTAACAAATAGAAAATTCCTTGAGTGTCTCTGTGCTGTGATAGAAACAAGAATTACGTCATTTCAACCCGGAAAAATGCCTAGTGAAAACACGAGGCCTAGCCTAGTGTTTTCTGGTATTTTTCTGGTTGAGATGGCGTCATTCATGTTTTTATCACAGTACAAAGACACGAAAACTATTTTCTATTTGTTTTATAAAATAGCCAAGGTTTTCTTGAGTTTTTGTGATGTCATTCACGTCTCTGTACTCTAATACAAAATGAAAATGTGGCTAATAATACAGTAATATAAAAATGGTGCCAAGATTACCAGATGTAACAGGTACAATTAGAATTAAGATTAAAAAACAGGCTTTAGTGTGAGTTCTGCATTGTCTTCAAATTTAGGACCGCACAAAGTTCTTCAAGTAACAAGCTGGTTAGCTGATAATAGCACTCTTTAGAGGGACCAAGGTATTACCTTTATAAAAACTGGCAAAATAAATTTGGTTACACGACTAGTGATCTTACTGCAGAGGCAATATATGTATATAGTCACAGAGCAATTAAGGTTGTCAAAATAAACGAAAGAATGCTGCAACAAGTTAACGTTTAAATGATAAGTTGACTAATGACAACGAAGAAACACTTGCAGGAGTAACAGAAAGCTAGCTGCTACAGATTTCTTCGATGATAGTAACAGAGAAACACTGTTCAATATCAATCTAGGGTAATAAACCACCTGGTATGCTTTTATCAGGAATAATTCTAGGCCAAAAAAGGTCTCATAAAATGCAGAAGTTAAAAGTTTAATATCGGGAAGCATGCAAGTCAAAGTTGACAAGTTTGGACTGGAGAGCTACTATGTATATTAAAAATATACATTTTTCAAAAACAAGATAGAAATTCTTTTTGGGAAATTAAAATTGCTTGACGAAAATGCAAAGGAAACAAAAGAGTTTTAATTACAGGTCATCTAAGGAAACAAGGTAGCTTAGAAAGATTAATTCACTACGTTGAAAGCTTCAAAATGAGAGAAATTTTCCAGTGTTAAGTGTTATCTTTGAATGGGGGAGTTAAACAACCTATTTCTCCCTCCAGAAACATTTCATTACTCGCAAAGTTTGGTCTAACCTTTCGCCCCAGCTGTCTACATCCACCCAATCATTTAGAATATCTACGGCTTTGGGATCATATCCAAAGCTGAATGGGAAAATAAAACCTTTCCACTTTTTAGCTGTTGAACTTTAGTGACACTTTTTTGGTAGAATGTGCCTTTTTCTCTGGCAAACATCAACAACTCTGGTATCGTATCCGCAGATAAACTGATCAAATGAAACTTTTTGCTTTTGTTGAACGTCCTAGCAAAGGTAGCAACATGTTCATGAGGTGACTCTCGACTCTCAACATGTGACTCTCAGCTTTCGACTTGCGACTCTCGACCGAGGAGCTACGTTTAAATTTTCGTGCGCCAATACGTATTGCAACATAAGAATATTTTTCACCTAAGTATAACAACAATTTAAATTTTAGTCATCGATACATATTCAAAATTAAGTAAATACCGCGCAGTTTTCAACATACAATTCCGTCGTGGGACCTCCTAAAAGATTACGTAGCGATTATAGCGAGAGTTTACGTCCCAGTACAAAGCAAGTAGACAAGTATGCCTGGCGTACATTTCCTTTTAACGAGGATAAGGATTCCAAAGAGTTTCCAAGCCCCAATTGCGCAAAAAAAGTGAAAGACGGAATCTTGTAAATGGAACGCAACTAGAAGGGAGTTTGGGGTCACGACCTTTTACCCTTTTAGGTGACAGTTTTTTGCCCTCATCTCCCAAAGCAATGTAAATTAACTTACTTCACTCAAAATCATCACAATCGCTCCGACTGTGCCTTGATACTACCATCCAAAACCCTGCTCTTCGAAATTACTGGTTGTGCCTGCAGAGCAGGCATCGTCGAAGGCTCGAAGCAAACATGATGCTTCAAGAAACAAAGAAGCTCAATCATCAGATGAAAGTAAAACGATCTTACACTACCGTAAGCAACAATCGATGAAATGCAGATACGTATTGTAACAAGGGTGCGTGATAACGTTTTGCACGACAAAGAAGTCAGCATAATGTTCAAACAACAGTTAAATCCAAGGAAGAGTTTCCATGCTGCTGTCTCGACTCTGCATCGCTCGTTCAGCTAAAATCCCAATATGACAATTTTAAGGACTGGTGCACAGGGAATGGAAGGGTTATTTTCCAGAATTCAAAGAATCGAAAATGATATTCCATATATGTCCTGACCTACTTACCAGAGAAACTATTCAGCTTTTAAAAGAAAGAGACTATGATCGAATCAGTTTAGATCAATTTGTATTGATTGAAAGTTTCTATTGACCTGTACTCGTTGACGTCTGTTTTGAAGTCAGTATATATTTGCTGGATGGACACGTATAATACAAAGTAAACGAAAATAGTTGCTGTATAAATTTAGACTCGTTTTATTTGTTGCAGGAGGGTGAAATTTTTGATAACTAGGTGAGAAGGAGAAACTTGGTTACGACACAGATCATGTAGTCCAGTCACTATACCGATAGAGTATAAGCTGAGCTTGTCAGTCAGAACAGAAGGTCGGTTTGCTATCAATAAATTCCCTTTCAAGAGATAGTCTGTGGAACCCAAATGAATGCCTCGTTGGTATACTTAAAAAAAAAACTGAAATGTTGTTCCGAAAGTGTAATTCTAAGCAAGGAGGATAGCCAGATATTACCACCAGAAACGATATGGTATATGAAGTCCTGGATGTACCATTACTTAAGAGCTTGTGGGAAAAACTCAAAAACAATATTGAGGTTTCTAAGAAATGTCAACTACTTAGGAAAATATAATTAAATTATACATTCACACGAATAGAGAAATCCTAAATAAATGCAAACTTAAACAATGTGAAGAGAAAAAAACAAGGAGACATTTAAAGCAAACAAGTGTTTAAACAGCTAACTAAAATGTTTAACTTTAATATCACAGAATAAAACATATGTTAAAATGTTAGAAGTATTTTTCAATGCAGGTCTTTCATTGTGATTGTCTTAATGAATTCTCTACCTAGTGGTTCAAAAGATGGTTACTCTTTAACTACGAGAGCTATCCCCATGGCGAATAAAATCGTTTGATGTTAGCTAGAGCAAAATGATAAACGTTTTGTGCAGTTGGGAAACAGTGAATCATAACCGAGACGAGTGAAAAATTTGCTGATAGAATAGTGAAGTAAGATTTTTATTTACCGATATCTTGCCTTCTCAGGGAGGTTTTGTCTTAGAAACTCTAATTAAGGAAGTCAAATAGAAAGTATATTAATGAAATGAGTTAACTGAAGCCAGGATAAAGGCTTGCCATGCTCTTAAAAAATAAGCCAAGTAGGTTTTCTTTATGTCTTCTCGCATGCGCTGTTTGCTAAAATAGTAACTTATTCATAGTTAATGGACTTTGGACTCGTTTAAAATAATTATATTACAAGTCACTATTGAAATTTAAGGAAAGATCTTCTACAGTACAATTAAAACAGGGTCCCAAAAGTAACCCTATCTGGATTGAACTTTGCTTAGCCCTTCGGAGGTGGGGGTGGAGGGGCAGAAAGTGCCTTCGATCTATATCTCAAAAACTAATAGCCGTACGGTAATGAAATTTTTGCAGGATGATGCTTGGTATGCTAAATCCAAGTACTTGTTGCAATTTTACTGTCAAGGCAGCAAACTCTGATGTCATTGTGACACCAGCAATTTTTAAAATCCTCGAAATTTAAGAAATTGAAAAAGACTCTTTTTTCAGGACTATTTCTCAGTTTTCTTTTGGCAAGGTGAAGTTATAATGTTAATAAATTGGTTTATTTTTACCGGGACATGCTTATTTTTATTTTATTGTTGCTATTGTCGTTAAATGAAAAACTGCAATTTTAACAATCTGTTTTCATGCAACAAAAATTTTAAAACATTATAAAACTAACTCAAAATGACTCTTATTCTCTATATGTCCATTTGGTATTACTATGATAATAAAGACATCTCCATAACTGCAAGTATCCGACATTCCGTGGAAGTCACCAATCTTGGATTACTCACAACACGCCGGTAATTTTAATATCAATTACAAGCTTTTACTGAAAATTGTCAACAATTACCTTGTCCAAATAAAAACGTGCTGTTGTAGTTTTGAAAGATTTGAAGGGCAAGCACAAAATATAATGGGAAGAAAACCCTTTGAAAATGCTGAGTCAAAATTCAGTATTAGTAGCTGTTTTAAGATACTTCATAACTTTTTTTTGGCAGAATATTTTTTTACGGGTTTTTCCACCCATAAAGCCAAGATAATTTCATGACAAGTCATAAAAACTTCAGCTCAGTAACTTTAATTGTTGAGATATAACGATTTCAATTCACGGAGGGCACTTTCCGCTTCCCCCAGTCTAGATAGGGTTAAAATATCATTATTGCCCTGAAAGCAACCAACACGCTGTTTCAAGTTGCCCTCTTCTTATATGGGTTGCAATGTATTTCTTCTAAAGTCTCAATACATGAAGCTTAATAGTCATCTGAGTTTACAGTGACATGTGGTGTCACATAATATTTATCTATATGACTATAGGACAACTGGCCAACAAAAATTCTGAGCCTTATCAGGGCATAAATTCATAAATTCTATATTTGTACAATTAATTGGTTAGTAGTTAAATTAGTATATATTTAATTAGTCTTTGCTCATTGCGATATTTTGTGACAATATTACGTTCAGGTATACCTAAAAAATTGCATATTAAGCCAACTTGGAGCTATTATTTCCAATACTTACTTAGCCTCTTGCCTACCAAAGTATTCCACTAACTAGTCTTCGAACAACCTTTCACTGAATACTAATTCAAATAAACTCTCCGACAAAAGAAACAAAATAAACTCGTTGAATGAGTTAATAGTAAATTCAAAACTTTCAGTAAGTCTGAAAAGACAAAATTATTTTTTCGTCTGTGGCTTCACTGAAATTGTCCTCTCTAACTTTAGTTTAGCCTTCTAATCCTTCACCTGCTTCAAAAATACATCATCACCACTTGTATAAGGAGCCAGTAAACAATTCTTCTTGTGAACATATCTCTTGCCAAGAGCCTACATTTGACAGTGACAAAATCTTTTGAGAATGAATTAGTTAAAAATAATGTGATCAGCAGTAAAATTTGGGAAACTGGTGTAAACCTGTCATAACATCTAAGTAGTGATGCTAAGCAGTGTTTCACTTTAGTTATTGGATTAATATAAGATCCGGTTTTGGTCAAACAAATTCCTGGGATTAGGTAAAGCCCTCTCTCTACGTCAGATCAACACTCCAGAGTCTCTAATGTAACTTGCCCAGGATATTTTTGAAGGCATCACGATCTTTGTACTTCGTGATGTTATATTCTTCTGCTTACGACGTTGTAGATCAGGGGCAGATTTAGGCGGGGGCGCACCTGAGCGCACCCCCCCTTTTTGATTACTTGTCATGTGACTTTTTGCTTGGTTACAAAGCACAAGCTTTAAACAAGTCGATCACCAATAAGATTAATGATTATTTTAAAAGTAAATTGGAGCAAACAGCAACGAAACGAAAGGATGAGTGGAAGAAACTCAGATTCAAACACACCGGAAACGACAATAGCATACGTTCTCCCACTAAAACGCCTCTTAGTATCATGAATTTGTAAAAAGGTGTATCGCCCCCCTTTCTAAAAACTCTGGATCCGCCCCTGTAGGTGACCCAATTTCTATATTCCCAAGTTCTCTTTTCGACACGAATCTACAGAAATTACGGCATAGGTACAATTTTGAGATACGTCAGGTCATAATTGCAGTAGAACCGACAGGTTAAGGCATTTACAATAAATGGCAAGTTAAGCGACAGGATCTATAGGCAAAAGCCTGAAACTGAAGGGTCTTTTTTTGGACTCCTGCGTATTCGAGATAAACCGACTACCTTCAACTGACTAAATAACACTAAAATATAGCTTCAAATTATTCAAATGTACTTGCCTGTTTTCAAAAATTTCTCTTCAAATTTTTTTCCCAAACATGAATTTTTTGTTGGTTTATTTGCCTTTTGAGATTCAGCATTGATCACTCAGTCTTTGGTAACTACTCTGACCCATTCTTCCGTTGTTCTCCGCGATAAATCTTCTTCATTGTGAAGAGTCGGAAAGATAAGTATTCGTGAATTTCGTGTGCTTGTCGAACAAGCAAAAATTGAACAATTGGCACCCGGTATTAAGCTCATACAATAAGCACTTGAAAACAATACGTCACAGAATCTCAATTACGCTTCACTTAACAAGTCACCTTCTGTGAACCTCACATGGTCACTTGGCGGCTTTTAATAAAAAAACAATATAATTTGTCACATGACCTACGTGCACAAACAATGCCACAAATATATTCACAAGAACCCACAGCCATGCGAGCAAGCGACATTCAATCAATGTCAGCAGACGCAAAAACGTACCACCTTTTAAAACTTTGCGCATTACTACAGGGCTATTCCCAATGACAGCTTTTTGCCAATATTTTATAGTCTTATCTGGTTTACCGATTGTCGGACAGAATTATAACCATTTTATTATTAGCAATATGTTTACGACTCTTATTTTGTTTCTATCCTGTAGTCACATTTTACCCTAATGGCTTAATGCTAAACATCCTAACATTCGTTTCCCATATCAGATTGAAATACACAACACATTAGCGTTTTTTGATGTTATGGAAAAGTTTTGCAACCGTTTATGGTAAGGGTATTTTTCCAAGTTTATTTACAAACGTTGACAGCTTTATTCTTCTTATGTATTAGAAAGGTTAGATTTCACCCTCCTTTTTAGATTCTTCGACATTTATTCGTCTTATGCTATACTCAACGAAAAACTCCAAAGATTTAAGTTTATGATGCAAAATGTCTAGTATATAGATATGAGTGTTGACGATTGTGTCTGCAATATGATCGGACAAAACATTGCAGCCTTCTTTCAAAACATTCACAGCAGCTAAAAGCATCGTTTCACTCTTCCTTTTAACGGTTTTGATCACATTAATATCTACTGTAAAGCGTTGCTTAGGGTGAGAAATCTCGCTATTTGTGTGCACAAGCGGCGTTTGGAACAAACGAGAATGTCGGGTTATAGTTGTAAACCCATTTCTGTCACTCCGTTCTCGGTATTTATCCAATACATATTGTGAGTTATCATCGGGTCGTTTTAAAGTTTTTGCTGGACACTTATTTATATCCTTCATCTTCTGGAGAGGCTAAAAGCTAAATAAACCTACAAAAAATCCATTTACTGGTGGTCTAGCCTTAGTGAATACGTATATACGCATTATGAATAAATGGAAATTCCAATTTCACCAATGAGATATTTGGTACCAAATACGATTATCTATTAAAAATTGTTCTGGGCAAAACAATCTGGTATTTTCGTCACCTCGTGATATTGGAAATGAGTAAGATAGAAAGAAGACCTAGCTGGATTCTAGCTGTTGAATTTGGACTGACAAAACAAAAATACAAACGCTTCGTGGTACTGGTAATGTTATGTTACAAATAAGAAGTGTCGGATCCTACTTAAGCACAGTCCATTTCTTGAACCATTTTTCGTATAAAGTGCTAAATTTTTATTAATCTCAAACATTGTTCCAGAGGAGAGTTGAAACGGGAAACACCAAAGAATCATTGGACTAAATTCCGGCGAAAATTACTCGACTTCAACTGACACAATAAATCACTGAACCATAAAATTAGGAGTATATGATATTTTGGATTCTATTTATGAGAATGCAATTCTGTACGTTCTTTTTTAAGATATATGGACATTTTCAAAGTCCTTTGTCACAGAAACATATGATATAACTCTTGTGCAAGACCGTAATATCCAGCGATGATTTTACACAAACTATCCTCCACATTTCGTCTTAAACTCTCTCCTTTTTTCACCAACAGGAGTTTCGAATTTTGTTTCAAGAGTCAATAACGGGGGTCAGTTCTATAATCAAGTCACTTAAAAAAAGAAACTCTCATTTCTGCTGCCACGGAACGATTAGTTAGTCATGGTTACTTCGGCAGTTACTTTGCTTACATTGCAACTTACCCAAACTAGGAAACGTCTGACCACTGGATAACGTTGGTTAGAAATAAACTTCAACAAGGTTTCTTGAGACTGCTGTTCTGTCACGAAGAAAATCCAGGAAAGTATGGTGCCTCACTGAGAAGAATCCTTGGCTTTTATTGGCGTTGGTCGAATTGCTATTCTTGGGACACGTTCCTTATTAGGTATAATTAGTGGGCATGGCTTATACTAAAACATAGATTTTTACACACGGATATCCTGGCAATCGAGATTTTCCACACTTTGGTTGTGTGTTGCCTTAAGGCCTAGGCTGCTAGGGTGTAGAAACTCATAAAACTTTCAAAAGTAAAGTGGCAATACGATGAGATATCTAGCTTCTAACCCAAATTAATAGATTGTGCTTCACTTGTCAAGCACTAGGAACCCAGAATACAATGTAACAAATACTACACTGTGAGAATTAAGAGAAGTTTTTACCTCCTACCAGATATAGTTTGATTATAAGAACACTCAATCACTTATTTACATGAAAGTGTTCAGCAAAAGAAATGAAAATGTTCAACCACGTTGAAGATATAGTTCTATGACAAATATGCAGTAAAAAAGCTATTGTGTGTTTAACCCAAGAATAAGCAACATAGCTTTCCATGTAAAGCTGTCATGGAAGAATTATCAAAAGGCTCTTGCAACGGAAATCGGGCAGCAAGCAGTCTACGGAAACATAACTAGATATTAATTTTCAATTTTTACTAATTCAATTCTCGGTAAGGAAAGAAAAGTTCTTATAAAACAGCTTAACATATCAGAAAAAGCACAACAGCACATGTAAAGGCAAAGGCCTTTCATGAGGTGAGTTTCAAGTAAGCAAACAAAATCGCGCTGGCGACTTTTTACATTTGACTTATCAAATCTAGTGACTAAAATTATCCTACCATGAAGTGAAAAATGACACATCTACGTATCGTTATGCATGGTTGTGTCTGTTCCAGAAATGTCCAGCAGGTTCAAGCAGTCATCCCACTGTCTCATGACTGAATAACAATAAACACACAAACACTCTTCCTAATGTTGCATAATTCTGACTAAATGATGATTGAAAATTCTAGTTTGTTACGAATTCAAACGAAATATAAGAATTAATTTATAAATACCTAACCATACATCTTCATGAAGTCAGCTTTTCTGATTAATTACTGAATCTTTTGTAGACGTTTACAGTGGCTTTTAACCATGACGGAAGAGAGGTTTTTTAAAACCTCTTTCCTGTCAAGCGAAATAGTGCTTATCATTTCTTACGCGCCGGATGAATCTTTCTTATTTATATTTGCATCCCCCAGTCCCTTATTAGAATTCTTCTGTTTACAAAAGCGTAATGTTTTATTTGTATTCCTTATGCTGGGAGTGATTTGACAAGAAGATTTAAGCTTGCCATAAAGTTAGAACAAGGTAATGAGTGTGAGACAGGGAAGAAAATGTTACGCTACAGCAGTATTGTTAATTTGTTGAGTGTTCAAATAGGTGAGTTTCGAGACAACGTTCTGTTTTCCCGTCGGATGTTTTTCGTTTTGATTGCACCCAGGGAAAAAATTTCTTAAATTATGTTACTTCGTGCGACGGCTGCATGGGGCCTGATTTTTGTTAGAAGACTTTTTGAAAATCAACTTAAACCATAAGATGCTGATGGATTTCTCATTTGATATTCTTATACGAGTAATTGGCCTTTTGAGCCAAGATAAATTTCAGCCCAATTTTTGGTAACGAATCACTGAACGAATGTTTGGGAATAGATATGTTTTGTTAAAATAAAACCTTAGTTACAATTTTAATGATAAGGCAATTTCAGACTCTTGATGGAAATCCGTTCCAGTTATGAATGTTTTAATTTTGTTGAAGTTTTCGACTGATTCATTTCGGATTTGTGCAGATTTTAGTGTCTTTTATGTTGTTTACTTGAATGTCAGGTTTCAAGACGACAATTTTTGGTTGGTTTTTTTTTTACTTTATTTTCTCAAACACCAACAGCTGTACTAGACCACTCTTCTGCACGGGTGTTGCTTTCAAAAAGTAAACAAAAAATAAATCTGAAACGTCTTTTTGTTGGCTTTACATTCAAGTTATAATTAACAAAAGACAGAGACAAAAGTGCAGTGAGATTTCGACTCTATTACTAAGTCATTGTCAAGTGTCAACAACTGTAATTTTCTTCTTAACCTCATAAGATGCCGACGGATCTTTTGCATGACAGTTTGATGAGTAAGTGGGCTTTTGGGTAGAGATAAGGCAGTCAGCCAAATTTTCAGTGACGAGTCATTGAACAAATGCTCGGAAGTAGTTTCGTTGTGCATAGATGCAAACTTAATTTTGATCTTGGCCATTGTAATAAACAGCTAATTCAGTAAAGGTTGTCGTTTGAAAACCTAAACCTTAAACATTGAATCCGCAAAGTTTGCTGGGAAATGCTTGTTTAAATAGTGATAGAAATTCCTAAGATGTTGCCTTGTCTATTTCATAAAGTAAACTGATTGACCGCTTTGTAAAAAGGTTTTGCTGTTGGGAAAATAAGGTTCTCTCACGACCTGTTCATATAAGCCCGGCTAGCCGGGAAACTCATCTGAGTGAGATCCATGTGTCCTTATCATTTTATATTAAAAATCATTTCGTATTCATATGAAAACGAATCAACTCGGTTAGGTGAGATCCCACCATGCATAGGTGGGATCTCGGTGAAGTGGGATAAAAATTTGCCATATGAATGCGTCATTCGCATGACCGGGATGGGAATATTTTGCCGATTTTTATTAGTGTCAGATGTCGTATTTTGCAAGATAGTAGAAGTAAGTTCGACATTAATTAGCTCAGACGGGCGACAACAGTCGTAATACCACGTGTAACCACTAGTGTCGAAATAAACAGCCCCATGCTTGTTTGTTAATGTCGTCTGTGTAAGGTGGGATGAAAACAAATATTTTCCCGGTCAGATGGGATGAAAACTACCATATAAACGCAGAAAGAATTTGTCCCACTGAGGTGAGTAACTGGGTAGCCGGGCTCATATGAACAAGCCCTCAGTGCTGGCCACCCCATGCTGACCGAGTTGTTGAGGCGAGCCAAGACGACGTTGAATACCTAGCTTCACGTAGCCGAATCATGGAATTTGCAAAGTACTTTCTACTAATTTGCATTACACGCCACACTGTAAAACTTTGATGTTTCCATAGAACTTCAGACTCAATAAACTTTACATTGTATGGTAAATCCTCTGGGAAATTTCACACAGCAGTTGACTTGCATGTCTATTCTTCATGAAATGTGTGAAGGAGGATTTGCATAACACTAGGTGCTAAATAATGGAGAGACAAAATATAATTCATGTCAATCTTAAACTCGTGTATTTGCACACAGCACTTAAAGTCGCCACCACTTTAGACCTCGTGTAATGAAAATCCTCCTTCACACATTTCATGAACAGTGGCGTAGCCAGAGAATCTGTGATGCCCGGGCCTGGGAAGCATTCTAATTAGGGAGATCCGGGGGCATGGTCCCCCGGAAAATGTTTGAATTCTTGGGTCTCTGAAAGGCTATTTCTTGCATTATGAGGGCGCTATTCCCGTTTTTTAGGTTGTGGCACAGAGCTGGATTCGAAGGCTTCAATCGTACAGATCCTCCAAATTACTTTTAAAAGCACGAGATATCTTATTGATGAGAACAAATTGCGCGAATTTTTAGCGTGGGAGAAAATTTCGTGGGAGAAAAAAGAAATTTCATTCGTGGACCAAACTTAAGGGGCTGATATCAAATTATTCAAAAATTTGTCGTGTAGTTTTCAGTTGAATATGCCAAATACTTTTGGGAAACGCCCATGTTCATAGCTGACGCCCGGGCCTGGGCTCGGGTAGGCCCGGGTCTTGCTACGCCACTGTTCATGAAGAATAGACATGTAAGTAAACTGCCATGTAAAATTTCCCAGAGGATTTACAATACAATGTTAAGTTAAACGAGTCTGATGTCCTATGCAAACACCAAAGTTTCGCAGTGTAGCATGTAATGCAAATTAATAGAAATAAAATTCTTAGCGAATTCAATGATTCAGCTCCACGGAGCTGGATATTCAACGTCGTCTCGGCTGGCACCAACAATTCGGTCCTCACATGAGTTTTCCAACAGCAAAATTTTTATGACTTGATCAATTAGTTTGCTTTGCGAAAAAAACGAAGCAACATCGACGGAATTCCTATCAGAATTTAAATAAGTATTTCCCAACAAACCTTGCGCCCTCAATATTTAAGGTTTAGGTCTGAAAAAAAAATCTTTATTGAATTAGCTGTATAAGGTAATATCGGATTCTCGAGGGAAATCCTTTCCAAAACAAGTATGTTTTAATTTGTTGAATTTGTAGGTCAAAGTAATTCATGAATAGTGCTAATGTTAATGCTTTTCCTAAAGCTGATTGCAATGTAATGTCTTAAAGTCTTAATATTTCTCCTTTGTTTTCAAAATTATTATCAAAATTACTTTCTTGAATTTAATAAGAAGGTTTGGAATAGCTTTAAAAATTACTGGATTATACAGTGTGTGTCAAAAAAAACGAAACCGGCTGAATATTAATTATTATTCTATGCAAACAACCTATTGTAGTTGTTTGAAAGCCTGTGAAAGCTCTGGGCAATATTTGGCTAACCGAATCACTATGTTATACACCTGGGAAAGTACAAGAATTCTTAATTGTATGGAGCGTAACTCCAAAGAAACATGTTAAATATATTCAAATCAAATAGAGTAAAAAACAAATCCCGAATAAACAATGACATCTTGAAAACCCAAGATATGAGTCAATAACAAGACAACGAATGATTGCGATGATATTTCGACTTTATTGCAAAGTCATTGTCAAATCGAAATGAATTACAAACAAGCAATGCGATTTATATAGTTACAACGATAACATTATCATGATGTCATCGTTGTAACTATATAAACATGCATACTTTGCCGATAATCGGATGATCATATTGATCGCATAAACGATCATCATCATCTGGAAAACATCATTTAACTTCTGTAATTTATTAGAAGTTATCATACGCAAAGTTTCACTTGCAATTGCTAACGTCATTAAAACGAAAATCACCCATCCTTGTAGTTGAAGCTCGAGTTTTGTTTACTTTCAGATTTCACTAAGGGAAATATCACCTCCTCTCGCATAAAGAAGATGTCATATATTCTATTTCCAGATTCCCTATAAAGCTCCTTTAAAGGTTCTCAGCACTTGAAAACTAGACAAAGGTCGTGGTAGACCACTTTAAGGTGGTTGACCATCTTTGAGGTTGAAGATCGAATCTCTGCTTAATTCTTTCCCAGCGGGAGCTCTACTTTGACGATCAAAATCGTCTGGCGTTAGCCAGAGCAAAATGACAGAAGTCTTATATCGCCGGGAGAGAGTTAATAAAAAAAAATAAGGCCAAGCAAAGAATACGAAAAATAGCTATAACAACTAATGAGATTCAAAACATATTGAATTCTAACGTTTTGTTGAGTCTTGTTGCATCATCAGAGCGTAAGAGATATTAATGAGGACCAAGTTTATATCGCAGACAAACTAGACGGATGATAGAACTCCAAATTACATAAAAGTAAAGTTACCATTTAAAATCACAGGATATTTGAAATTAAAAATAACCATATAAGTTTGAGTGAATAATTTAAAATATTGAGAGTAAGTAGGACGTTATGATGGCGTCAAGCGAAGGCTTAAGTTTACTGATAAGAATCCTATGTCTTAAGACGAATTCAAAACTAGTTGACGAAGAGATTAAGATAGAAAAATCATCAGAATTAAAGGATGAGACTAAATAAAAAGTCACTTCGCGCGAAGAAATTCGTCTAGTGGAAAACAGCTGTAACAGCTGTTTTCCACTAGGCGGATTTTATTACGCGAGGCTACTTTTTCTTTTGTTTCATAGGCTCTCGACTGTAACTAACGAGAAACCAAATATTCAATTTTAAACAGCGAAATGTCTATTCGCGCAATAAAATTCGCCTAGTGGAAAAGAGCCTTTATTCTACTATTTCCCATTATCCATCGCGACAATGTTCAAAGTGTTCTTTCTAGAGATTCCCTTATCTTAACCTCTTCGTAAACTAGTCTAGAACTCCTCTATTTTATTAGTAAACCTAAACCTTCGCTTAATACTATGATAATTTCTTACCTCCTCTCAACGTTTTGAATTATTCCCTCAAATTTATGCGGTTATTTTTAATTTCATAATACCTGAAATTTCAACTAGTAATTTTTATTTTGCGTTATAATTCAATGGTCTATTAATTTGCATACAAAATAAACACAATTTTCTTGATGATGACGTGAGACAATTACGAGCTATTATTAAATAATGGATGTTTTTTGGTTTTTTTCTCTACAATGCATGTTTTTCGCATTCTTCGAAGGAACTTAATTTTATAAATTAGCTATGATTTCTACCTGGTTTGTCAATAGCTGAAGCTCGAATCTTGTTTGGTTTTAGATTTCTTCACGTGAAATACCACTCCCTCGATCACATGAAAAGATTCCTTCAACTCTCCTTCGATACTCCAGAAAAAACTTCTGTTTTAAACATGTTTGAAAGTAAGAAAACAAACCTTTGTATTTCCGCAACAAGTGATAATAACTAAAACATTTCAATTCAAGTTTTCGACACGGAATAATGGTTGCTCATACTGCCTCTTGACCGCTAAAGCCTATATCCGAAAATATCTGGTCCTCAGTAGATTTTCCTTTAATTGAGATTTTTGTACCTAAGTCTATTTCAAAATCAATCACTTTTCGTTTAAATACCAGCTTCTTCTCCACTGCCACTTCATTAAGAGCACATATTTTCTCGTGCGTGTTGTAAACATCTTTACTTTAATAGATTCTTCATGACATGACCGGCAGAAAGAACTTAGTTGGCAAAAGACATTTTTTTCCTGGTATGCTCTTATAGGTATGATTTAATTATAAAGAAATGTCATTTATATTTGCGTACAAATGTTCGTATGTAAACCTTTAACACAGAATCATCTCTACCCAAGCTGGAAGATAAAATGCCGTAATATCGTTGTTCTGACTTAAATTTTTCTTTGGAAAGGTACAATTATGCTGTAGGGTTTTATTCACGGGGAAACTTGGGAAGATGATTTTTAATACAGAACTTGGTTCTTCATTAAAATGTTCTTGATTAATGGATATTAAAAGGAAGACTCTTTAAAAAAGTACTTGTATGCACAGCTTTTCATTTTAATTCTGGAAAGCTGCTACCAGGAAAGAGTTATAACAACCTCAATGAACTCTTCTTTTATGGCGGAATAAGACTTCTTACTATTATTTTACTCTGGCTAACGCCAGGTGATTAGATATTTATAGCAAAAATTGTGCGCATGGAAATAACAATCGATAACCTAAATCCAAATAAACCTACTGGCCACTATAGTATTCCTATAATACATATAATACTCGTTTTACTTCAAAAGCCACTTATTGTTTTTCAAAAATTCGAACAAATAATTAGCAAGTTTAATGTTAACAATTTAGGAGCAAAATTATAGAATGATATTAAGGAGCCTTAAAATTCTCAATACATCTGATTTTTCCGCCGTGAGTTAATTAAAGCTAGAAGTCTTTCTAAAATTATATTAAATAATCTGATTGAATAATCTGATTTTCTTTACATTGTGTTCTTATTATTTATTTACGAACTTCATGGCATCTAACTGTGCAGTCATGAACTAATTAGAACTATTTTATAATAATATCTTACACAGACTCTAACTGAATACAATTAGCATTATTAGAGGACATGACTAGCTTAGCTTATTTCTGGTGTTCTGTCACTATTATCTTGTATTCAATTTTATTGTATTGTATTGTGTAGTTACTGCAAATAAATTGTCTTGTTCTGCCTTGTTTTGGAGTCAGTAGAATCTTAAAATTTATGCATTAATTTTGTTTTGGAGGAAAAAATTTTCATGAGAACTTGTCATCCTTGACAAACCCATACTGTTATTTTAAGCCTTTGTTTAATCTTACCGGAAAACAAGTCACACGATGTTTCACAGATATGTCGAGGACATAAATAAAATAGAAAAGTATTGCGTCGACAGGGATGAATGTCGCATTTGAAAAACCAAAAGCGTGAGGGAACTACCGAAACGTCATGAGAGAATGATAGTGATATTTTGAACGATGGCCCTTCCACGTTTCACTCCGACAGATATAATCGTTTACAATGCATGTGAATTTTTATAGATTTTGTATTTTCAGAAGGATGAAGCTTGTCCTCTTACGACTTTTTGTCGTTCTCTACTCCTCAAATCCAAATCAATGACTATATACTCAATTCTCTGACAATGATTCTAAACTTTTCTACAATTTCCAATCGCTTCAAAAAATAGGGTCGTCATACTACCTCAAGAACCGGTTTTCTGCCTTTGATTCAGCTGGAAACCGCGCGTCGAATAAATGCTACAAATACTGCATGAAGGGTGACGGAAAAAAAGAATGTGAACACAAACACAAAGCAACACAGCTCCATGTGCAGTGAATGAGTTGCTTTGATCTTTCCTATAATTTAATAAGGCGTAAAGAAGTTTATATTAGTACATAAGGCGTGCGTAAAAAAGGGTGAAAAAATAATTATGTAAATCGATAAAGAACTTGCACATTTATAATGTTCATGCAAACTTAGTATGAACACATTACAAAAATGTTTTAACCGTGGTTTGCAGATTATATGAAAGCGGAATCAATTGTAGACACACATATTTGAGTAGTAAACGGTAATTTTTCACATTAATTGACGTATTTGTGCTAGTGCAATTTTCTCCTGAGATTTTGGCCAGTAATATTTGACGTTGACTTGGTTTACCTTTAAACGAAATCAGCCATAGACTTATCAAACGAAAAGCCTAGTTTGTAAACAAAAGTGAGACTCAGAGCCCAGCATAAGACCTTAAGATTGTATAGCCATTGAGACGTAAAGTGTGGAGAAAATATAAATAAACGATGCTAAGACAAATCTTCTTTATTACCCTTGGTATTCCCATCCATGGCCCTGGTTTAGTTAACGTTAGCCTTGTGCATTACAGTATGAGGTAGATAAAAATGTTGGGAGTTGGGCAAACATGAAACGATATACTTGCCTTTTACACTTAACATGCATTAGTAAACTTTTGCTAGTTATTCGAAGTTATCATACACCTAGTTTCACTTGCTAACGTCATTAAAACAAAAATTCCCCTTCTTCAAGGTTGAAGCTCAAATTTTGTTTACTTTCAGATTTCACTAAGTGAAATATCACTTCCTGTATAATAAATAAGAGGTTGTTTTCTTCTCTTTCCACTTTCCCTACAAAGCTTTTTTAATCCTTTCCTGTCCAAGACGTCTTTCCTCGACGAGTAAAATCGTCTAGTCTTAGCCGGAGTAAAATACTGAAGTCGGGTATGGACCTGAAAGGGTCAAGGTTTCTTGACACTCAGATAACTAGTGCTAAGAAAACGATCGTATGCATTGTTCCAGCACATGATGATTGCTAACAGCTGCAAGTATTGAGGACGGAATTATGGTTGCAATCCCTGCCACTTGACTACTAATGGCTGTTTCCGAAAATACATGGATTCTTTGTCCTTAAGATCCATTTAAACAAAATGTTTATATATAAGCCTCTTTCAACGTCAGTCACCTCTCTTATAAATATCTGTACGTCTGTGTAGTCCATTACTTTATTTCCCATGCATGTCGTAAACATCTTTACATTAATAAATTTTGCATGACTTGACATGCACAAAGAACTCAGCTGAGAAAATTTTTTCCCGCCATAAGATATTATAGTTTAATTATAAGAAAATGCCAATCACAGTTTCGTACAAAAGTGTATATCTAATTGAAGGAGCATCGATGCCTCTGTCGCAATATTTAATGCCATGAGAAAAATGCTGTAATTGAGAATTCCCTCTATAGTAAGTTTGCGCATTCGATACTTGGGTACACATATTCTTCACTGTCAGTTCTGGTTTTATTCAGGAAGAGCAATACTGCAGCTTTTGAACTTCCAAAGAGGTTGATGTATTGTTATATAGTTTTGCATCTTTGTTCCGTTCAACAGTTTTCATTAATGTCACACGCACATATGACAAGGATCTTGCTTTCTAGTATGATGCAATCTCTTGGGTCTCAGTAGTTTAATACTTCGTTTTGCGATTTTCTGATAGGTATTCTAGCTACAGAACTCTCTGTTTGTGCAACCACTATATCACTTGTTCTTGGAAGGGTTAGGATGCATTCAAAATTGTTGCACATAATATATGGAGCATGCAGCTCATCGTACTCCAGGATTTTGTTATCCTGAGGTATCTTTTCCAAGATTTTCACCTCCTATACTGTATCAACTATTTCCGCTTTATATTTCTTTCTTTCCATGTAAATATTAGTAATAACAGAAAAGTTCAAATGGCTGAATTATTTAATGCCTATCCAAACAGGTTCATATTGAATAATCAAGTTATCAAGTTCATACTGTGCGTCACCGACCAGGGATTATTTTTTATTTAAATTACCCACGATAGACAGCAAAATGAGATGACGACATTTTCTACAAGATTATATTCGCTTTCTATTTTGCTGTTTTCTGTTATCGTGTCTCAATACAACATGTCACACCCATCGCAGATGTATAATTACTTTATCGATGAAGTTTCACCGGTATTTCACGGTCAGGAGGGTACTAGTGAGAGTGTAAGGTGAGACGACTGACATATCACGTGAGTTCAACGAATTCCACAGGAATGTCGACCACGTCCACAGTTTTCATTGGTACGAATCATCTTGATTTCCAGGTGCAAACTCGACCCAGGGTCTTTACTCGGTAAGAGGTTGTTCCTGGTGGTACATCTTGTGTCAACAGAAAACAACGAATTACTACTAGCGATACATACCGATAAAGTCAGATGGTTTCACGGCTATAGGGTTACAGTAAGTCAATAAACTGAAACCTACCTAAACAGTATCCTAGGCAGTCAAGCAAGAACAAAACAAAGTACATTAGGAACAAAGGCATCAGCATTAGATACACAACAGGAGTTTAGAAAATTTTTCAAAGAGCAGTGTCATAACTAGAAATACGAGTACGCAACAAACCCTCGCCCATCCTTCCAATATATTTCTCGAGAATTCGAGTAAGATTGATAATTTTTCAAAATTGTTAGAGACAAATCATCCTTATTATAACTGGAAGAGTAAACGCAATAAAAAACCCCCGCACACAATTTGGTCACAAATTAAAAACAATCCAAACTGGAAATTATTTATATTTAAACGGTTTATCGTCATGTTTACGTTCAAAATTTCCATTCTGTTTTATTAAAACAAAAAGTTCGATGAGAATAACCTTTAACGGCTTAACAAATGCTAAGAGATCCATCCTCACAATTAAATCATTAAACAATGGATGATAGTATCAAGATCCTGTATTAGTTGCTGGCTTATGCGATTTCGTGATATAAAAATGGGATGCTGCTTAGGCAGTATAAAACAGCACAAAAAGTGAAAAGGTTGGTAGACTGCCGAATTTATGATAAATTCGGCAGTCTACCAATCTTTCAACTTTTTATGACTTTTCGTGTCGTTTTCCAATTCAAGGTCTAACACATCTTGCCTTAAAGAAAGGGTTTTTTTATTAGATGACCAGACTTTTCGTGATAAAAGTGGAGCATTCTCGTAGGTTATCACTCGGATAAGAGCATTACAGACAGCTCGTGATTGATATTTTTTTGATATATATATATGTTCAATCTGCTGACGTACGTTTCGCTGTACTACAGCTCATCAATGCAGCTCGGAACGAACTTGGATTGATAAGGGACCAGAGTGCTCAAACCGCTACTCAAGCGGTGGGCATATATATATATATATATATATATATATATATATATATACATATATATATATATATATATTTAACTTAAAATCTGATAAATTCTACATTATCACAAAGTTGGTTACAAATGTCTAAGATGTGCTATGATAAAGAATTATATTACGTATTTGTCCGGAGGTATACGACTTCGGTAACAATGATGAAAAAAGTGCGAAACGGACGAACTAAACAAAAAAAAACATGAACGAGTTCTGCAATTTTATTGCTGACCAAAATATCGGAGAAAACAAAACATAAAACAAAATACGACAAACAAACCTTGTGTAAGTTTGTCGATGGAAGAACGACAAGAGGGAAGTAAAAGAAGTACTTTTTCTATGGTTTAAAAATGACTTACAAACCTGCAACTCTTACGTATTTTAAACTAAGTATTCAGGAGGACCTCAACACAAAGGGTTCAACGGTATATTTACTCAAAGAAGAGGGTTTTAAACTTTCTTGAGAGGTTTTAAAATCCTGATTAAAGCATTGCTACTAGTCGAATACGATAAAGTTCATCATCCACAAGCCACCCGAGAAGTGAGAAAGAATGAAGCGGATAACCGTTTCGTCGAAGGATAGTTTGGTGACCAAAAACAAATAGCTTTGCAGCGAGTTACCTGGTGGCTGTTTACCTTGCATTTTTGTTTCGAGCCAAAAATACATCCTAACGTCTTCAGTGGGGTGACATTTCATAGGGAGAAAAATCCTGATTGAGGCAATGAAATCTTTGTGTGGAAAGCGGAGAAAGCATCCAAAAACTGTCATGGCCTGGACAACTCTTCTGGACGATGAGTGTGCTATCCCACTTAAACAATTGACCATGAACTCTGTTCGGTTAAATACTGAAAAATGTTCAAAAGTAATCGTCCTACAGAGATGAATAAACCAGAATCTTTATTCTACTTTACCAATAAACACCAGTAAAATCCAGGCGATAATATTTGGTACAAGAAGTCTCCCTTCGGGAAGAATGAAGTCGGGAAGCTACTCTTGAAAGCTGCTCAAAACGATTAAATTCACAGAACTTGTATTTCAAAGCTATTCGATCGAGACGTATCTGTGATTAGGTAGCTCAGGTAAGTGGTTACCAGAACGTGAAAAGTCTCGAGATTTATACAAATCAACATTTATTCAACTTTTACACTCAGTCGCTTAGCAAATGTCCTGACAGAAAGCGAGTTCCCTTACGTCTTTTGTTCATATTCATCAGAAAGAACCAAGACAAAGCATTGCTACAAAACGTGAACAGTTTGCTAATGCATATGCCAAGGAGCTAACTTTGAGAACTGCTCTTTCAAATCATAAATTGTCCATTTACTTAGATTACCCCACAAACGAAACCAGTCTCAAGCACAATGACCATTTCGTTTGCAGGGCTTGAATCATTTACTGGTTTCAGTGTTTAAATACTGTAAAAACCTCTGAGAATATATAGAATGGAAAAAAGGACGAGACCAAATCGATTTGCTTCAATACGGACCTAAGTGACCTAAGTAAGGTTTGGTCAACAACATACCAGTCCCCGAGCTTGCACAAGGCATTCTTGAGTGACCGTAATCCATGGATATATACCTACATAGATAGATAGATAGATAGATGTAGAGATAGATAGATAGATAGATAGATAGATAGATAGATAGATAGATAGATAGATAGATAGATAGATAGATAGATAGATAGATTTTTATTTAAACACGGTAATTCTATCAGAAATAAAATTACAAAGGAATTTTAGCTCTGGTCTACCTAGAAGCCGTGTGAATAATATAACATATTTACATATTTTTTTTTTTTGTTTTTTTTTTTGAATATATTTACATATATACAAAGGACTAATTACAGTTGTTTTTAATGTTGTCAATGCAAAAGTTGCAGTTCCGGATATCTCGCTTGAATTTGTTTAAATCCTTTTCATTTCTTAGTGAATTCGGTAATGAATTCCACAAGATTGATCCTGAGACTGCAAAGCTGTTTCTGTAGGTTTTAGTTCTTACTTTTGGTATCTGGAGAGTATTATCAGATCTGAGGTTATAAACATTTGTCCCAATTTGTTTGTCAAGCATTTCACTTAGATAGGATGGAGTTTGGCCATTTGCAACCTTATGCATCATAATTGCTTTTTAGCATTTTCTATTATGATCCAGAGTAGACCATTTTAGGTTTAAAAAGACATCACAAGTATGGATAGAATATGGTGCGCCAGTTATGATGCGGGCTGCACGGTTTTGTAGTTTTGGAGCTTATCAATAATTGTTTTATCAATACTATCCCAAACAACAGAACAATAACTGAAATGTGGTTCAACCATAGCATTGTAAACCATTGTTAGCAGCTCCTGGCTAAGAAAAGGCTTGGCTTTCTTCATAATTCGTAAGTTTGTTTTTATTTTGCTAATAATATTTTTAATGTGTCTTTTCCAATTTAAATTTTCATCAATTGTAAGACCCAGACATTTGACCTCCCTAGTTTGTTTTAAAGCTATTCCATTAATTGATAAATTTAGTTAGTTTGATAAGCTGGCTATTCTTTGCCAGGAACCAATTATCATGTACTCAGTCTTGATGACATTCAGTATCAGTTTATTGACACAAAGCCAATTTACTACACATTCAATGTCTTTATCAAGCATAGATTTAATTTCTGAGATAGAAGAACCAGAAGCACTTCGGTTTGTGTCATCTGCATACATTCTGGTTGAAGTTGATATGAAAATAGTGCTTCATTGGAAGCGTTGAACGATCTTAAAAAAGCCAAAAGGACAAGAGAATTGACAAAACTAGCTAGATAGAAAACTGACATTTCAAATGAAGAAACTTTGTCGGATTGAAACGCAAAATATGATATTAAAAGCTAGGAGATTTAATCATATGGGTTAGAAATTATGTTAAGCAAAAACGACCACTAGGATTAAAAAGTGAATAACAAACCTTGTAATAAGATGTACATGATGGTAAATCATTTGCTATGTTAAATAACGATCAGCATACAGCAAAGGGGAAGGAAGAGACAGAGGACGGAAGGGAATGCTAAGGCAAAAAGATTAAAATAAAGGTGAACAAGGGAATAAAAAATGAAAGCCCATGCTTTTGTTGGCCCATGGTAGATAAGATCAGTAACTTGTAAAGAAATAAATGACGCAAAGTAAAGCAAATTATAAAATTTAAGTAATAAAGCGCACAAGCTAATGCTTTTATCCTCCCATGCTAGACAAAAACAGTACCTTTGTCAGAAACGAAAGAAATTTATACTCATGGAACTAATTTCCGTTTTTCTTTTATTTAATCCCTCACAAAGTTGCTACTTTTTTTGTCTAGCATGGGAAGACGTAAACTGTACCTTATGCACTCTCTTCCTTAAGCTTTAAAATTTGCTTTATATTGTATCATTTATTTATTTTTCTTCAAGTTAATGAGCTTATCTAGCATGGGCTGGCTTGCAATCTTTATGCCCTTGGATTTTTCTTTAACTTTATTTTAATCTTTAGCATCAGCATCCCCTTACCCTAGATCCTCTGTCCTTTCCAGTATGCTGATCAACATTTAAAATAGCCGCTGGTTTACCATCATTTACATGATTTTTTTATTCACTTTCTAATTCTTAGCTTTTAGTCATTCTTTGTGCCTCATAATTGTTTTTACCAATAAAATGCCACCTATTTCTGACATCATTGTACGTTTTATTAGTTCCGACAAAGGGCCTTCGGTCAAAACATCAGTTTCGCTTGTAGTAAGTCTTCGGTGGTTTTCTGACGCTTTTGGCTTCTTTAGTCTTTAGTCACTACCCTAAACCAGACCGTAACCTTAAACCCCGACGTACAACTGATCTCATCTGCAGCATGACCCAACGAAACCTTAACCCTTACCCTTAACTCTAAGATAGAACATTTCTTCACAACCTAACGTTAACGCCTCCCTTTCCATCAAAGTCTTTAACCATGAAGCCCAACAGCAAACAGCTTTTAACGGCAGCCTATTTTCACATTTTTGTAAATTTATTGGGAATATGTTATTTCATTCAAGTGATTCAATGCATGGACAGCTAGAGGTGGTTAATTCAAAACGGTTTGGGTGAGGAACTTCGAAATATGTACAAGAGGCCACGAATATCTTTACGTTGTATTGCCTGTGCTGCACCAACCACACTAGTCATAATTCAAAATACTACTATTCTGCGATACGCCCTGTTTTGTTAACAAATTTATCGTGGACGATCATTGGTGTAACGAACATAAGATTAGTTAAATGTTAATAATGATTGTTAGTTAAGGCGAAAAGGTATATCAGGTTTCACTCAGTTCAGAAATACGTAAGAAATTGTTATATTGAACGATTGACTGACCATTTACACCAGAATAGCATATCGTTTTAAGTTTACATTTATATCTAAATTTTAGATCAAATAATAAAAGGAATTAGCGTGATTACAAACGCATATTATACGATTTGTGGGAGTTCTCGTTGAACTGAAATATCGTCAATCTCCTGCGATCCACGTCCGTAAACCAAAAATATAGTTTCTGTTTACGTCTTACAAAGAAGAACGTCGCAGGAGAACTACGCGGAGCTATTTGAACATGATGATGACCAAATAAATTTTTGTTCAAACTGAGTTAACTCTGAAGTCGCAGAGTTAGCAGCTCCGTTATAACTTGGCAAAAAGTGGTGTTAAATTCTACAGTTTATCCTAGGAACGCCTGAATTTGCTTGCGTCATTTATAGCGAACATTCATGCAGGTGCCAAGGACAAGCTTGTATGTTCATCAATCACATTCATTCGAACCTGCTAAAAAGCCCAAAGGCCTAGTTTACAAGGATGAAGTAAGCGCAAGCATAAGATCGAAACTTTTATGAGACAAAGCATACATTCCAAGGGACAACGCAAATTTAAGCACAAGCGCGTGAAATGAACGCAAGCACAAGCGCAAACATAAGAGGTAGACAAAAGAGGAAACAAAGGTTCTTTTTTCCCCGCTGGTTATTGTGTTTGTTTTAGCCTGATTTATACGTAAATTTTATTTGTGCTTGGCTGGTTTGCATCGCTCGCGAAACAGCTAGCGTTCAACTTCAAATCCAAGCCCACAGTTAACGCCCGGCCTCACTAGACGCTCGATTAATAGTTCTTTTCCACTAACTACAAATGCAGTATGCCTTGTTAACAGTGGCGGCGTGGCCCACCGGGACACCCGGACATTTCCCGGTGGGTCCCAAGAGTTTGCACCGTGTGGGCCCCAATATTTTGTTGGCAGAAGGCCCTTATGTAATGCGTTATGTTGGGTGTAAAAACAGCATAAAAGTGAGGTTTTATGTAGAGTTATGAAATTTAAATCTCCTGTACGCTCTGCATGGGGTCACTT
Source organism: Heliopora coerulea (assembly GCA_030142905.1). Classification (NCBI taxonomy): domain Eukaryota; kingdom Metazoa; phylum Cnidaria; class Anthozoa; order Scleralcyonacea; family Helioporidae; genus Heliopora; species Heliopora coerulea. The sequence continues at coordinate 1,256,760 of JASJOG010000023.1, forward strand.
TTAATAATTTATATTTCATAATTGACGCATGCCATAATATACGTGTTTCATGATGTTGGTTGTCAGTTGTCAGTCTTCTAAGTTTTTGTCTTAATGAACTGCAGGTTTTCGTATCTACAATTCACATTGCATTTTTATTGGCAGCATCCTCCTCTTCCCCACCTTACAACCCCTGCTAAATGTGGGCTCTATATAACTTATATAACTTCTATATAACTCTATATAACTTCCCGGCCCCTATTTGAGAGCCACACCGCCACTGCTTGTTAAGTATTTAGCGTTAACGAGTACAAATTAGTCAAAACGTATAATACTCAGTAAAAAATGGCTACTCTTTGAAGTTACCATTGATATGCATTTTTTTTTTCACATACGATTGTTCTTCCTGTTGTTTACAATCTCAAGGATAGAATTACTGCCTACGATTCGCTCACTGCTAATGTGGCATTTGACGAGTTAACGCTCTGAGGTATATTATTATTAATAATATACATCAGAGCAAACACTCGTATACAACGACTGTATCGTGTAACTAGGACCGAAAATTGTGATATGCCAACACATTTAATTGTGATGTGTCTCCACACATGCCAAGGTCATCGTTTTTACACCACAGGAATGTATCGTTTTTGGCACAACTGCTTTGTCTTGAGCGAGTTGTTGCAATAACTATAGCTATAAGCAAATTTGTCTTCCAGAGAAATTTAAACCACCCCGCACGTATATTATGTTGCCTTCTTGCTCTTGTCTGGAGTGCATACGTGTGACTGCAAAAAGCCGATATATGTAATGTATAAATACGGACCCACGTACGAGCATCTGGAATCAATAAAAGTGATGTGACGGGCACAGAATATCGATATTATACTGAAAGTTATTTGAATACGAATTGAGAACGGCAGTTCAGTTGGCGTTAATATTTTACAGTATGCCAAAGCACCTTTCACCATAGAATTAAAGTTTTCAGGTCCTGTCACGAGTGGCGCTTGTTAATTTTAAGCAACAGACAACAATGCAGTTGAAATAGATATATTAGACCTCCTTCGATGGAACTTTAAAAGCCGACAGTAAACTAATCGAGACAATCATATCACGGATGATGATAGTCATGAGATGATTTGTTATAATCTGTAATTACATACATCTGTCTTGTCTTTGAACGGTAAGAAAGAACCATGCTGATCTCGGACAGCATTATGTCATATTCTCGCATGCTTCACTGCGCAATCGAGTTGGCGTAGCTATAGTGCAACAGGAATGTTGTCTTTCACCGATATAATTGCCAAGATATAGCATCACATCTCTGGTTTGATTACCAAATGGAGGTAACTAAATACAAAAACTGAAGAGATACTAATGTGTTATAAATTTCTAAGGTTTCTAGAGAATATGGAGGAACAAATTACTGTTTTTGATAACCGACAATGACGATCAAGACTATGTAAATACTTAGACAGAGTTAATCTTGGCTATTGATTTTCTGGGCGGAAAGCGTAATCGTAATAAAAAGGTCAGAGCCCAGCTCAGAATTCTAAAGTGTATCGCCATAATGAAATAGGCAAGTCAAAAAGTTTTATAACATGTTTACTGACGTTTCGTTGCCGCGTGCAACATCTTCAGAGTGTAGGTTTACAGGGATGAGAAAAAACTATATATGTGAATCTTATAATTATGAATCTGTAATTATAGATTCATATATATAGTTTTTTCTCATCCCTGTAAACCTACCCTCTGAAGATGTTGCACACGGCAACGAAATGTCAGTAAACATGTTATAAAACTTTTTGACTTGCCTATTTCATTATGGCGATACACTTTAGAATTCTGAGCTGGGCTCTGATCTTTTTATTACGATTAGACAGAGTTAACCGACGGAACCGTTTCGGCCCATTGGGCCTCATCACTGCAGTGCTAAGACAGAGTGCTTGGCTAGTCTTAAGGAAATATTTCACAAATGCAATCAATTAACTTAAGGGAGATTTATTTTGATTGGTCAATGAATTGATAGCCTCGTGGTCAGATTAACTAACAGATGGCAATGTTAAGGAGAGCTACTCCTACGGGGATTCTGATTAGTGGCTGATCTGTGGCTAACGAAGGTAATTGTTGCTTTATTCATAAGAGGATATTCATTATTGGAGTTAGACGTAACAACCTGTGGGCATGCATTTTTAATATCCCTACAAAAATATTACGGCATCAGATGTCCTTGTAGATCTCATTACATTTGCAGTGGTTAGTTCAGAAAAATACATGACCTCGACTAGAAACTAACTTAACATATTCGATCGCCATCGTTGAGTAAACGATGGCACTTAAGTGCAGCAAATGATAATGAGAAAAATGGATTAACATTAGATACTTGTTCTTAATAATTAATGGCCATTCCAAACCACAGGTCTTGTTTTCTCTAATAATACCAAGGGGAATATAAATGACCCAAAAGAAAAGTGTTCATTATTTACTCAGCTTGAAAAACGTACCTACAATAAGTGAACAGTGTTTCTAGAAAAGCACTGTTGAAAAGACTTGAAAGCTATCACTTCTGAATGTAAGCTAAATTTATTTCATTTTTTTCAACGAGATAGGAAAAATTCAAGTACGCTAGCAAATACATGTACAATAAAACTTATCAGAAACGTTTTGTCTTAGAGTCGCAGGCATAAACAGTGCCTTCCTACTGGTTCAGCTTTGGTAGGCAAAGTTCTACAACTTGAACGAACATCTGTACTGTTTTGGACTTTGTTGTAATGGAAGCATCATTTAAGTGGCAGTGCTTGAAATTGTTTATTACTATAAGAAATATTATAATCTATTCGTAGTCTAAATTTAACCTTTTCTTAGACAAACCCTAAGAATTCTAGTGTTAAAACATAAGTCAGTGCTCTCACTCAACTTCACATTCATAAGTAATCATTATTTTGAGTGTGTTACGTGCTGTCATATTGAAATCCGAATGACCCACGGAGAAAATATTGCGGAAAATTGTGACTGAATTCTTTAGTTTTGACCGTTCTGATATTTTTAGAAGATACTTTCTCTACGATGGATGAGCATCATAGCTTTAATGTCCTGCTTAAGGTTTTAATTCGAGCTAGCCTGGATAAAGTGATTATGCTAAATAGCAGGGGCAACAGATTAAAAAGCCGTAGACAACATAAAATGCATTTTGGGATTGAAGCGTGACAATCCGTATAAAAACAGTGCTGAACTGGGAAACTTGCCCAAGCTGGGTAATCAAAGAAGAAAGTTTTTCAAAATATCATTTGTTAATTTTTTATCAGTCTTTTTTAATCCTGTTACCAACTAAAAAATCTTGAATTGCTTGTTATTATGTATAAAATTCAATTATCTAATTTATTTCAAAGCTATTCATGTATAATGTTCCAACATAGCAATTTATTTTAAATGCAAAATCTGCGTGCTAAATAAATGCAAAAAAATATGACTGACGTTACAAATTAGACTTTTTGCAGGTATAATTATTAAAAATATGGAGCAAATATATAAGTCTAGTTCCATTATATTAGTTCTGCTGTACATAAACATGAATGTATGTAGTATAAATGCTTTATATTCTTTAATACTTGCTGGTAATCTAATAAACGCCAACTGTCTGAGCCGAACCAAATGCCATTCTCAATTCGTCCATAGATATATAATTGGAATTCTAAGGCGCGGGAGTCCAGTGTAGATAGCTTCGATAAAACAACGGCGTTCTTGAGGTTATATACTATCTAAAGGATAGAAAAAAAGCTTCTCGAAGTTTCGGGCGAAGGCCCTTCGTCAGGGAATTAGTAGCCAAATCTACTAATCTCCTGACGAAGGGTCTTCGCCCGAAACGTCGAGAAGCTTTTTTTCTATCCTTTAGATAGTGTATAACCTCAAGAACGCCATAGATATATAACTTTCAATTGCTTATATGCGTCATTGTAAGCAAATAACTATTCGGCTGTAGATATACGTATTCAGGACAAATATTTGTCACTTCCATTCCCACCATTTGTATGATAGAGATTACGTTAGCGAACAAAATCGTGATTCCCAGCGACGTGGACGTGGCTTAGATTTGCCTGAAAAAAAAGAAATATATCGTAATCTGTGCTCCGTGAGAAAGATAAGGTTACAACTCCCAGGGATTCAATCAAAGAGTAATCTTGCAATTAAAAGAGAGTCAAATCATCTGACCAAATAGACAAAGCAAATTCAAAACGATACACTCCTTTCATGCAAACATTCGTCAAGCTCAGCCCCATGAAAATGTTCCTGACTCTAAAACGAGAATTGAGGCCGTAATTCCTCGGTCCGGAAGGATACTCTAATCGTTAAGTTATCGAGACCGGATGCAGGGGGTAGGTGTGACACTACCCCTCTCCGTACATATCCTCGAGTCAGTAAATATTGGTTGACAATCCGCAAAAATGACGTATTTGAAAGTGTGCTAAATTATGAAGCCTTGATAGTAAATTTTGTTTTTTAAATTGAGTATAACTCAATCCAAGATTCATTACTTACGGCGAATACGACAAATTCGTTTATGTAAGTAATAGCGTTTGGCGCGAGATTGTAAATATTAATGCAACATTTGTCTTAACTACTTCTAATTACTCGCAAAACTGTGCCCCACAATCCCATCACAGAAGGCTAAGATCAACATACAAAGTGCTAAGCACTAACCTAAGTATGTCTATGACTACCACGGAGGCAGTTTATGTGTTTACCAAAAGAACCAGGACATGATTATAATCTGCGCTCACTTTCTGATTCTCCGTAGTTTAATGGTTAGAGCCTGTTAGTGATGATTAGGTAACGGACTGGATCTTCGTCCAGGGTACAGAAACAATTTGAGAAGTTTGGAGCATAACGAAGGTTCACATATCGACATTCGCTCACAAGAGTTCAGTATTAACTGATAAAAAATCTTTGAGAAAATATTTATAATCCACCCTTTAAATTTTTGCCGTTAACCATTCTACTTGTTCTACGTATTGCTTCTAGTTTGCATTCGAATACTCTATATGCGTTAGGTACCATCTCAACTAAGTATAGTTTCCTATAAAATATTGTTTCCTAGCCCTTCATGGAAGAGTAGTTTCAATTGGTTTAATTGCTTTGAGTAATCGCAGGTTTATTTCAGTTGTAAACCTTTCATTTTAATTCTTCAGGTAAAATTCAGTTGCAAACCATCAGGTTTATTGAAGTTTTATAACCTTTATTACTTCACAAGATGTTTGCTTTAGAGAACCGTTCGGTACTTTGTGAATAATCAAGCTTTTGGTCCATCCATGTACATCAACATAAATAGGTGATGAATTGGAGAAAAATCATCCTGTTTTTAGTACTAGAAGAATTCTTGGCCTTTCTTAGCTATGCATGCCTGACCGAATTACCTGTATTCAATGATCCTGCAGATTCAATGGAAGTATTAGCATTATTGTGTTTCTTGGGACTCTCGCCTACTAGATTAGTAATTGATGTCACTGCAGTCTGGTCAGTGACGGTTACTTTCACTTTCATTTTGTTTTTGCTATTATTGATTTTCTTTGTGAGGAAGAAACAAGATTCGTCGCCAACAACTGGATAGGCATCTGGGAGAACACTTTGGTCGCGTTTTTCGAATACAAACTCTCTATACCGTTTCAAATACCTGTAAAATAACAACAACATGTTGAAGAGAATAAACAAATAAATGAATGAACTTTTATCATGAAATATAGTTAACACTATTCTGGTTGTTTTTGCCATAGCCAAATACGTACTTATTGGCAGACAGGCAGGTGGATGTAAGGTTAGATATTCTGGCAGAAAGACTGGGAAAAGGCACTCCAATCCTGTGTGATATCTTACCTTGTTTGACCAGTTAAAATAAAGTTAAAAAAAAATAGCATAAGCACTCACTCGTATGTGGCTGGACTAACATTAATTCGACCAGCTTTGCTTCCTGACTCCATTTTATTAGCCAAGGTAACATTGTTGCCAAATAAGCAATACCTGGGCATTTTAACCCCAACCACACCAGCGACAACTGACCCTGTGTGAATACCGATGCGCATTTTAAGTGGAATCTGTTCTGGTGAGACCACCTGTGCAGCTAATTCCATCATAGATAACGCCATCAAAGCGATTTGGTACGCATGATCAGTCATATTCGTATCCAGTCCTCCTGCCACGACATATGCATCTCCAATTGTCTCCACCTAAAGGTTTGATACTCTATTGAAACTTAAAATACCTAGCAATTAGAAGTATTTGCTGGCAACTTGTTTTGATTGAAGAAGAGAATGTGAAGTTACATCACACAATCATGTGTCAGAATGCACTGCAGAAGGGGTCACCTGGGCGCTTCACTCCTATGCATTGATTTATTTTAACTTTGATTCAGCACAACACAATACACTCTTTACTGAAGTCCTTCCAATAAAATTTTAAAGTCAGGCAAGAAGACTTATTTTGGCGGAACTGGATGGTAGCAATAATAGCGTTAACAATAATGACAACAATAAAACCCAATTTTCATTTCTAGTTAAGTTATAAAAATATCCTCATGAAACCTTCCAAAACCTCACATCAGAAAAATATTTCTCAGACGCTAAATTTGTTAAGTAAAGTTTCTAAAAAAACACTTTTACTTGTGAAATTTTCGTTCCATATACATAGAATTGGAAAATTTTTTGCCGTAGTGACGCTCTTGATTATTGATGTATTATTTCAAAAACGAGCTCGAGTGTTTTGATACCATTGATCAAACACGCGGAACGAATTTTGGAAATGGCTTCTCAAATTAACCAATCAGGCGCTGTTGTGGGATTTGTGGATTGTTTAATTAACGTAGATGAAAGACTAGTGTTTTGATGAATTGTTTGCATCAAAGACTAGTGTTTGATGCAGTGTTTTGCCGGTGTTTGAAAGCCCATTCACCTGACAGAATGGGATTGTCTGATTGAGTAAAATTCTCATGAATTTTTGATGAGTTTGAGAATTAAAATGTAATGGATCGAAATTTCACCTTTGAAATGTTGATACCTAAAGCACAACTTTCAGGAATGACGATAAACATTTGTATGTGAAAATTTATACGAAAACTCACTGTGAAAATTTACACCTAAAAAACCTTGATTAATATAAAAAGATGGGATGAAGATCTTTTAAATAGAGGCAATGCGATTTCAGACAATTACCCGCTAATAAAGCACAGGTCATTCTGCCGATAGGTAAATATTGCCGAGTCCATATTTTACTAAAGAAATGCAGTTTGCGTCAACGAGTACGATTATTTTCAACGTACCTTGTATAAATCCAGTTCGGTACATTTTGCATCAAACTTGGTATAAAGGCTGTTTAGCATGTTTACGACTTCTATCGGCGCACATTTCCCACATATTGCTGTGAAACCTACGAGGTCACTAAATAGCATAGTAACGCTCTCGATTGTGCGGGCAGGCACGTTTTCTTTATGGGTCAGCTGCTTGGCGACCTCCTTGGGGAAGATAGCTTCCAGTAGATCTTCCGTCTTCTTTTTCTCATTTGTAAGATCTGTTGATGCTTCTTGCACCTTAGCTTTAAGGGACTGTAGCCGCTTTTTCAAACCACCTTGAGCCTTTGATTGTTCGCTTACAAGTATCAAGTCCCTAGTCGCATCGTGGATAGGAATATCACTAAGATATAGACCTTGTTTCTGAAGGTGTTCAAGGTTCTCTACAACTGGTGAACCAACGTACAGTATACTATCCGATTCTGGCAGGTTGATCATCTGCCCAGTAAGATATATTACTCGCTTTATTTTCTCAGAAATAGACGAAGTCAGATGAAGCAAAAACGACGAGTTACACTGGGCTTGAATAGACCCAAAAGTCCAGTCGATATTCGGTCGGATTAAGTCAAAGTAATCACTTAAACGTTTGTTGCCGTTAACAAGATGCCCGTCAAGTAATCGAACTAGGGCACTTCCTAACTGAACGATCTCAAAGTTTCTGTCAAAGATGATATGAAAAGGAAAAGCTTTGCAAATAGTTTCATTACTTATAGGCAGATCTTTCACGTGCTCAGATTTCTTGCGCAATGCTTGACTACCCTTCACGGTTTGGTGGGTTAAAGGAGTATCAGAACTTGATATTTTAAAGACCACATCACCAGTTTCTGGATCAAACTCTTTCAAGAGTTCAATCACCACCGTCAAGTCAAATACTAATTTAGCAACAGTGCGCAAAGCTCCCATCACAAACTTTTCTAGACCACGTCTGCTTGAATAGTAATGCACGTTTAGAGTTAAGCCACGTTTATCAGCAAGCTCGCAGGTAAACGACGGTGCCTTCATTCCATTAAACTTTTTCGCATCCTTGAAAACCTGGTGCATGTGATCGAGGTTATTCAGAAATGTGTGCAATGAGCACCCAAGTGAAGTCAGCATTTTTCGATGCTCACTTAAACTAACGTTGACAAATTTCACCCCAAATTTATCCATCAGTTTGTCCTCTGTTATGCCTGAAACGAAAAAAAATTAAGTTTGTGTCAGAAATAAGCTAAGTAGTTCCTTTTATTTGAAAGACTATTAAAGTGACAAAGTACTGAGATCGGTGTTTAGAACAGGTTGCTTGCTTCGATGTTTCCTCCGTGAACCGGCTGTTGGGATATTGGTGAAATTTTCTTTTGAGAAGAGCTTTTTCAAGAAAATCTATAAAGGCTTTAATAACAGGAATTAAGGCCCAACAGAGAATGCGTATAGCCGTAAAATCATATGAGTTTTAAAACTTGTTTAATTCTAAAGTTCACTTGTTACGTCTTGCAACATTATCAGAGCGTAGCAAATATTAAAATATTAAAGGATCTCTTTGCAATGTTTGCTCGAACCAGTCTGTTTATTCCAAAACGTTCGAGACCGTATTTGGTTCATATCAATATTTGCGCCAGGAAGTGCTCTTTCAGAAAGTTTGACCATAAATCAAGCAGGAAAATAGGAATTCAGTGAGCACTATAACGCTCTTAGAATTACCTTAACCTTTCATGAGTTGACTTTCAGTAAATGATTCTACAATTGATTGAGTTACTGGAAAGGGTAAAAGTACCAACTATTATTTCTCAGTTTAAGAAATATTATATACATATATATATATATAACAATCTCTTTTCACGAGTAAAATTCTACAGTAGAAAACATTAAACATATTGTACATTGATAGCTATGAATATAAATTATTAACAAATCTAAGATTAGTTAATTAACGTTTCGGTTATCAATGTAGTCTCAATGACAAATCACAAAGTAACCGTGAAAACGAATTATCTGAATGTTTATTTTACGTATTGAGTCAAAATGGCTTTAGTCGTCATTCCAGACGATTGGTCATCGAAAGCTTATTCAAGTCAAAAGAAAGATATTGGTGCCAAGTAGTTAAGGCGGCTTTGGCAAAACATCCGTCAAAGTGATCCAAAACTTCATTAACTCATAAATCAAATTTCCGTTTTAGACCATTAAATTAATTGGTACGGCATTGCCGAAAATCTGGCCGCAGAACATTGGGCATTCTTTTGGCAAAACAACCCAGAAATTTGTTTCAAACTTGTTTTAAACTAGTTTCGTCATGTGCGTGATTCATAAAAGCAAACTGCTGCGACGGATTACCGGAAGAAACATATGCAAAAATAAGAGAACGGTGTACAAATAATAACAGTTAGATAATAACCCTGAATATTAATAATAAAACCCCTGAAGATGACATAATGCCGAAAACGTTTGGTTTTAACTTTATTACAAAACTTTTTAACTTGTATAGTTATACAATAATAACCGTGTTATCGGTCATACAATAGAGTACTTCGTCCGAAAATATGACAGGGATTCGAAAGTGTGAGAGTCATCGATATTACAACGTGTTAATTCGATTTTAGTAAAGCAAAATAATAACAATAGAAATCGTGTTTAGAAAAATGATTGTAATAGAAGGAGGAAGACCTCTAAATTACGATGGGAAGAAGTTTCGAGGAAAAGTTTGACGCGTCAACAATAACATGACTGAAATGTTACCGAGTTTGCTTTTATGCGTTGTGAATGATACCATTGGAATTAAAGGCTTATCAATTACTATTAACGCTTTAACTATCCGAAATTAAAAAAATCTCCAAAAGCAATTCTCATTGAATTTTAGTTTATTCTAATTATTAATATTCTAGTTCAATTTATCCACGCCATCTTTGGCTGTGAAACGCTAGATCTGCAGGTTTCTATTACACCTCTTTACAAGGCATTACCAGCATCATTTCTGATTCGTTCTCATTTTACATTATCTCATTCCTCCCGTGTCTTTTATTCCATCAGTTTCTTACCACAAACCTTCCTCCTTTCCAGTCCCAGACTAGTCAGTGTTTATAAAAAATCACAAGAACTTTACTTCTACGTTTCGCGGTCCAGCTCTCTTTTCAAGACCTTCAAAATTACAATTCTGGTATAGAGTTATAGGCATTAAGTTAACAGATTATACTTAGATTTAAAATTTCAAAATAAAAAAGGTCTCATATTCGTACCTCTGGGAATAAAAATATCCAATTTGTCTGCCCAAAGGCCCTCTCTATTTGTAGGATCTTTTACATCTACTTTATCAATAATTTGAAAATACACATCTTCCACCCTGCTATGTTCTTATTCAAAAAATGTTTATACAATTGTTGCCCTGGTAACCCCCTCCGCCCCTTACCACATCTATTAATACTACTTATGTGGTTATTAAATCTTTTTATATGTTTGTTCATATCTCATATACAATATAGTTGTTTATATATATAAACAAACTGATGAGATGAAAGACTGGGAAATAAATCACAATATAAAATGTAACATGGTCGAGCGCCTCAATGAAAGGGTATCTTTCGTATAGATTTATATGGGTATCCTTATATGAGTGTATATGTGTGTATATGTATATATATACGAAATAATATATATACGTACATAATATATAAAAAATAAATATATATATATATATATAAATATAAAAAATTATATATATATATATATATATATATATATATATATATACGCTCCTATATACATACACTTATATATATATGTATATATATATATATATATATATATATATATGTATACATATATATATATATATATATATATATAAGTAGATAGATGAATATTAAGACAGTTAAAATTTACATTCAGTAACTCGAGTTTTACGATCAGCTTTCGCTAGCAATCTTCAGACGACTAAAGTGTTAGTGAATAAAACATTATTTAAAAAGTTTTTGCACATCAATTAAAAACTCTTAACATGTAAAATAGTTATGGTAAAATTATGAAGGCTTAAAATTAAATGTGTAAAACTTATTCTCATGATGACATTTTGCAAACAGTTCTGATCTTTTGTTCAACAGAGTTCCCTTTACGGCATTTAAAACGCACAGCATTTCTCGTAGAAATAAATTATATCTAGAATTTCCGCTTCTGTAAGAGTTTGCACGTTTCAGGATAGGCCACTTGATTTCGTAGGAAATTTGTTCATCTTTCAAGTTGCAAATATACTTTGACAACGCAGTGCTAAATCGGTGTTTCTTGTTTGAAAGAGAATACTTGTGATTGTTAAATCGGGTCTTAAAATCGTGCTCAGTCGTTCCAATATACACCTTTGGCTCTTTATTTTGAGAAATTGCTCAAGGTTGCTAGATTGCCGCGAAACTCTGTTTCTTATGGCCTAAGGCAGCTGCCTTATGATTGCAGGTGAGTGATTCAATATGCATGCTGTTTGTGATACCAATGAAGGGAAAATGTATATTAACGGTAATATTTTGCCTCTTCGCAGTTATATTCTCTAATGGCAAAAATAAAGCAATACTGAATTTGATTTTCTAAAGATGTAGGTAAGTTTGAGTTGTCTTTGAGTTTGAGTATTTTAGAAGTATTTGTTTAGCCTAGATCACAGAATGTATAGTGATCTTGTATCAAGATCACCTTCATATCTCCAACTCTTTTATTCACGCTATCGTGAAGCTGACGCGAGGGCTGGCCGCATGAAATTCTTACTCATTTATAGATAATTGTTGACAGAAAGAACTTTGTTATCCACAATAATCCATTTTGATGAACCTCGTTCCCATTGCATTTTACCTCCAAAGTGGAAGGTATGAAAAATGGTCCTAGCATCGGTTGGTCGCCTGTCAGAAATTTCTGAGTGTTCTAATATAATTTATTTACTTTCAGTTTGTCTGTCAGCTTCTACATTGACTTGAATAATAAATAAGAAACATTCAACGCTCGGAAAACTTAAAACATCCATCACAAAACACTGTCAACTATTCGGCGTAAAAGACTATACCAACCAACAAAATTTGCCGTTCATCAATCTTTATCACTAGTAAATATTATAAACAAGCTTCAAATGTTATCCTTTACTTTAACAAAGACAATGCTTTCGAATTAGAGGCAAAACTCAAAGAAAACGAAGTTCCTTAACACCCGTAATTATGTAAACTAAGTATACTCTGAGTCAATTAATTAACAAACTTTTGCAACAGGCCAAAGCCACGATTCCTCATTCATGTTCTAATGAAATCCAGGGTTAAAGGGAAAAAAACTCAACGGTTAATAAGTTTACATAGAGTATACCTCAAACAGTGCAAGGGTGTAGAAAATGCTGCAGCTGTAGCACAATTCACCACCCTAGTTTTAAGTTTGATAATTTATGTTCAAACTTTTTTTGAAATTTCCAACATTATGTGAACGTTTGCACAAACGGCAATACTTCGAAACGACTGGTAAGTAGATGGTATAAATGCTGCAGAACTCACACCATAGGCACACATTTTCGTGGAAAATATTGGGACCTTTGATTCATGTCATGCATCAGTTATTCAGTCATGACTCTTGCCTCCTCGATATTAATCATGCTACCGAAAACACCTCAACAGCCACACCCTTTCAAGTACCCCAAAGAGAGAATTTGGAAATAAAGTGGCCTTATCGTGCAGCTTTCACCCACCTTTGTTCCACCTACGTATAAAATGCCTCCTAGCCTCTGTAGTACTATATACAAGAAAATATCATCATGTAGTTCATTGTCCGATAATAATGCTTAGTATTGTTCAACACAACAAAGCTTTGAAAACGTGAGAGATTTTTGGACGCTTATATAGATACATTGCATTCGTCTTGAGAAAGAGGTGAAAATGTCTTTAAAAGAACGTTCGTTGTCAATTTCACTTTTGAGTACCCTTTGAAAGCTCAAAATGGGGGTACTATTATGGGAATTTTTTTTTTAAGTAGGTAAGCTTGTATCAGAGCAAAAAATTCTTATGAGTCGGCTCCCACACTTAAATGTGGCTAGATATCTTGGCGCCATTTTAAGATATGATCTGCTTATTTTTCCCTTATGTCCGAAGTCCCAAAATATAAAGTAGCGATATTGAATTTTTTTCCCATTTACATGAGTGACGTTTAATATTTCCATAACAATGGAAATGTTCGATGGAGATTGTTTAAATGTTTGGCAATCAAAATGGAAAGGAAGGCCATATATCGCATTATTTGACATTTTAATATTTCCCATGGCATTTCTTTTAAATCTTGTTAATATTTCCAGATCTTTGTTTACTGAATCCCATGCACAGCCTTTTTTTGGAAAGAAAACATAAAGTTTTGCGCTTATTAGCACGGAATTCTTTTTCATTCGATTGTTCAGCAAAGTTTCCCGAGTCTTGTTTGAAAATAAGCAAAAGAATATCAACTTTTGTTTCTTGCCTTAAACTATTTACCATGGGAGACAACCGAATGTTATAGGAGCTGTCGCGATCTTAAAGGGAGATGGTGTCATTCCAGATCGGAAGTTGGAAACGGGATACGCATTTTTACGCATTCCACAATTTGTCTAATAAGCTCCTTCCATCCACTGAGCCGTCACTTTTAATAAGCCTTCTTTTCAAGGGAAAATGAAATACGCCAATAATTACATACTTTTAAGTTTTCCGGGCGGGGGGAAATAGGTCTAATTTCTCTTTGGTTTGGTAGAGATGTGGCTCCCAGCTCCATGGTTCCTGTTAGAGATGTCTTCTTCCAGTTTTACAACAGATTTACAAAATATGAATATTTCAATAGGAGCATGCCCGACCAATGAACTTATTCTCATTTGCTTTATCCGGGGGAACCGAAAAGCCTTGCCGCCTTTCATTAAAGGTGAACTGGTGTTATTTTCTGAGAGTAATGACTCTTGTAATATAAAACGGTTATGTCTAGTTTGAGGTTTTCGGCTTTGGTTTATTTCTTAATACTGCCAGTATATTTCATGCAGAAATTGAATTACGACTTGAAAAAAATTAATGAGCCCTCTCTTATCAAATCCCGACCTTGGAACAAGTCTTGGGAACTGATCGGGTCATGTTCGAATCAGTGTTTGTTGTTCGGGATTTCGCCTGTCACAAACAAGCACAAACTTAAACTCTTCAGCTATAGCAATTCGTTTTTTATTAAAAGTTAGCAAAAATAGCCCTCGTCTCTGCTCCTCCTCTCTTCAGAGAACAGTGAGCTAATTGGAGAGAAGACTATGCAGAGTCCCATCCACCCCAGTCCACCTGTACGAGGGCTCTTAGATTGAGAATGTGCCAATTGTTATATAATTGTAAAATGATCTAGCTGCCTTTCACGGGGGAGCCCAAGTGCTCACTACCTTCAGTGAAGATATTATCCAGAATCGCATAATAAGTGTCATGACTTTAACCTCAAAAATGATCGGTCTGACAAAGGGTTATTGAGCACGTTCTCAATCTATTGATATTGAGTACTTGAGGGACGTCTGAAGATGAAGCACAAACTGAAATAAACCTTTTGCAAACTCAAAATATGAGTCAATATAAGACAACCGTTTGCCTTTTTGGGTTATTCTGACAGAATTTGAGCTTTGAAAATGTCTATTTTTTGTTTGTGTTTCATCTTGTTTTCTTTAAATTATTGACCTGTGGGATTCAAACTCGTAATTTTCAAATCACCAGTAAGAGGTACTAAACCGGGCTAGAGTCATGAAGTCTCAGATAGCGAAGGTAGTAGCAAATAAAAACTGTGAATAAAAACTGTAAAACTTTAACTAAAACTACAGCTTCACAAACTAGAGCATTCTGAGGGTAAAAATTAATCTGTTTGATTTTTGAAGTGTCAACTCTGATCCATTCTCCTTCAAAAACTAAAGCAATTTTACACATGCTACTGAATATAGTTAGTTTTTGTATCACTGTAAGGTGAGAGAATAACGGAATAGTATTGAATAACGGAATAAAGAATAAAGAATAACGGAATAATACGAAACTTGTGAATGTCAGATATTGCCCGATGTAAATGTCAGATGTAAATGAATTACGAATCCTATTTTTATCAGAACCTTATGAATTTATTGACCTTCATTTGTGTATACTAATCAAAGACAGCCCTATTTTTACTGCCCTTTTCTATTTCTAACTTTCGAAGGTTATCTGACAGTATAATATGTTATATATGATTTTCAGCTTAGATTTGTCCTAAAGGCGAATACAGGGAGGGTGACTTGGGTTACTAGTCATGCCCACTTTCCTGCCTCAAACCTAAAGGACACAGTAAGATGAGCTTTAACAAGGTTAGTTGAAGTAAGATCGTCTCATTACTTTCGACTCCTATTGGGTAGTGTCAATGGAGGCTCATTTGCTCGAAAATTAGTTGAATTTCAAGACAAAATCACGAGCGAAGTTAAGTTATTTCTACATTCTACCATATCCTGATTTCTTGTTTTGAATCTCGTTGTAAATCATCAAGATTCAAAATTAATAGTGTCATTGTATGGTTTCACTTTGCAATAAGGACCCAAAAGTACAACTAAAATGAATGAATTCCACTACGTTGGCTTGTCGAAAAGGGCTAACCGTTGTGCCACGTTATGTATGGTCACTCCCATGAAAAAATCCTGTATCCACCCGAGTGTTTACCACGATACCGACTGCACCGGTCATTGAGACAAGCTCAGCTCAATCCCAGGTGTAACCTTTCTAATTCATAAAGAGGTTAAGAGCATGGGACTTTACACTTTAAAGGAATCGCGAAGCATTCTGCCATCAAACCATGCAGCCAGCTGCTTCAACGCGTAAGGATCAACCGTCGAAGAATGGCCGTCGTTAATATGCCTTTCTTCTTTTCACGCTTTGCAAGCTCCTCCTACATGATTAACTTTGATCATGAACAAACTCATTTAGTGGACTCTTTTCCGGAGAGATGTCCATATTGCAGAGAGCGTACCAGCTTGGTGGCACGTTCAAAGTAAATTGGCTGATAGAATAGAGTTATTATTCTAGGGTTGGTAGAACCCATAACGTATTTGAAGACTTTCTGCAACTGGTATACAATAAAATAACAATGTCTTTCCTATTTCAGTCAAGGAATTCATGTCCATACCGATTTAGTAAATATTCCGCTAGTATTCGCATTTAGTTGGGGCTGTATTATCAACATCACAGTGTGAAAGCTTAAGCCTTGACGCCGTTCTTTCGACTAACGTCCATATCATGGTTTCAACCTATTTTGCAGTTTTTCCATTATATTGCATCCATTTCAATACTTCGACTTGTTTAGTTTTCCAATTACTGGGCCTCCATAGTGACCGAATTATGACAATGCAAATAATTAGACACTATTCTAAAAGTTTCCGGCAATCTCTCATTTGTCGACAGATACCCAAACTATGTCTTGAAAGGACTTTTAAGGTCTATTGTTATACAGAAAACTATCAGTTTAATCAATTATCGGTAATATTTAATCTTTTTAAAATTAAATCTTGAAGGTGGTTCAACAAATCTTGTACAGTTGACCCGTACGGTAGGAGCAGTTGGCCTGTTTATTCGACTGGTTGTGCCTGCTAGAACATGCGAGAGAAGTTGACTTGAGAGAACACCAAGTCAGTCATGAAATTTCTTCTCAGTTCTAAATGAAATTTTGGTGTTTGTTTATGTTTTGATGCATATCATCTCTGGTCGGCCATCATATAGCTAGTAAATCCCGGTGATAAATAAATACAACAAACACAAACCACAGGCAGTTCACTTTTCCACTGTTATCGAAAGCAAAATATATTGAAAAACTAGGAATGCCTTAAAGATGCTGATATTTTGCATTTGTGAATAATGATTAGTCTTACATATTGCCATAATTGCAAGAAATGAGCCATACATATGTCAGAAAAGCTGTTTTGTGTATACGTTTTCTTTAATTAATGGTTTGCTAATGGTTTTGGAGAAGTTCTTCTGATCGTCGCTAAATCATGCCGTCTTTAATCATTTCTAATGACTTCAATGTGTTCCTGCCTCCAGGTCTCATATGTTTGGTTTGATGTAGTATTTTTAAAACTAAAAAAAAGCCATGACTTTTGAGCAAATCTGTATCACCGACAATCGATTGATGATTCTCCTCGTAAACTGATTTGTGCGGTTTTGTCATATTCGCACAGCATTCAATTACAAATGCTGTAACCCCAGTAGATTTTTTCAGCGATTAGGCAACGAAACATTGATCATTACCTGGAAGACATTGATAACTGAACACTATTAACTCTTTCCTGGCGGAAGCTCCCCCTTTCACGAGTAAAATCGCCTGGCGTTAGCGAGAGCAAAATGATAGCAGTCTTATCCCACCTGGAAAAAATTAATCTAAATTTGAGATTATCGATAATTTTTTTATCTGACGGAGCCATGAAAGAATTTCTGTCGTCAAGGACTCTGTATCAGCAAACTTAGTCTATCTTTTCATGGGCTCAAAATTAATCCCATTCAGAAATATTTTTTTCTTGGATTATGATTGTGACGAACGGTTCCGACGGTATGTCTACAATCAACTTCTCTGATCATTTCACAATATATACATAAATACATGCATACATACATACATACATACATACATACATACATACATATATATATATATATATATATATATATATATATACACACACACACACACACACACATAGAGTTCTCGCAGCTGAGTCTTAAAAATGTTAATATATGTATATATAACAAACCACAGCAAAATTTCGTTGATTCATTTTGAAAAAGTAGATTATATATGAGTCCGTGTAGTTAGTAGTTAGAGTTAGGTGGATAAGAGTAAGATTTCCAGCAGGGGCTCCAAGAAACATTTTTTTGGACATTTTTTTCGTCATGAGTCTGACGAATGTCTATGTATTGTCTGTTAACATTGATGTCGCTCGATTTCCAGATTGCACAATTTTAGGGATACTGGGGTACAGAGTGGAACTGATCCTCTTCAGGCAATGAGTGGATTGTGCATTTCATGGTAGCAACTGCGTTAAAGGTGATCGTAGGACTCAACAGCTTTTTAGCAAAATATACGTGTTGTAACCGCATGTTAATTATTGGTCGTCGGAGATGTTTAATCTTGATTGATAGCGCGTGCATATGAAACATATTTAGCATATCATCCAATACTTCTAAATTTTCCTGTAAACCAATTTTAATCGAGATTACAATGAAAGCAGCAATATATGTGAGAAAGCATGGAGGGATCTCGTATTTTGTAAACAGTTAACCCGTCCATTGTCGTTTGTTCTTCATTCCAATTTTGTGTTGATATTATAGAGCAGAAATCTCAAGACTTTGTAAAATATTGGTCGACGACAAAAAACGTTATTGTCCGTAACATTTACTGGAGACATTTTTACATCAATCGAGCGTCTGTTAAAGAACAGCCTCTCTATTTCAAATCTAATCTACAGAACCTTAAAGTCTGAACTGTAAACAGTAGTATCATGCTAATGATTAATGACTGCACAGTGTGTTTCGTTTATGCTCGTTCTGTTGATAGTTAATTGGAGTTTTAATTGGAAAGACATTTTTACTAAGACTAATCCGTCATCACGTTCAAGCATTCAGCGAACCAAAGCTTTAAAACTATTTCGGATGATATACATAGTCTAGAAATCTTGTAAAGTTTTCACTTCCCAGTAGCATTTTTTTCCTTCGCCATCATCTCGAGTGGAATCTTGCTGTTCGCGGTTTTGATGAAAACGTCGTGGGGGAACACGAGGGCATTAAAGACCAACAACCTCGTTTCCAACAAATGACAAACAGGGAAAGCTCAAGCACGTATTGTACAAATTAGGAAAGAGGTACATTCTAAGAAAACTTATGTAACAATAAAAGCTTTAAATATGCTATGGATGTTTGTGTTTCTTTATTTCCGCTAGGTTTAATAGGAATTTATCTGCCACGGGTTTCTGTAATATGTTCAATTGCTTTCGTACTTGCACCTACAGCGACAGTTATAATCTCCTTTCCTTTGCCTCACATCATATTCTATATTATAACGATTCATATCACACCAAATTCATTCGATGAATATACTTGTCAAACTATTGTAAGTTTGCTAAGTTCGCTACTTTGGGCCGCTGCATGGGGAATAAAGTGAATGTAAACAAACAACGTATGTCGATCATCATACCTAAAATTCGTGATGCAATCTTAAGTATTTTCCATATCAGCTCATCTTCATAGACTTTGCCATGGTTTTCTGGATCGCAAAATTCGGCAGTATCATTATTAGAAAGTTCTGCTTCGATCCTAGAGGACAGAAAATCCACGAAATTTAAGAAATATGGACACTGTGTTAAGGTGAGAAATTTCAAAGTACAAATATTCACATTACCACCAGCTTGAGTTGATTCGTATATATCATTCATAAAATAGAACTGTTATAGTCTCCGCATAAACCTACCTTATTTCGTTCCACTTTTGCAACCCGTAAGTTTCCACCACCAAGTTATATAAAACGTTGTGGATAAAAGCGAGCTAAATGGGAAATATGGCGTTTGACAGTCGATATCATATACAGAATACTTTATGATTTAATATGTCGGAGTACTAAATATACAAAATGACATATTGCTTACCATCCTCTCTAAGTATGCAAGTTGTTAGATTGATATCTTCCTGGATATGTCTGTCATAGTTTTTCATTCAAGTCCAGCCTATTGTTTTATTACACAGAATATGTCATGTTCCTAGCTCATGAAAACCCTTTCCTACCATCAAATCAAACAATATTAACAATTTAATGCGTGCAAATTTGATTGGGAGACGATGCAAATCACCGAACTGATCACTTCCGGCCACATACCGAAGTCGTCGAATAAATTGGGTGCTGCCCTCCACCTTGCGATTAATGACGCTCTGATACGACCCTTTGGTTAGGCGCGTTCTGCCAAGCTTTCTGGCTATCACTGTTGTGATCCTTTATTCACAGTTCGACTTATTCTATTCCCCACACTGAATCATATACGTCATGATTTATTTATATTCTCGCAAGGCTAAGCTATTGCGGTGCAGTCAGTGGCTCACCGCGATCTACGAAAGTCTATTTGGTCGCACCAGAAAATTTTCGTTTCATGGAATAAGAGCACAATAAGTTTTTATTTTTTCTAATATCATTCTCTCTCTCGACATTTGTCACAGAACTATGTTTTGAAATAGTTTCTGAGCACAACTGCGCAACACTCATCTATTGTACATATCCTAATCTGCTTGAGACCAAACTAATTTTTGCATTCCTCTTACTCGCATTTTTTAAAATTTACATTTTTTTTCAAAAAGTTCACGGAAAATTAAATTTAATTTCTATCAACTGAGCGCCGTTCATTGCTATTTGATCCAATGTCAAGAGAAAACCTATTCTGGTGCGTATGTTGTCATCGAGCTATATCGCGTTACATAATCTACATACATGAAAACTGATATGAATTCTTCAAAATTCACGTATAGATGATACTGATGTATATTGACAGCGTGTCATCCATCCTAAATGGGAAAATCTCTCAGAATCATGTTTAATGAAAGTGCAGCATAAACTACCCAAAAGAAAATTACTTCTTATAATTTTAATCAACATGTGATTTTACGTGTCCGTAACGAGGAAGTTTATATTGGATATAGCACCACTTTGTATTTTCGCGTCGAATTCATGACTTGAAACTCGCAAGCATATGTGGTCCAATAAAACTTTTTAGCGCTATATTAGAATTTTCTAATATTGCAGTTTTGTTATCTTGTTTGTGTTTTTCTACACTGTTGTTTGTGTTGTGGAATGAAAATGTTCCAACAAATCAAACCATTTCTTATTCAACCTATAACGTCAAAACAAGCCGAAGAAGTTTCAGAGATTATGAAAATTTCCCCAAATGATTCGGAATGCACTTTCATTTTGAAAATGTTGAGAAATCATTCATTTATCCGTATTTGATTTAACAGATACGGACATTAGACTATTTTTCAACAAAACACACACTATGACCTTGTTCAAATAGAATTCGACAATTAAATTTTTAAATATGTATATAAAACTACGCATAGACTATGCCATCTGCCTCACCTGACGAAGGCGATAACTTGTTACGCTGTTTGAACCAAGGGCCAATATTTAGTTCCTAATAGAATGTTCCCACGAAATTTACTACAATTAAATTGAAGTTTCTTTCCCAATATTTTTAGTTTGCGGTCAGAGACTCGTGATGAATAATTTCTAAGTGTTGCTGTTTCATCATAGTCTTCGTGGTTGAAGTTTCCTTTACAAACTGTCGTACGGAACTTAACTTATTCCACAAGTACGTCAAATTCCCGACCACCTTCAAGAATTTGGCACTACCTACGTCCAAACGTCGATAAAATCATGGATTTGTAAATTTAAAAATTAAGCATAATCGAACTGGAGCAACATTCAAACAAATTTAGGTATTTTTAAAGGCTTGAGCAGAAGCTTCTCAAGGGAGATGTTTACTATAGTATAAGACAAAGCATTTTAAAATCAACTTAGATTTTACAAAGCAATAACATTTTCTCCGAGTAATATTTCCAGCTCTATAGCCAGCCATTAATCTACTTAATCTCGAAATTATTAATACAACAAACGACTGATAGGCCCACGCAAGTTAATCATTACGAGAATACGAAATTTGAACAACTGCTCAAGCAAAGACTAAATAGTGAAAGGAGTCAGCCGAATTTACAGAAGGGAAACATTCATATTCATATAACTAACAAATGTCAACTCTTTTTTAGACCTTTGTTGGACCAATTTTGATTTTCGAAGCGAATTAATATCTCTCGCATCAAGATGTGAAAATAAATTTCTTTTTATATCACTATTTGGAAAAATATTTATCGCACAGGCTCTATGCCTCAGGGTTGTATTTCTCGAAATCAGGGATTTTACGAAAATTTACAACGCTGACGCCTGAGTAAAAATAACTATAAATTCCACGGCCGAGAAGCAAACCACACATCTCGGCCTCATAATGTTCTATTTCTTTCCGATTAATGTTCTTATGTTTCAGCGCAGTTCTATGAGTCCGACAAATATTTTTTTCGTTAAATACAGATAAAATACGCTCCCCGTATCTTAAGTTTTGGTGCCGTCGCTTGTAAAAACGTGAAAATGTTCTTTCTCGTTTCTTATGTGAAGCCAGCTAGGACAACGTGAAGAATAGTTCACGAACCACAAAATTGTACATTTCTTTTGTATTAGAAACGAAGTCTTTTTGTAAGGCCACTTGTTTTTGAAGTCCACGTAGTGCTTTAGTAAATTCCCTGTGTTTGCTGTCAACGACGTACTATTTACAAATTAAGTGGTGTTTCTTTAGCGGACGTGAGGCGAAGCTCTTTATACCTCAATAAAGAATGAGAATGAATTTTGTAAATTACTTCTAAAACTAATTGCTCTAAGTCATTTTTGCAAGATAGTAAAAGGTTTCTAAACTACTGAAAAGGTAAAAAGACAGTTTTATTGAAAGGCAGCAGCAGAGTCTGTAATGTAATACGGAACTGATTTATAAAACATCAATGTCTATAAATGTGATTATGAAGAACCAATATTTTATTAATCATGTCCGTATCATATTTACAGATTCTGTTTAAACATTGACTTTTTTTGTGTTTACTTCATGAGTTATTAACAAGTTTTAGTAGCACTATTTACGATATGAACGGCAGTATTGTATCGGATATGTTCTTCATAAATGAAGATTCCAACAATTTTAATCGGGAAATTAGGACAAAGAGCAGCGGGGTACTCTGTGGGAAGGGGGGGCGTGCCCCCAAGCTATGATCATTCCAAGTCCTTCAGTACATCCGAGTAAACTGTCAGTAAATCATTGGCGAAAAATATTCTTCCTTCTTTATTGCCCCATAACAAGCATTTTTGTGTGAAATTCCCTCTAACTACTTATAAAGATTCCGACAATTTCTACTTGAGTTTTTCGAGTTACTGACTGATTTACTTCAATGACATGGATTATTAAAGTTGTTATTTTGGACTTATCGTAAGACTCTCTCACTTTTGTCGCACTGTTTTTGTATGAACTGTAGACTTTGCATTTTGAAAAAAGGAAGAGAAAAGAAAATGGTACAGGAATGCAAGACTACAAGAGCATGTTATATATACAGTAGAACCCTTTTAATTCGCGGACATCGGGGTCCAAGGACCCGGTCCGCGAATTATCCGGGTCGCGAATTAGTCTGAAAACCAAATTTCAACATATCAAGACATATAATGGTCATATAATGGCCAAACACACATGAATTTTAATTCACAACCCTCCTACCTCACGTCGTGTACGACACCATATTGGATGTTATGGTCAGAATATAGTGCAGACCGATCACATGTTTCCAACTATGTTTTTCAAAGAACAACTCATTTTTTGCAAAATATGAACTTTATTTACAACAAATCAATAAATAATGATCATTTACATGCAAATTGATACAAAAGAAAGAGTAAAAAACATCAAACAGCGCGAACGCTGGTTTTTGGTCAAAAAATTTGGGGTCCAAGAGCCTATCGTGAATTAAGGCCTTTCGCGAATAAGGGGTCGCGAATTAGAGGGGTTCTACTGTAGCTTGTCGGTACATCTTCTATTATGTGCCCCACCTCAACAAAGCGGACATATATATATATATATATATATATATATATATATATATATATAACTACTATATAACTAGCGGATTTGCGCACGCTCACTAGTCTCTAGTTATAGCACTCTGGCATGGCTTAGATGTACCACATGTGTGGGACATTTGAGTTGCCTATATAATATAGGCTTCTCCATCCTGCTCGTCAGCACTACACTAATGAGGCCCAGTAGGCCGAAACGGTTCCGTCTGTAGTTAGTTTTATATATATAGATTGTCTCTACCAAGCAACGCAACTTTTTTCAGTGTACTCCGGTTTCCTCCTATAGTAACACTGGGTGCATGAGGTGTGGCCCTTACTGGACCTCCAGGGAGAACAGTTATACAGCTGATAGGGTTATCCAGTATAAATAAAGGCACTTTACCTTTCTTATTAAAGATTTTCTACAGGATGTGTCTCAAAGGGAAGTGATTGCTTAATAGTTGCAGGAATGTTTTTAGTCTGAAGATCGCCGACGAGCGCTAAACTGGAGTCTAAGGATTTTTGTTTCTTATTCCTTTTATTAAAGAAAGTAATATAATATTATACTATATATATATATATATATATATATATATATATATATATATGTTCAATTAGATTCAGTTTAAGAAATAAAAGTGATGTCAGGATCATGATTTACATAATTAAGAAATAAACGGACATGCTCAAGTGAACGAAAAGTTAAAAATAGTCATCAAAGTACTGTAACGTTTAAAAAGAAAGCTTAAATTTTTCATGAAAACATTATAAAATGTCAGCAGTGTGAAGCCGTTTCATATAACCATCCTGCCGATCAGTTGATGTGCTGATCCGTTGAAAGAAAAATTATAAACAAGACATGACTTGAAGAATGAAACTGGCCATTACATGTAAAAATTTGATGCACATGTAATATTGATGACAATGATTCCTTATAATGGTCAAACTATGCAAATGACACTAAATTATACATACAGCTAGGGACAACCTTTTCAAGAAAATTGAAAGGAGACAACGGCTATAACATACCCAAATCTTAAATAAAAAAAGGCAAGAGTCTTAATTGGGGTGGTCATGTAGGTGGGCCTGGAGGAATGCTTTCCCTGGGAATTTTGAAATTCCTCCAGACGAGACAAAAGTCTCCAGACGCCTCTTTCCTAATTCTGGTAAAACAGTGTGAGAGCACTCATAGGGTTTTAGCTATTAGATGAAACACTTCTCAAATGTTTTCTTACGTTATTTTAGAATTCTATATTTTTGCCACGGTGAGGTTTTAAATTTCAAAATCATGGTACATTTACAAAGTTATTAATGGTCCAGTGTTTATGAGAATGGGATGTATTTCTAGACTGTTACATACAGACTGATTTGAAAATCAAGTAGTAATAAACAAATCTATCAAACTTCATTCATTTTTACGCATAATATTGCTCAATTATCATAATATTATATTGTCACATTAAAACCCATCGAAGAATAATTTCGTTTTGGTAAGATATAAACCAGAGCCATACCATTTTCCAGGACTTAAGGGAACGATTGTGCCCCCTTATGCCCCATCTGGAGCGCCACTTAATTCACGACAAGTATCGCGAGGATATTGGGCGGTTCAGATAGTCATTCCAACCACGAGTATACAGAATGATTTATTGTATCTATCATGTCTTATTTACCAACAAATGGGAAATAGCTGTTATTATAAACCCTTATGAAAATTTATGCCGTTTCACAAGTGAAAAACATGGAATTGAAACAGTTTCACATATGAAATTTTCATTCTTCATGTGAAAAGTAAAGGTTTTCACATATGAAATACCTAATTCACATGTGAAAAGAACTAGCTCAAAATTCACACGTGAAATCTTGGTGTACAAAACTTGTATTTCACATGAGAAATGCAACATTCATCTATGAAAAATTTTATTGAGATGTGGAATTTTGTATGTGGAATTAAAATAATACACATGTAAAATATTATTTTCATATGTGATATTGAATGTCAAATTTTTGTTCGGGATACAGCCGAGCCTGCAGTTGATTATTCGTTTGCGCTAATTAACACAACCAGCTATTAATTCATGACCTGTAATATTATGTAGATTTACCACTGCATGTATAACGTCATGCTTTTAGAATGGGTAATAGCATGGTTTCCAGTGTAATTTGGAAAAACCCCGCAGGAGTGAGTTTTTCAAAGATTATCAAAATAGCAGTCCAAAGGACAAGTGCCCATTTGAGGTCTTTTAAGAACTCACAAGTGCGTGTTTTTCCAAATTGCACGAGAAATCATTCTATTACCAACTAATAATATACATGAAAGAGGTAATACAGTTCCAAAAAAAGGTAATGCAGTGCAATTTACTCCATTACCTTCCTTCGGCACTGTGCTACCTTGAAATTACACTGCTCTAAGCAAAACAGAATCGAGAAATTGTTTAATTTAAATTATTATAAATGAAATCATGGTTATACTTTTAATTCTTTCCCTGTCGAGACGTCTCCCTTTCAAACTAAAATCGTCGATCTTGCAGTAGCTTAATAAACCTTTCCTGCCCGAGACTTCTCTTTATGAGTAAAATCGAAAATTCGGCTATGGTCTGGAAAGAGTTAGATGTAATAATCTCAAACTCATTAATAACTCATGAGCAAAACACAAAGGAAATTAGTACCGGTACGTAGTTTGGATATATGGTCTTAATTAGCATAAAATTTCGACAACTTTAAACCCGATTTTCTCTTTAAATACAGATTCGTTTGAGCTGTAATATCATACACTCAAAAGTCGTGTTTCATCAGATATCCAAACACCTCGAAGTTGGTTAAAAAATTCAGCTATCGCCTCGTTTTTCAACTCACTTCTCGGTGTTTGAATATCTGATGAAACACTCCTCGTGTATGATAAGTTACATAAAGTCCGACCAAGCCGGCAAAGAGTTTATGGTGATCTTAAAAATGTTGGGCCTCTTCTTTATAGTTTCATATTAATTGTCTCTAAACTTTTTATTTGAAGGAAAAAGTAAATAACTGTCACCTAAAATTGTTTCTTTATACAAAGTACTGCGCAAACTATATGCCATGCGAAATCAAGATAAACCACACGGACATCTCTTTTGTTCACATTATTAGTATCTTAAGATAGAAGGTAGAGTAATCTAGCTAAATGTTATCAAGTAATGGATAAAATTATCTTTTTTTAAATTTACGAATCTTGAAGTGGATCAACCAAAGTCAGATTAGCAGCTATATCCTCAACAGGAAAGTCATCTACGGTAGCACACATTTGTACGATTTTCTTTTTTCTTTGCTTTGGGGAAGAAGCAGGTGGAGTCGATGAGGGGGACTGTCATATAGGTGTGCCTCCACGAGGCTAAGAGAGTGGTGAAAGAAACAACCCACCGTAACTGGCAGGTGGAATTGATGAAATGATATCTACAATCGAGGGCTTCCGGGGTGCGTTGGGACTTCGACATACGAAGAAGCAAGGTATCGGCGTTGCATTAGTATTTGGCTCAAACTTATAATGTGATTCCTTTAAATATCTATATATAAAAAACGTTGATGACCATCAGTTATAATAAAGCTCATTTGAAGAGGAAAATTATGGAATGTTAACTATCACCACAACTGGAAAGCATAATTGGTATATAATTTTTACATCCACATACATATTTCTCTATAAAAATTCTGAAATAATTTGTAAATTTCAATTTTTGGAGGCCTATATGATGTGATACTTACTACTGTATGTCATGGGTGACCTTCGTCGAGTTCAAACCTCCGAAAAATGACTTCTGAGCCCTAGACGGATATCAAACCCAAAATCTTCTTATGACAGGTCAGACGCTCTAACCATTGAGGTACCGAGACCAGATGGAGAGCTAAGGAGTAATCTGAATCTTGGTAGCGTAATGCATGGTTAGAGCGTCCACCTTTTATCAAATGTTTGAAGGTTCGATCACCGTCTGGGGCTGAGGAATCGTTTTTCTGAAGTTTGTGCTGGACGAACGTCCAACAATAATCGATGAATATCGTCAAGTTCCCACGTTCAAAGAATTAGTCTTAATACTACACGATTTTGTGAGTTCTTCGGGAAAATTCTTATTTTGGAGTCGGTCAATTATTTAGCAGGTAGTTTTTTATCTACTGTGGCGTAACTTTTTTTGCAAAAATCGTCTGTGGTCTATTATTTAGTCAACGAGCAAGCAGAAAAGAATTCATGTAGCCGCTTTAAAAGCCATTAATCTTCGACAGTAGTGGTAAAATAGTTGTTCAAAATCGACTATGTCCAGTTTTGTGAATAAAATTTGTGGCAATAGGAAAGACTTAAAAATTTCGATCTTGACAATAGAATTTTTATTTTCTTTACTGACATAAACGGAAAAATTTTGCACATTTGTTTAGATTATTCGTTTGATGAATTAGAATTAGACTGCGTATATTATAAAGACTACACCTGCAAATTACTGAAAACATTGCTACTGCATGGATGTATAAAGCGAACTTACTTTCTAGTTTCAATGCTGACATTGATAAATCCTGGTTTGCTTCCTGACTCGGCTTTGTTAGCTATTCCCACTGTACTTCCAAACAAACAGTATCTTGGCATCTTTTTGCCTACAACACCTGCCATCACAGGACCGGAATGAATACCTATGCGAATCTAGGATTAGAAATAGAGAATAATACATGGGCGTACGGAGAATTTATCTTTGAGTGTTCAGTTTGATATGCCATGAGTGTAGTATTTTATAAACACTAACGCACGGTCTAAAATGAAGATCAGCCATATGGAAAGTTTTTGTCTGGTTTTGCTCTCAAAAAAGCTCATTTTGTTCGAAGAAAATGAACGCCCGGCAAACAAACTGAAATCAACAAACCGCCACCGAGATACGAATTATAAAACATTGGATCTGATTGATCTAATAAAACATCCTACGCGACTCTTCATTGGATCGTTGAACCAATATTTTCACATGCAAAAATATTGTATCTTTTACGTGTGATAAAATACGATTTTTCTTGGTGGCCGAAAACGTTGTATCCCACTGAAGTTCATAAAATAGATAATAGTATCCGCTAATAATTCAAGAAATATAAGATCAGAATGTTTCACCAATTTTGCCTCGGTTGTGCTTGACGAAAAGGAGCTCATCAGGATACTTGGACGTCAGGAACAGGATACCTGAGTTAAAGCAAGCCACCTTTGGGTATGGGTAGGATTCAGGGACTTGTCATACAGAAATACGAGTATATAACAACGCCATTTTTCACTCGACGGTGGATGCATGCACACTTGAGTAAACTTCAACAAATAGGAATCTCTGCATGCTGCCATGGCGCCGGTAGCTGTGTATCCTGTATTGAAACAGTAAACGTAAAAAGTACTAGATGCTTATGCGCAGATAGAAGAGCATATAGCAAGAAACCAACGAAGCTTGAGTTCTGCTTTAAAATAACTCCCTCCTGCAATTGCGAGGTTTGCGACACTTAATTGGTGTCCACCTTGTCAAGAGTTCTGAAGGACATTGTCACTGAGAAAGATTTGAAACCAGTCATGCTGCCATCGGTTGACCTCAATTAATTTGGCCTTACTCCAAGGTTTTCAATGATCATCCCTCTTATATCTACATTTCATTACTTTTCCTCTTTAATGGATGGAACTGGCTGTGCAGTTCGAGCTACCTTTCTCGATTATAGAAAAGCATTTATTGCCAGGACCATTTATTCACACCACTATTTACTTTAAAAAAATAGTCTAAACCGGTGTTGGATCAACATATTATTAGTTCCTTAGACATTCCCTAAAAGGGTAAACTTAAATCCCCCTTTTAATTTTTGATGGGTTTTTTTGAGGGTTATGTAAGTAAAAGTTTATGAGATTCCTGTGTTCATCTATACCTTAAACCGCTCAGATTTGATTTTTTTCTTTTTTTTTTCATACTTTGTTATTCCATCCTAGCACTTACCTTGAGAGGAAGCTTATCTGCTGGAGACATGACTTTAACAGACGCTTCCATCATCCCAAACGCCATGTTGAGCACCCTTTCAGCATGGTTTTCACAAGGTGTTGGAAGGCCACCGACGACCATGTAGGCATCACCGATGGTCTCCACCTAAATGGAACAAACAACCAGTGTCACAAAGGAAATGACAGATGAAAGATTACGAAAGAACTAGATACTTCAAATTCGTACAGGGCCTGGGGAATTTAAAAAATAAACAAACTGGAAACCTGGGAAGTTTCATTTGACCGGGGTTATAAAGCGACAAAGAATAGTTCTTAACTCATCAATTGGAGAATGTCTTCCCTAGATGAGGGAAATCGTTTGCCGAAAGAGAAGTTAGCTTGCAATAGTAAAATAATACAACAATGGTCCTTCAGGGAAAGAGCAAAAGCTCTTCCATGACTCACTTTGTTTTCGAGATATTCAAATCTTTGATGTTCTGAATTTTTGTATGGCAAAATGACAGAAGACACATGTACGTTCGTAAAGTTCAAACCCTCAGAAAATTATTCTGAACTTCGTAAATCATCAGTCATTACTCGGTCATAGCCCAAGCTCGCTCATGCATCACAATATAGAACAATTGCAAATCTGACGCAGATCGATTCATTGTTATATTTAGGCATTTGGCACCCGAAATTGACACGTAAACGAGACAGCACCACTCTGAAACCTTCATTCAAAATCTCGCTAGCTTAAGTGTTAAAAAGTTAAGTTAATCAATCTTTGGGGAATTTGGTGAACATTTAAATAGACTAAGTTGCTCAACGTTCCAAAGGGTGTCTGAATTGGATGAACTTTTGAATTCATCAGTGTCATGATGGTATATGATGTACCAATAATCACAAACATTTTTACGAATATTACAAACATTTTCACCAACAGTCAAATCAAAATAGCAATCTCTACTTTCTTCATAACTCATTTAATGAAAAGTCATTTTGTCATACGCTTTCCTCTCCCCTCACACATCCTTATACCCTTACGATCTGGTCGAAAAGAAGCATGGTGCAAATAGTCCAAGTCTAGTGGACATCCTGACGTCCTCAATCAATACGTCGCTGCGTCTCATTTGTCATCAATCTTGCGGGTTCAATTCTCGACTGGGGACTCAGAAATATATTCCGAGATTTTGAGTCTCACGAAAGTTCGCATACCATGAGTTTTCTATTTGTTTTGAAACGTAAATAGGCAATCTGTGAGGTTATATTATTTGACTTCGAATTGTCCTATTCTGAGAAATCATGAACATCTTGACAATTGTTTTACACGCATCAAGACAATGAATGTTGAATGACCAAAAACATATCTGCCATCATAAAACTTAATTTTGCCGATTTTAGCCACACTTAAGAAATTTAATGAGATTAGTATGAGAATATATTTGACTTGACTGAGAAGAAAAATGATCCAAATCTGGCAAAATAAAAGCAAATAGTTTTGGTGTTCCACCGCAAGAGGTCTGGGAAATAATTCATTACGATGGCAACACTATTTTGTTATCCAGAAGCGCATCATACAGAAAGCAAATGGAGAATTAACTCCCGGCCTCGTATCTTGTCCGGTCCAAAAAAAAGTCGCCAGAACAGAATTTAGTATGAAGTTTGCTTGCAAAGGTCTGGATATTATCAGAATTTTGTATTTTGCCACCTAAGTATTGTACCTACTGCAAAATCCTAACTTGGAAATCGACTAACATTAAATAACTTCTGACCATTTAAGTTGAACATTGAACACCCAGATTTTTCCCGTTTATATAAATTTTTCCCACAGTTTGAGTACACAAAGTATCGGGTGTCAACGGTCGTTATTCCCACACCGAGCATCAGCGCGGGAATGGGGACGCTAGCAGATGCTTTTTTTCTATTTCATTGAAGCATTTGCCTTGTTATCAAAAGTAATTTATTTTGGTAATATTTTTAATGTTAATAAATTTGATAATTTTGTGATTTATTTTCACGTGTCAGACCAAGCAAAAAGCGCATGTTATTAGCATAACTCCTGCACGTCTACCACCGGTTAGACGAGTCGTTACTTCTAAGTCTACCTGATCAACAAATGCTTTCAGTTTACCGTGATATGGGAGTGACAATACGAAGTCACGTTGAGACTAGCACCTGGACCAGCTCAAAACTATTTTTTTACCCAAACCCTCACAAGGTCTAACTTTGCAATACTATTGTCGATGAGGTAATATTCACCGTGTAATGTCAATCCATATGCAAAGTTTAGAGGGGTCTCATTAAATATCCAGAAATTATCTGAATTCACAACGAAAGACAACACTTCCAACACCTTAAAGTCATATATTAACTCATCTATATCTGATGCAAGTCCAAATGGCTCAAGACTAAAGTCTACAAGCTCCTAAAAGTGCTCTTTTATCACTTTAAGAGCACTTTCCTATGAAACAAATTAATTTACATTTGAATTTGAAAATATAATAACATCAGTTAAATCCAAAAAGGAGGAGTTGACCAGAAAATCTTATCCCAGTCAGATGGTTGAATTCTTTAAAACATCATTTAGCGAATTAAATAAATGAACAGATTATGAGTGCACAGTTATATTTTTCTCCACGAATTTGTTATTTTTATAAGAATTAGTAAGAGCTTTATTTAATTTTTCCGGGCGTGGAAATCAACTATAAAATTGAGAATCAGTAACAATTAATGTTTGAAAGTCTCAATTCGATATATTTTCTACGAAGTTACCTTTAGTGTGGTGGGCACGTTGTACTTTATGTAGACTTTTTGACTTAAAACTAGAAACAATTATCTAGGCGAATGTCATTGATCGAAACCAAGGATATGTCTTGATTGCAAATTTACCTTTTGCGTAGCTGGAAGTAAAGGGTATTTCAATCCGGACTTCAAGTCTTTCGGTAAGTTGACCAGAATTCAGCTTTGGCTAGGTATAATCGATTCGGTAGAGAAGCAGGTAGGGACTCATGCCCAAGGAACTGTGGGCGTGCCAAGTCGATCCAAGCAAAGGTATTATATCATTGTTGGTTCAATCTCTTTTGTTCTTAGGAGGTTGATATGTAATTTAACAACCTCATTACGGTATTCAAGAACTTTTTGGAAAAATTTCGTTATTTGTCTAAGCTTTCTGAAACAACCTCATCAAAATGAATTTTCTTGTGGAGTTGGAAGCCGGTCAATTACCTACATTGTGCCATAAGATGCTTTGTTAATGGGTCCTCTTGGTTTAACCCAAATTTCTTCTTTGCCGATTCCTTTCCCGGCTCACAAATTTTAAAGAAATGCCATGGGCTATCTGTCGGTTTCAATCTCCTGCCAACACCAGGAGATTTTACTCATCATTGTGATATCTACCGTCATTAAAGAGTTAAAAAATCTGTGGTATTAACTCTTTCCAGACAGTGACGACTTCTTATTAGAAACCTTAAGATTTACGACGTCAACTTCAACGACGACGTCTTTAGAACTTCGTCGCTCAAAGATACCACGGTTTATTTACCGTTGTGCTTGATATTTGTTGCTTGTTTTATGGGTCATAAATAGCTCCATTTCTCCTCAAACGACTGTAGTATCAGGTTGGATTCAACCTTGGGTAACAGCTTATTTTACTTCGTGAGCTGAAGTCGTCCTTAAGACGTAAAAATGGTCTGGGTGACGTTGTATGCAGAACAACGATGGTGTTGAGAATGCTCTCTGAATTAAAATTTTTGATTGTCTTTGTTTTGCATAAAGAATTCTTTTGTTTAAAGGACATCATCATTGAAGCTTACGTGGTGGATCTTAAAGACTCAATTATTTCGCTCTGGGTAATGCAAGATGATTCTACTTGTCAACGGATGACCTACCATCACGAAATAATGAAGTACAATTCTTTCTCCGACAACCTGGAAATACACAGTCGCCTTGAGGATATGTGAAGAAGGAGGTTGACACGTATGCGGGACAGGCGATATGAGTTTTATTAGTTGGATTTTTTTAAATTAAACTAACAGGGTTTATTTGCCAAGCATTCTGAGTAAACCAGAAAAACATTTACACAGATTAAGGGCAGCTTCATTTTATTGAAAAGAAAACAAAACTAATCCGTGATATCGTAAGTTTTATATGTCTCCTATATTTAGCCTTTGTCATGTCAACGAAGAACGAGCATGTTCTTACTGGAAACTAAAAATAATTTAGTTTTGAAGGAACATACAGGCATTTCTTTTAATTAACGAGGTACTTTCCATGAAACAGTACTTAGCTGGACACGTTACATCCTAAGCTTGTGTAGATTTGAAAACAAACGCAATGATCCACTATTGAAACTATTCATGATGATTCGATGCCAAATATTTGTGGAATTGGCTTCAAATGGAAGATGGAAGAAATCGAAAATTTCTTATTACAGCACGACAGTTCTTTTTCTTTTTTTCTTTTTTTAACTGAAAGCCTTCAAACTGAGTGTCACTGATCTTAAAAGTTAAAAGACTTTTCAGTTCATTGAAATTGAATGAAAATTTGACAACTGAGACCTCGTATTCTATTTTGAATAGCACCAATAAATCCTGGGATAAATTTGTAGTTCTTTCATCAGATGGAAAGGAACTTCTTTTAGTTTGAGATGAGAACATTAAGAGACCTTGAGTTAAACGTGTTAGGCCTCATCAGACGATGTGGTTATTGGATTTGATTCTTCCCCTTGGCGTACGCAATTATATTCTTCAGGGCACAACTCCTGCTAATTATTCGTTCTCGGATGCTGCAATACGTCCTGAAGACCTTTGTCACTCAATCGTATACTTCAGAACGAACAATTGCAAGTAGCAATCATATCGTGTGGACCAGTGTTGCGATTACCATTATTACGTTTTTGCAAGGGCAATAAGGAACAAATTAGCTGTCGAATGTGTTTAGATTATTGTGTGCACAATGATATTAAATGTCAGTACAATCAGACGACTAGGCTTAATTGGTTTGATTATTGTCTGCGCCCTTTCAAATATAAACTATGACCAGATACAAACAATGGCGTCCATTCAATCACTAATATGTATCACGAGGGTTTTCTAACCCAGATTTTGGTTAGGTAATTTAAGTTTTACTTGTGGAAATTTATCTCAATCCCACAGAAA
Organism: Heliopora coerulea; assembly: GCA_030142905.1. Classification (NCBI taxonomy): domain Eukaryota; kingdom Metazoa; phylum Cnidaria; class Anthozoa; order Scleralcyonacea; family Helioporidae; genus Heliopora; species Heliopora coerulea. The sequence continues at coordinate 1,291,810 of JASJOG010000023.1, forward strand.
AATTCGTCCTGTAGGCTAACGTATGTATATTATTCGACAGTTTAGTGTTCATCATATCGAGAGTAATTCCATATCTTTGACAATCCACTGTGCAAATCAAAATGCGAATTATGAGCAAGATATACAGCCATTCAATAACAGGGAAATTATCGTGGCTTCAACGATTCTAATAACGCCATGCAAGGTCACACGCCAGTCATGGATTTAACCACGGATGAGTAACCCCAGGGCTTAATGACCCCTTGGTCGCCGATTCCAAATCAGTTGTGATCTCTTAAAGGTAAAGTTTGGGCTGTGAATCTGGGTCAGGATTAGAGTTAGGCATCAGAGTATGAATTAGGGAGAGTTACCGTTCACAATTTTGAACAAATAAAATTTAGAGGGTCATTCCTGTTGAGTGATGAGAGATCGGTGATCATGTATCTCAGGGGATTAGTGACGGACAGTCATTTAGTCATTGGTCATTCATCCCAGTGACACCAATTCATCCTTAGCAAGAAGCGTTCTGACAGTGCAGGCAAGTCAAAGTTTTCACAAGGAGACTGTTGCCTTACCTGCCTGAGGCACTCTTTCATTTTTAGACAAAAGCCACGGCCAGCACACAGGCGCACCTGACAAACGGACCAAGTTTGGCATTTTTCATTTATAAATTTGTCTACAATTTATGAGAAAACTGCCATGAATAGTTGAGGTTGGCTCCATATTCGTGGCTTAGGGTAATCTGTCCTGGAACCAAATATATGTAAGCAGAACATCACGTGATTCTAGTCGGACTTTTCAAATCGGGTTTCCAAACCTGTTTCTTAGTGCATGCTCATAGCTCAGCCTCGACAGAAATTGCTTTCTGTTACAGGAAGGACTTTTGTTACAGGAAGAACTTTTGTTACAGGGAGGACTTCTGTCACTTGCTGCGCGAAAACATTTACAGCCGATTTTTTCTATCGACGTATTATCTATCAATGGTCAATCAAAGGATGAGTTTGAGAAATACGACAGTCCAGCAATATCTGGCATGACAAGGCTCTCGCTCTAAACCAATCAGATATTGCGGCTGGTTTTTTAATTGCATTCAAATCCCAGCAGATGAAATAATTCAACCGTCCACAACTTCTCGCTCGTGGTTAAGATGGAGAATTTGCTATACACGTATGGAGGAATAAGATGAAATACAAACAAGTCGAATCTTTCCCAGTCACCCCAGTCGACCAACTCCTGTAAGTTGGACTGACCTCTTAACTCGAGACGTCTCCCGTTGATGAGTAAAATTATCTGGTGTTGCCGCGTAAGCCTGCACGAGTAAAATAACAGAAAGTCGGATTGGGACCGAAAAGACTTAATCCATAAACAAAGGGCCTCGCTTGATTAAATCTAACGCCGCAGGCTAGCAAAGTCCTGTTAAGAAGAATCTAATCCGTAAAAAATTGGACATTGGATAACTGAATTTAGCGCCGCAGGCGACCGAATGTCAGTTAAAATGGATTTTAGCTCTACTTGTACTCGATAAAACACGTCGTATTCCATAATGGCTTACCTTATACACCTCGTTAATCCCACTAAGCATGTCGAAATAGGTGTAAAGTTTGTTCAGCATCCTCACAATATCCATGGGTACCACCTTGTCGTTGGAGCAGAGAGCAGTGAAACCGACAATATCACTGAAGAGGATCGTTACCAGCTTGTAGTTTTCGGCTTCCACGGCTTGATCCACTCGCAGTTTTTCCGCGATATTGGGAGGCAATATTGAGTGCAATAGGTCATCGGTCCTCTTCTTATCTTCGATCAAGCATGCCTCCATCTTTTTCAGGTTATTGCTGGTTTCTTCCAGCTGCTCGACCAACTCGCGTTCGGCTCTCCGCGTATGCGTCATGAAAATAAGATCTCGTGTAGCATCATGAATAGGAAGATCACTGAGGTATAGTCCCTGAGCGCGAAGAGCATCCATGTCTACTACCCTTGGCGAACATAAAAATAACAATGCTTTTGACTCCGGCACGTGGACCATTTGTCCTTTGAGACGAATCTTCGGGTTCTTCCCATGATTTTTCGGACTGCTGTCTATCTTACCCTCTTTGGTTTCCACCACAAAAACTGTGTTGATATGTTTGAGAACGGAGGAGAAATCGAGAGTTAATCTTGGCCTTACTAAAGTAAATAACTCATTAAAATTCACCGTACTCGATGATTTCTCATTAAGTACTCTGAGTATGGCAACACCAGCTTGCATAATGGTGAGATTTTCATCAAACATCACGTGGAATGGAAAGGCCTTACAAAATGAAAGGACGTTCATAGGATTGTCCGACAATGTCGGTAAAAAGTAATTAAAATTAACGTCGCTTGACATGCACATCTCTTCATTCTGTAATCCAAGTTTGGATTTATTACTGCGCTTATCCTTCACCTCTTGGATGACGAACACGGTGTGGTCACCATCTCTTCCTTTGGTTGCCACTATTTCCATAGAAACTCTTGTGTTAAGGACATCGGTGCAGATTGTCTTAACTAGCCCAATAACTATGTGTTCAAGCCCTGAACGTTTAGAGTAGTAATGTAAAAGCAGAGCGCCATCATCGGTCTCCGCACATCGGAACGATGGTGCTTCCATTCCTGGATAAATGTTAGCCAAGTGATCGTGTAGGGCATCGAGATTGCAGAGGAAATCTTGCAGATTTCTCCCGAGAACACGCAAGATTCGATCATATCCTGACTGGACAGTGTAGCGGAAGAAATGTTCACCAAACTTCTCAAGCACGTCGTTTACCTGCAATCCTGACAAAAGAAGCGAATCACCCAAAGCACGTATATCAATCCTGTTTGGGGAGTATTTTTGATAAAAATATGAAACTCTTTGTTCCTACAAAGTTTTAAGGGACTTCTCCGCAGTAGGTAAGAATCAAACCCGTTCTACGCCCACGGCATACACAGTGCTCGCTCTGCATGTACTCAGTTTGCCAGCGAAGCAAGATAATTGTTACTAAAGAATTTTATGCAGATTATTACTTACCCAATACTTCGCAAGCAGTCGTGACGAGTGAGAGTGTCTCTGTATCATCGTAAACCTTGTGGATGAGGTAAGAACCACCGTCTAGTTCGACACCAGCTTTTTGTCTGCGATAGAGAAATTACATTCGCTTTACATCCGCTTTACTTTAATGCAACATATCGACAGAGCATTGTATAATGAACTATAACTTACATTATTTCCTTCCACTTCTCTTCCCCAAAAGTACCCACGACCATGTCGGCCAAACAGCAGTGGATGAAGCCATACTAAAGAAAAAGAACGTCAACTAATTAACAAGACGCTGGTGATATGTATGTTTCGTCAAAAAGTAATAATCGAATATCGCAAACGTATTCGTGCTTACCATGTCCTACAGGAAGTGATCTAAGTCCGAGAGGAAATATACCAGAGAGGAAAATCTACTATGTTGCCAGAGACACTAAGACCATTAAAATCCAAATGGAAGGCATCTAACGATTCAAGTTTATTCTGTAAAAAATAACAGATCAAATAATCAATGTCGGTGACATTTACATCATCGGGGTTAATGCCTTGACATTTCAAATTAGAATACGGTTGAGCGCTAGCGTTTGCTGCCGATAAGCATCACGGTACTGTAAATTAATTATGAGTGGGATGGCTTTTAAACCGCGGAGATCAAAAGCTTGGTGGTTGTGGTGTTCAATGTGGCATGTTGTGTGCCATTAGTTCGATGGCAGTACGCAAGCGAACACTGTTGAAACCCAAATAGATGACATTCAGACCGGTACAAGGACACAGACTCACAAACTCGGCAGTAGAATTTTTTTTTCAATTCAACGCCTTGACCTTTGATCAGTGGGGAGTTGTGTCAACAGCGTGAACATAATAAACTGCTCAACGACCACATCTTAATTGGAAAAAAAACACCTTGGAAAACATTATTCTCATCTCGAATAATCAAACTAAAACAGATGGGCATAAGCTAGATCAGATCCATGCCTAAACAAATAAACGATATTAATTTTAAAAAAAATTCAAGAATTCCTCAACTATGCGGAATGCAATTAGTTTAATGGAATACGTCCTATAATGATAACATCATCCGTCATTTTCAAGCACAAAAGGAAGATTATTGATATAAAAAACGTCCGACTGAGCGGCCTAAAAGCAAGAACAATACACAGCACGTGGGTGTATATAGTGTATTGTTTGAAGTTTGTTTTCTATGCAGTCAAAAGAGTCTGAAAATGAGAGCATTGGAGACGGTTGCCCAGCAAATAATTAGAATCAGGAACGTCAACTAATTCTTCGTATTTAAAAAAATAAACATACATCGAAACTCGAGCATTTTAGTCTATCAATCGCTTATAAATTCCTGCAACTGTGTTATCAGAGTACTTCCGAGGTAGAATTCCTTTGGATTCCCAGGAAAAAAGAGTTTTCAGGCAAATGATTTCATGATTTTCCAGAGACAAGAGAAAAGCTCAAAGAACTACTTGCTACTGGATTAGTTTTTTAAACTTCTCATAAGTCAAACAACAACCCCAAGGATTTTGGATCTCAGTATCCAAAACACTTGGCTTGTCGCACTAATAGAACTAAAAACCCCGACAGTCTGGGAAGCCTACTCAATGACCACCAAAATGCTGTCAAAAAGTCCTTAGTTCTCGCTTAGACGTTGAGAATTTCCTTCGGAAGGATTGCAAAGATTGCATGGAATGTGTGTCTAAAAAAGCAGAATCGTTCGTCACACTGTGAAACTAATTGAGTAAAAATGTCGAACGGCTCAAAATTAGTTCTATCTTTTCTCTCGGTAGAGGTATGACAATCTACATTCGGAATCTAGTCTCAGACTTCGTACCCCCTTTCATTCAGTACAAATAGATAATAAGGCTTGTCTCATAGAAAATCCTGGGTACGAGTCGGAAGTGATTCAGTAGTGCATGTGCTAACATATCAAAATCACTTTTGATAAATATAAACGCGCTGACTATGCATCTTTTTCACCACTAGTACTAGTTTTTCCTAAACAACTTGTGAAAATATTGCAAATCATTATATACGCACAAAGCGAGCAAGAAGTAATTCTGATTTTTCCTGAAATTCAGTGATTCATTAAAAATAAGTCAGCAAATCTTCTGGTAGAATAAACTTATGTCTAAACTGTATACTATTGATAGCGAATAGTAAATATCTTTCTCAGATGACGTTATGACAGTAGAAAAGCTGAGCAATGCAGCAACCTTGTGTAATTTTTAATGGAGGATTTGAAAATGCTAACTTATCTGGGCGAGTATTTATTCTATTACAACAACACCGCTGACCTCCAAGGAATTATCAAACTTTTGTAAATTGCATTTAAAGAAGGAAATTTTCGAGAGTCAGAATCTTATGTTCTAAGACCCAACTAAGACTAGTTGCGAAAAATGCTACTCTAGGGCCTACACCTGGATACCTAACTTGCGACACTGAAAAGTTAGTCCAGCGCTCTTTCAACGGAGGTACAATGCCTTTGCCGAGAGCTTGGTGGCAAGCTTTTTATTCATATACTGGTAATATCGGTGAACAGGAAGGTATATTTAACAAAAACCTTGGCATTGACATTCGATTACATGAAATGGAATTTATGCTTGAAAGAGAAAATTTTGAAGTGTCAGAATCTTATAGTTAAAGGCCCAACTGGGGCCGATTGCGAGATGATCATTAAATTTTTGGATGTTTAATTAGGTAATATTCTAATTTTTCAAATTTTTCAATTTCAGTGTATTTTAAATTTCTTAAAATTTATTGCCAAAAACCTAACTTGACAACGTCTCCTAATGTGTCCTAATTCAGCTACTTTTTTGTGAAATATCGTGATACCAATTTTCAGAATAATTCACCAAAGAAAACCAGAAATAATGATTCTTGTAAATAAATTGCGATAATTATCAAAATATATCAACACTTCACCGCTTTTCTTACTATGGCAACAGCAGATGATTACAAAACTTGACAACTATCTTATATGTATGATGCTTCATCTACAGTTTGGTACAGTTCGTCCTAAACGTATAATTATCACAAAATTAGAAATGGCCACAAGTGAAGACCATATTAATTGCGGCATGAAAAAATAGAAATTATTGAGAGCTACTGTAAGATTAATTCAGTCAGTATATTGACTCTCTCCGGTCTCTACCAAACCTCTTCAATTTTCTCTGGCCAACGCCAGACCATTTTACTCTTTAAGGAGAGACGTCTCGGACAGGAAAGGGTTGAACAGTGTGCTCACAACGCAAAGAAATAAGGGACACACTTTCTGGATCCAACTAACAAAATACACTTATGCAACAGTATGTGAAAGCCTACAGTGGATCATTGCGGTAGTAAGATCAACAATTGTTGGCACAGTAATCGTTATCTTGGTTCCTCTTGAAGTCTCTCGAAGGATACTAGATAGCTTCCATAAATGATAATCTTCGATAAGGAATTAGTTAACTTTAATTAATTAGTTAATAATGGTACTCCGGGAGGTTCTTTTTGTAATTTACATCAGTAAAATTTGTACATTTGATTATTGGATAAATATGTCGTCCATCTGTCTAAAATTCGGTTTAATGCAGAGAAATAACAATTTTCTTGTATGGTTTCATTCTTACGGGACAATTTCTTATACTAAAAACAGGTGACATTTTATTCTCTCTCAAACTACAAAACATTAAATATTTTACTTTTTGTAGGGATTGACATAATACTTCAAGACGATATTAATTCCTAATCGTATTATCATAAATATCATATTATGTAGCAGACTCTTTGTGTTTGTAATCTTATAGATGCTATTAATTTATTTCTTTATTGCTTTATTTTGTTCCCATTTCAAAAGTCGGAGTCCAAACTTCGTCTTTTAATATCTTATATTGAATAAAGTGCTTATGTTTATCATTATTATTGTGCTATTATCTCATTGTATGTTTGCATGTTTCTCGGGTGTTGCACTATCAGGCGGGATGTAACAAAGATCTTGACTTTAGTGGGACATTATTCTTTATAAGATGTAGTAGGAAGCCACGACTGCTGTTTTTTTGACGAAGTCAAAGCGGCACATGCTCTCGAGCCCGGCAGGTTTGAGAATGAACTGAAGGATATTCACGACATGTTCAAGACTTATAATCATCATTAAATATACTCATTTTTACTCCCATAACTGCATTAATTCAATGGCAATCAGTTCTAGAAAAGTGTCAATATTTTTCAGGAAATTTTCGTCGCTACGCAGATAAAAATCATAATATGGGCAACTCTTCTTTAATGATATGAGAACCAAAGTGTATAAAGGTAACAGGGCAGAAAAATACTTTCCTTTTTAAAGCTAGTAATAAAAAGTGAAATCCAACTGCCAAATATATGCCGGAAAATGCAGAGTATTTTAGGTTTAGCTCCTGTAGTAGTTTTCTGCTAATGCATAAGAACCTGTAAAAAATCTTCTCTGGCCATTTTGTAGTACTACATCATGTTCAAAGGTGGGTGCAATATTTCAAGGTGTGCAACCTATTAATTTGGTTAACATGGCAGTTGACCAGTGAAAAAATTATTTTCATTGTTAAAATTAGATTTGCTACTATGATAAGAAAAGCCTATGCCTTAATATTTAAATATTGAAAGATCCATTTTTTGTTAGTTTTTTTTTTTTTTATTTTTTGTAGAAGACCACCTTAATACAGCAACGTCTAGAGAAAAAAATTAAATTAGGCAACGCGACTGAGAAGCCTGAACCTCCATCCCTTTTCAAGTTTAGGGTTATGGCTAATCTGACATGTGAGGTGGGACAATGAATTATTTTATTTTCCCTATTTAGCTCCCAGCCTCTTTTTAGCTTCCCCTTCTAGTAAGTCCCAAGTTTATAAGCACAGAAAAAATAAGCCCCAAGGTTCTACTAAGCCTCAACCCATTACGTGGAAGGTTTTATGTCAATAAAAAGCAGAAACATTTCAATATAGAAATATGAGCACTAAGCGACAACCTTCTATGAAGAAACATGTTCATTTAATTGAAACTCGGTATGTTTAAGTGTCAACGTAATATGTTTATATTATTGTGAATTAATATCTTTATTCATATAGTTATGAATTTATAAAGAGCATGAAAATTTATTGAGGTCCCAGCCTCTATTTGGCCGCTCTTTCTAAATAAGTCCCCTGGCGGCTAAATAGAGAACCGGAGTGCTGGTGGCACAGTTATAGTGCATGTGTCTCTCACCAATGTGAGATTGAAGTTACCTTTGTCACATGTGAGAGGAGTTTGTCCAGTTTGACTCCACCAAGCATCGCAGGTTTACTCTGGGCACTCCAGTTTCTTTCTGTGGTAAGACTGAACCCATGAGGTGTGGCCCTAACTAGACCTCTAGGGAGAGCAGCTTAGGTAGTTGATAGGATTATCCAGTATAAATGAAGGTACTTTACAGTATGTAGCAGGGTTTATTAAAGCAATCTGTCATTGTTGGGGGACACATACTTATTTTGTGGATCCAGTCTCCCTAACCTTGCTCTTTAGGGTCCTGATTACGGATCAGCTTGGTAAACTAGCTAGCCTGCCTGGCAATGATAAACTCACTGAAGAAAATAATGTGTCTATATGGCAATAAGCCAGCCCGTTTAACGGGGCAGCTCGGTTCAAACCAAACGGATCAGCTCAGTAAACGAGCCAGATCACGTCATGTAATAATTCACACAATGGGTGAGCCCGGTTACCAGGTTAGCTTAATGTCAAGAAGCATGTGCAAATCGTAGAAGCAAAGAGAAATCCAGCTGGGTAAGCAGGCCCGCTCACTTCACGTAATATCAAAACATCATCTATCCCGGCCACGGGCCTAGACGGCTAGCCAGGCCAGCTCGCCTTCGTGCAATCAAGGCTTAAGACAGCCAGACTTGAATGCAAATGTGACTTAATTTTGATGTCAATACCTAAGCGCTCAAAGCCGTGACATATAAGATTTTCTGGATAATGAAATTTTGATCTTTGTTGTATGGAAGGAACGAATTGTGCACACATACTCAATACTAACTGACGTATATGATTTTGTGCAGCATTTCAATTCAACGATAAGAGAATAAATCTTGCGCAATTTGAAACAAGAGGAGAGAAAAAATAAAAAAAATTGATTTCTGGATTTTCCTTAGCATAGTGTTCTCATTTTGGTTTTTCATGTATATGGATGTATTTATCTAAATGGAAACAGCATGAGGTCTTACATCAACGTCGGTACACGGAGTTAATGAAACTTCGTTGACTTAGTTTGATGAGTTGAATGTACATTTTTTCCTTCGTCAAATTGTTCAAGCAGAGTAGATTAAAAATTATCGTGTAGGTTCACGAATTCTGCCTTAGCTGCGCTTGGAAGCTTCTTTAAGCTATGAACAAAATTTTACATAACAATTTCGATGCACATGTAGGAGCGTTCTAACTTTTAAACCAGGTTAAGGAAACTAATCGAACCTCACAAAAAGGGTTTCCACCTGCATACGACGACACCTAAACTTGACAAATAAGAACGACCGTACACCGTGCATTTATAGCTATTAACAAGTTCGTGTTTAAAACGACAAAGAAAAACAGGAATTATTCAATTATTCATAAATATGAAAATTAAGATGAACGATCTTCAAGCTCGATACTCAGCAAATGATTTCTGAGCCCCAGACGGGGATCGAACCCGCAACCTTCTGATGAACGGTGAGACGCTCTTTGGTAGTTTAAATTAATTCGTAACAAACCGCTCAATAAGTAATCATACTGTGTTCACTTCCAAACAAAATATCAGCCAGCGGCCGTTTTACGGAAGAGCTGGCGGGTATGCCTCACCCTCTCAAACAGCTTCCCGGTTGCACTAAATGCTTCTTACCATGCACAGATTTGTCGCGATTTTATGTGGAAAAGATTCCCCTTCCTAAACATACATTGTCGGCCAATCGCCCCCTCAAACGTTGTGATATCGGCAGCAACCAGTTATAAGGATTTACATTTTTAAAATAAATATTATGTCAATTATATTTGCTAAGCTGCGTTTCTCATTCTAACTTCTAAGCACAGTTGTTTTCTAACCACATACAACAACAATGACAGCATCCCGTAACCAAAATCTTTATGCATAGACCATGTTTGGACATTTAAGGAAAACTCATAACTACACAAGTAGTCACAATGCCCTGGCTCTAATTATCGTAAAAAAAAAATTGCGTCTAAAGCTCCGCGTAAAAGGGGAGATCAAAGATCTTTGATTGCCAGCTGTTATTATCTAAAATCTTTGATATCCACAAACCTCTGATGTTTCGCAAATGCGCCTTAAGTTGTTGCAATTTAAAATCTAAACTTTGACTCAACAGAGAAGCTAGACAAGAACAAGACCGTTGCTAATTAGAAAAATCCCTTACTCACATTATTTCACTTCTGCCAAAAAATTGTTTCTGTCACTTTCCATCAATATCCACGAACAATCTGAGCAAAAGTGGGTAGACAAAGTATTTTTCTCTTTAACTCCGTACCCAATTTTTCTACCCGCCCATCCAGTCGACTTTTTATCAGCTTGTTTATGCTTCTGTCGGGCTCAACACGCGCTTAATGAATTCCTTTGATATGTGCTCTTTCATTATTAAGAAAAATGCGGGCGAGACCATTAGCAAGGAGATTAATTTAAGCTAAGGAATAGGGGTCGCTTGGCAACATTTTGCAAATTTGCTAAACGTTATTAGCCGCCCACGGTGAGCACATGTTGCAGATGTATCAGGAACCAGACGGCGTCACTGTGCCCAAATTCACGCTGTGGTTTAAAACAAAACAGCACTACCGGGCAACACAAGTAAAATATTTCTGCTGCTAGAAAGCTTTTGCAAAAGTAACGCAGAAAATCATATGGACAAAACAGACCTAAATTTTGATACAAAAGTACTTGACTGGTACACCTCTGTTTCGTAATAACGAAGTCAATCTCCTTATCATATGAAGAATTCCCCTACTTCTGCTAATAAAAAGTTATCTTGGTCAAGAAATAATTCAGTTGCGGTCTCACTGTTGATGGACAGGAATCTAAGTTTATCTATCACCGAAAACTCAACTTGGGCCATAAAATAAACACAGTTAATCTAAGATTTGTGTGTAATTTAGCTTCCTTTAGTTTTCATTCTATGAAAAGATAGCCACTTGCCAGTTGGCCAGTTCATACGAAGATGATCAAGCTTTCTTGAATGTCGGACAGAATGTCATTTCGCCGTGTGTCGCACAAAAACCATACACAGCATCCTTACAATCCTGTAATGTTGTGCTACACTTAAAATAAAGTTTACATTTTTCAACGAATTTATATCAATCCTTGTCGGAACGTTCAACAAAACTTCTAAATAGAGATTTAGGTAACTACGTCTCTGAGATAAGCGTGAACCGGATAGTAAGTGGCTTTACATTTTGACAAAACTTACAACTATGTTTACTGTCAGACCTAAACAAATTTACATGATTTACATACTGTCACAATTGAACACTCAGATCGTTTGTGTTTTCAGACAATTCAATTCAATGTTACATGGGTCGTGAAAGAGAAAGTATTCATTTCGTAGCCGTCGTTATGTGGCGCTTTCCGGATGCCAGAAAAAATAGGAAAATCAGTCATGACCACTACTTTTATATTCACTCGAATTTCCAGAACCAACATGGTCAAATGTGGGATGTATTACAAATTTTATAAAGCAATAACGATTAGGTAAACAGACACCGAAATTGACATAGGAAATGGTCAAAATATAACTTGCAGACCTTTGTCAGCCTTGGCTCACGTTCCAGAAAGTTTTTCCCGGTAATTAAGCCCGTAATGTCCTGACGTCTGAACAGCAAGATCATTGTATGTTACATTAAAGGGTTATGGGTTCGATTCTCCTATGGTATGAATGTTCATTTTGATCTTATATTATTCCTTTATCAAAACAGAATTTATTCTTTCTCAACCGTGGCTGCCATTCCAAACATAGCGAAATTTGTTCTCAAGACTGTTGTTGTACACCGACAGATTATAACAAAAGAAAACGAAAGAATCAAGAAGACAAAAAGAGAATAAAGAATTAAAAGAAAAGAAATTCACGCATTAAATGGTCTAGCAGACGCCCTGAATTAAGCGGACAATTCTTGAAATCTCTAATCGAATCCCACATAAGTTCATAAACAAAACCTGTATTTGATGTACATCTCTGTTGAGTGGACGTGGACACATGAATGTTTGTAAAAGGCACCAAACCACCGTAGGATGCAGACGTTTTCCACATCACTCTGATTTCTTAAGGTTTTCAATACATAATTAATACATACATACATAATTATATGTGTATACGCCTAGCTATACATATAAATATATACATATATATATATATGAATATCAATGTTGACATACATACATACATACATATATATATATATATATATATATATATATATATATACATAAATATATACCTATGCCAATACATATACATACACACATGCATATGCATATCCATACACAAATACATGCTCGTGAACAAATACACATTTATGTACATATACATAATACGTCATAGTTCTACAATACATAAGGAAAACTCTTTTAACAAAGCTTTTGAGAAAAACAACGTAATTTTTCGACTTAGTGACACAGACCCTTCATCAGAATATCTGGTAACTAACTGAAGTACGCTAAAGCTGTACAAGGAACATTGTCGTAAAATTAGAACTTAAATGAACGTTATCTAGAGTCAAAAATGTTTCATCAATTCAGACTGTAATTCAAAAATTTTTGTCGGCGATCAACTTTGAATGACGAGCGGACGGGCGTATGGCAAGGTTAATTAAGGCAAGCAATCTGGGATTTCGGAAGGAAATCGCTATGGAAGTCGAGTATAATAGCGAGCTAGGCAATATAAGGTTCAAAATTCTAAAAGTTTGACAGGAATGTCAATTTTTGATCTAACTGATCATCATCTGGTAAAACTAAAAGAAAACAAACAAATTTTCAATTTAATAAAAGCAATTACATATTCAAATGGCACATCACAAGTTGATGAGAGAAAACGTACGCTTTCCTTTCATCACGAAGTATTGCCGACTCTAAAAGCCTTTCCCTCACGTGCAGCTTCAACAAAGGTCATCATATGCATAAGTGGTAAGGATCGACGAAATGAATTATACAAGAATTAAACAGTCTTTGCTCATGGAACACATACATACATAAAAGATACATACATAAAAGACACACACATACATACATATGCACGTACATACATACATACATACATATTTAACTAGAAATATGTGCACGCTCGCCTACTCCTCCAATATATCTCTCGAGAATCCAAGTAACAATGATAATTTTTCAAAATTCTCAAAAAGACAAATCCTCCTGACTATAACTGGAAGAGGACATGCAATAAAAAAAAATCCATACAGAATTTGGCCGCAAATAAACAACAATTCAAACTGGAAATTATTATATATATTTAAACTGCTTATAGTCATATTTACGTTTAAAATTTCAATTCTGCTTTATTAAAACAATAAGTTCGGTGAGAATAACGTTCAACGGCTTAACAAATGGTAAGATGTCCATCCTTACAATTAAATTATTAAACAACGAATGATAGGATCAATACCCTGAATTATTTGCGGGTTAATGGTAATTCGTGTCATTTTCCAATTAGACTTCTCACTCATTTTGCCTTAAAGAAAGATTGTTTTATTAAATGACCAGACTTTCCGTCTTAAAAGTGGAACATTCTCATAGGTTATCAAACGGATACCGGCATTACGGACAGTTCATGATTGAATATTTTTCTGACATTTTTTTGACTTAAAAAAATTAAATTATACGTTACCTCAAAGTTGGTTACAAATGTCTTTAAGATCTGCTATGATAAGGGTTTATGCTAAGTATTCATCCGGAAATACAAGACTTTGGTGACGAAGATGAAACGAATTACAAAATCGACGAAGTAAACAAAGAAAACATGAACGAATTCTGCAGTTTTATCGCAGACCAAAAATCGGAAAATACAAAACATAAAACAAAATACGACAAGCAAACCTTGTGCAAGTTTTGTCGAAAGAAGAACGAGAAGAGGGAAGTAAAAGACGTACTTTTTCCAAGGCAAAACATCAATAAAAAAGAAAAATGGCGAATAAACCTGCAACTCTTGCGTATTTTCAACTAAGCATTCAGTGGTACCTCAACACAAAGGGTTCAACGGTAAATTTACACAAAGACGACTTTAAACTTTCTTGAGAGGTTTTAAAATCCTGATGAAAGCATTACCGATCGAATACGGTAAAGGTCATCATGCACAAATCACTCTTGAAGTGAGAAAGACTGAAGCGGACAACTGTTTTGCCGAAGGATAATTTGGTGACCAAAGACAAGTAGCTTTGCAGCGAGTTACTTGGTGGCTGTTTACCTTGCATTTTTGTTTCGAGCCAAAAATACATCCTAACGTCTTCAATGGGGTGACATTTCATAGCGAAAACAATCCTGATTGAGGCAATGAAATCTTTGTGTGGAAAGCGGAGAAAGCATCCAAAGACTGTCATGGCCTGGACAACTCCCCTGGATGACGAGTGTTCTATCCCACTTCTCAAACAATTGACCATAAACGCTGTCCGGTTAAATAGTGCAAAATGTCCAAAAATAATCGTCCTACAGAGATGAATGAACCAGAATCTTCATTCTACTTTACCAATAAACACCAGCAAAATCCAGGCGGTAATATTTCGTACAGGAAGTCTCCCTTAGGGGAGAATGAAGTCGGGAAGCTACTTTTGAAAGCTGCTCAAAACAATTCCGTTCGCAGAACTTGTACTTCAAAGCTACTCGATTCAGACGTACCTGTGATTGTGCAGCTCAGGTAAGTGGTTACCTGAACGTGAAAAGTCCCAAGATTTATACTAATAGACATCTATTCAACTTCAGCGAAGAATGTCGTTTTAATACACTTAGTCGCTTAGCAAATGTCCTGACAGCAAGCGAGTTCCCCTACGTCTTTTGTTCATATAAATCAGAAAGAACCAAGACAAAGCGTTGCTGCAAAAAGTGAACAGTTGGCAAATGCATATTCCAAGGAGCTAACTTTGAGAACTGCTCCGTCAAGTCATAAATTTTCCAGTTACTGAGGTGGGAAACCAGCCGCAGGCACCAAGAAAGCCATTTCCTTTGTCGGTCTTAAATCATTTACTGGCTTCAGTGTTCAAGTAATGTAAACAACTTGCGAGAGATCCATACAAGGGAAAAAAGAACGAGACCAAATCGATTTGCTTGAATACGGTACCTAAGTACGGTTTGTTCAACAACATACCAGTCCCCGAGCTTGCACACGGCATTTTTGAGTGACCGGAACCCATGGATATATAGATATATATATATATATAGAAAGATACATACACAAAGCGAAAATTTTTCTCCCTAGAAACCACGCGTGTAACAGGACTCCACGCATGTCAAGATTAGTACCCTCGCCAGCTCTGGCCTTCGGCCCTCGCACCGCGCTTCGCGCGGTGGGCGAGGGGATTATTCGCTCTTGATTTCTATGACCGTCAACTATTACCTCATAGAAATCTCGAGCCCATAATCTAATTGTTAAATATAGAAAGATACATACACAAAGCAAAAATTTTTCTCCCTAGTCACCACGCGTGTAACAGGACTCCACGCACGTCAAGATTAGTACCCTCGCACCGCGCTTCGCGCGGTGGGCGAGGGGAATACATATATAACTTAATCATAAAAAAAAGAATCTGTATTAAAACTTATCATCAGCGTTTCGGACATTCCCTTTTTATCAAGGTGTTCTCAAGTTCGACAGTTCGGTTATTTATAAACAGCCAAACTGTCGAAACTGATAAAATTGAATAACCTCGAAAAGCTGGTAATAAACTTTAGCATCGAATTTGCTTTGTAAATTTTTTAAAACATAATAACCACATGAGTGATTGTTTTACGCCCACTTCAAGATGGCGGATACTTACCGTGAGAGTCTGAGAACTATTCCCACTCGCGTTATATCATAATTCAACATGTCCTCTCACCTAAGAAATCTAGTTAGGATTAAGGTTAGGGTTAGGATTAGGGTTAGGGTAAGGGTTAGGATTAGGGCTGGGTATCCTAACGCTAATCTTAGCCCTAGTCCTAACCCTAACCTGAACCTTAGGTGAGAAGACATGTTGAATAATAATATAATGCGCTCGCGAATAGTTCTCAGACTCTCACGGTAAGTATCCACCATCTTGAAGTGGAGGTAAAACAAAAATCGCGCGACATTCAAGAATTATTGATGGTTTTGAAGATTAAGTTAAAGATTTTTAAAATTCGAGAGTGGATGGTCTTATGACGATTATCTATCTATCCATCTATCTATCTATCTATCCATCCATCCATCCATCCATCCATCCATCCATCCATCCATCCATCCATCCATCCATTCATCCATTCATCTATTCATCTTTCCATCTATCCATCCATCTATCGATCGATCTATTTAATTATAAGAGATCTAAACATTATTTTGTATTTAGTTTTGATAGAACTACCGTGCTTAGATAAAATGTTTATCTTATTTTATCTCATCTTATCTTATCTACTTATCTATCTATTTATCTATCTGTTCATTGATCTGTCTGTCATTCTGTCTATGATACTGTCTGTCATTCCGTCTATCTATCTGTCTATCTATCTATCTATCTATCTATCTATCTATCTATCTATCTATCTATCTATCTATCTATCAATCTATCAATCTATCTATCTATCTATCTATCTATCTATCTATCTATCTATCTATCTATTGATCTCTCTGTTGGCCTGTCCGTCTTTCTGTCTGTCTATCTATCTATCTACCTATCTATCTATCTATCTATCTATCTATCTATCTATCTATCAATCTATCAATCTATCTATCTATCTATCTATCTATCTATCTATCTATCTATCTATCTATCTATCTATCTATTGATCTCTCTGTTGGCCTGTCCGTCTTTCTGTCTGTCTATCTATCTATCTATCTATCTATCTATCTATCTATCTATCTATCTATCTATCTATCAATCGATCGATCGATCGATCTGTCCGTCTGTCTGTCAATCTATCTATATTTCTTTTTCTTCTGCTTCATTAAATCTATAACGGCATTTGCATCAGTACTAGCTCATATCATTGGAAACACCTCCCAGGTAATGTGAAGCTGAATGAACAGAATCGCTGATTATTCGAAGACGCCCATTCATATTCTTATATGGCGAATTTAAAGTGAGTCGTACCCCCAAAATGTCGATTTTTCGTTGAATATTTTTTTGCCTAGATTTTATTTAAATTTTGTTTAGAATGCAACAGTGGTGACTTTGACTTGACTCTGAATGACCTTGGGGTTTTTCGTGACGACTACCTTGAATGACCTACATAATTTTTTAGTTGACCTTGACCTTGACTCAAGAACCTTATAGAAACATTGAGTATATGAAGAGAGTCTGTAGATTCTTCCTGAAGGTATTGGAAGACTAAAAACTTGACTCTGCATATTCAATATTAAACTTTGAATCTGCTTTTCTCG
The DNA here is from genome assembly GCA_030142905.1 of Heliopora coerulea. NCBI lineage: Eukaryota > Metazoa > Cnidaria > Anthozoa > Scleralcyonacea > Helioporidae > Heliopora > Heliopora coerulea. Next base: position 1,309,384 of record JASJOG010000023.1, read on the forward strand.
AGTTTTTAAAGTGTTTGAAAAGCATCTTTTTTTCAGACGTGAAATTAAATATTTTTTTTCTACCTATTCTTAACAAATTTTCAACACAAATAGCGAACATTACAATCTAGGAACTGAACCTATAAAATTTAATTTCGTGTTGTAACACAATCTAAAGTTGTACTTTGTATCATTACTTTGTCTCAAGTTTTGAATGTTGTCTCTAATAATTTGAAAAAATATTTTGAAAAGCTAGGAAATTTGCAGAATTTTAAGTTTAATACTTAGAGTGGTGTTCTGACAAGGCATTAAAATCTAAAACAAACGTTCATGACATTTGGTTGCTCTATACAACGTTTGAAAGTAACAACACTATTTCACTGTTTACGCTAAATTTTTTGGTCACCGTGGTAACTAATAATAATGAAAATAATAATAACAATAATAATAATAATAATAATAAAAGCAATTAACAGCATTGCAGCTCCTGTTGTCACTTACAGTTTTGAAATCATAAATTGGAGCAAAACAGACGTAGCGAGAATAGATACTAAAATACGCAAACTGTTAACTAAATTTCGTATGCACCACCCCAAATCAGATGTTGACAGATTGTATCTACCTCGCACTGATGGTGGGCGGAGACTCAACCAACTCGAGATGGCTTATGAAACTACACTGATCGGCCTTGGTAGATATCTCGAAACAACAACAGATCCCATGCCACAAGCCGTGTTGAAGTATGAGAAATCTAAGAAGAATTCCATAATAACCTTGAGTAGAAAACTGAAACATCGGTATGATGTGCAACCAACAGTAGAAGAAGATCAACTTAAACCAACAGCTGCTGCCAAAACGCTGAAAGAACGGACAAAAAAGGCTGGTCTAAATGCTCTTAAGGAAACATGGAGAAATAAACCACTGCACGGCAAATACCTACGAAGACTAGAAGAAGCTGATGTTGACAGTAAATCCACACATCGTTGGCTTCAAGGGTCAGGTCTCAAAGCGGAAACCGAGGATCTCTTAATCTCAGCCCAAGATGAAGGCCTCCCGAGAAACGTCTATAGATCTAAGATAGTTAACGACGATACAGACCCTGTTTGCCGCATCTGCAAAAAGTCAGATGAGTCAGTAGATCATCTCATAGCTGGCTGTCCTATATTAGCATCTAAAGAATATAAGGCTCGCCATGATCGTTTAGGCCAATACATCCACTGGAATGTGTGCAAGCATTACAACATCAAAGTCCCTGAGAAATGGTACGAACATCATCCTGTAGAGGTCACCAATGGAAAAGATGTGACAATTCTTTGGGACTTCACAGTTCACACAGACCGTACCACTACGGCCAATAAACCAGACATTGTTATCAAAGACTTCAAAGCAAGGACATGTAAAATCATTGACATGGCAGTTCCCTGTGATAACAACATTTCGACTAAAGAATATGATAAACTTCAGAAATATAAAGACCTGGAAATTGAGATTACCAGGATGTGTCATCTAAACGCAACAACGATACCAGTCATCATGGGCGCACTAGGAATGATCCGAAAGGGAACTAGTAGGAATGTCGAGAGAATTCAGGGAAATAACAAGCTTCAAGAACTGCAGAAGATTACTCTCATTGGTACTGTACATATACTTAGAAAAACATCTATAAGAACATGAAAATTGGTCCAACTGGAGACTAGACTTCTAGAGCCCTCTCACTCTTGGACCCCGGTGGGGACCTGGTGTTTGGACAAGTATACATACAGTCAAATATATGAATGATAATAATAATAATAATAATAATAATAATAATAATAATAATAATAATATGGGCACTGGAGTAGGACAAGCACAGCTTCTGCCTACTACGGGAATGTGGAAGCTCCCGCCCACCAGAGTCCGGGATGGCACCTTTGGCAAGTGCCAGCAACCCCTTAGCCAAGGGTAGATAAAACTCTTTAGCCTTGGATGGCAACTTATCTAGGAGAAGGGAACTCTAAACCAGAAGTAGGTAGGCAGGACATTGATTCGGAGCCAGTGACCTCCATAAAACGAGCAGGCTTTGATGAGATGACCTAGGGAGTGGCGTTCCTGCCTTCCCGAAAGCCTCAGCTTGCCTTAATTGGCTGGCAGCTGCAAGTACATTACCTTCAGGTATTGGCAAACCTGCCCTGTCAGCCCAAGGACTAGAAGAAAATCTGTACAGCAAGCTGATGCCCCTGACCTTAGTTGGTTTAGGATGAACGAGCCTTAAATGCTGAAACAGATCTGCTCTAGTCTAAGAATATTCCAAAATTCAGACTTAACTCTTGCAGTGGCACGCCTAAACTGACCTTAGCTGGTTGAAAGTGCAAGAGTGTACTGTTAAGGTCAAACTGGATATACGCATTGGGGAGTACTTTCAGGGACTTTAAAGGGCTGTACATCCCTTACTCCTTCCTGACTGGATAAGTTGGGCGAGTAAGGGCTGGCCCAGTAGGTGTTTCTTTAAATCCATATTAATAGTAAAATTTCCTTTCCCCACAAGTTCCCTGAAATGTGCAATGTCTGTTGCGGCCTTACCTGGCGGGATGCTGGGAGCTCGTAGAAGGCTGAGACCCCTTCCACTGTCCTTAGTTGGGTGGTATGCGAGTTGTAATAATAATAATAATAATAATAATAATAATAATAATAATAATAACAATGATAATAATAATAATAAGTTAGGCACTGGAGTAGGACAAGCACAGCTTCAGCCTACTACGGGAATGTGGACGCTCCCGCCTACCAGAGTCCGGGGTGGCACCTTTTGGCAAGTGCCAGCAACCCCTTAGCCAAGGGTAGATAGGACTCTTTAGCCTTGGATGGCAACTTATCTAGGAGAAGGAAACTCCGAGATAAAACCAGAAATAGGTAGGCAGGGCATTGACTCGGAGCCAGTGACCTACATAAAACGAGCAGGCTTTGATGAAATGACCTAGGGAGTGGCGCCCCTGCCTTGCCAGCTGGGTAGACAGGTAGCCGAAAGCCTCAGCTTGCCTTAATTGGCTGGCAGCTGCAAGTACACTACCTTCAGGTGTTGGTAAACCTGCCCTGTTAGCCCAAGGACTAGAAGAAAATCTGTACAGCAAGCTAATGCCCCTGACCTTAGTTGGTTGAGGATGAACCAGCCTTAAATGCTGAAACAGATCAGCACTAGCCTAAGAATAAAACAATATTCAGTCTTAACCCTTGCAGTGGCACGCCTAAACTGACCTTAATTGGTTGGAAGTGCAACAGGGTACTGTTAAGGTCAAACTGGATATACGCATCGGGGAGTACTTTCAGGGACTTTAGAGGGCTGTATATCCCTTACTACTTCCTGACCGGATAAGTTGGGCGAGTAAGGGCTGGCCCCGTGGGTGTTTCCTAAAATCCATTTTAATGGTAAAATTTCCTTTCCCCACAAGTTCCCTGAAATGTGCAATGTCTGTTGCGGTCTTACCTGGCGGGATGCTGGGAGCCCGTAGCAGGCTTAGACCCCTTCCACTGTCCTTAGTTGGGTGGTGTGCGAGTTGTAATAATAATAAGAATAATAATAATACCCGCGGGGGTCAAATACCAGGGTTGTGTCTGGCGCGGGTTAACCCATTAACTCACAAAAGGGATGAATAATGAGCAATAACAGAAATGAAGATAGCGACGTGAATGAGGCCAGAAATGGTCTCTCGTCCGGCAGTGTTGGTGTGAACGGACAGGCACCACTCGGTCGTCATCAAGCTACTGCCCATAGAAAGTGGAACAATGCGTTATATCGAGTTGTAATGGAATGCTATTTTGAGAGTAAACCAGGAACCAGAGGGTACAGAAGGAGAATGTTGAATAGCTGGCAGAACAGAGGGATGTTTAGGATGTCTGAGCAAAATTTAGCTGACCAGGCAAGAGCAATTAGAAACAATAATTGGCTCTCCTCTGCCGAACTGGAGGAGATTAAGCAACAAGTGGATAGTGTGGCAGGTGATGAGAATGATGAGAATAGGATGAATAATGATGGAATGAATATGCAGCAAAATCAAGAACCTATTTCTGAGTGTAGATCGGAGAAGGAAGACAACGAGGAAGAAGTTTACCAATTTTGAGTCCTAAATCCGGAAGAACTTTCAGAGGGACAGCGAGATATTCTGAATGATATCAAACTAGCTCTAGAAGAAGATGAGGCAGAACAACCAAGATCTTTGAAACATGTGGAGAGAAAGAGGCTCCATGAAGTGGCTAAAGAAGTGAATGATGTACTAGCGCACATTCAAAGAGCTGATATAACTGAAACCAATCGACTAGTGAGAACCGCAGCTATGATTGTAACGTGGAGACTAGGTATAAAGAAAAGAAGTACTGAAGCAAGAAAAGAACCCTTCTGGAAGAGAAGAATAAAGAACAAAATTGATGTGTTGAGGAGAGAGATAAGCAAGCTGGGAAGAAGAAAGAACAATCGGAGTAAAGTTGGCAAGGGATTGACACAGATTGAGAAGAAATACAATGTGAGAAAGAAAGGGTTGAATGTTGTTATTGAAGAATTGAAGCAGCGAGTGATAGCGAATGCTACAAAATTGAGAAGATATGAACAACGGATAAACCAGTACAGGCAAAATCGCATGTTTAAGAAGGATCAGAGGAAATTCTATCAAGAAATGGGCGGTGTAATCAGGGAGAGAGATATTGGACCTGATCCCCTAGAGAGCTGCGATTTTTGGAGCAATATCTGGGATAATCCTACCGAGCACAATCGAGAGGCAGAATGGTTAGATGAAGTTAGAGAAGACCTGAGCCAACACACGGCCTGGGAGGATGTGATGATTTCTGTACTGGATGTGAAACAGCAGTTGAAGAAAATATCGAATTGGAAAGGGCCTAGGCCGGATGGCGTGCAGGGATTTTGGCTGAAGAATTTTAAAACACTTCACTGTTGCATTGCAGAACAACTTAATCTAATTCTGGAATCTTGCTCCGTACCACAATGGATGAACCAAGGAAGAACGATTCTCTGTGTGAAGGATCCGTCACTGAAAAATGCTGCGGAAAACTTCCGGCCTATAACATGTCTTCCACTTATGTGGAAGTTACTCAGCGGAATGCTTTCAGAAAAAAATGTACGACCACCTTGAGACGGGACAGTTACTTCCTGAGGAACAAAAAGGATGTCGGGAACGTTCAAGGGGGACGAAAGACCAACTCCTCATAGATAAAATGGTATTAAGGAATTGTAAGGGTAGAAAAACGAATCTGGCGATGGCCTAGATTGACTATCGTAAGGCTTACGACATGGTGACTCATTCCTGGATTCTGGAAACGCTAGAGCTTACTGGAATAGCTCCTAATATCCAACGATTAGTACGAGAGAACATGCAAAACTGGAGGACGGTGCTTACATCAAATGGCCAAATTCTTGGGGAAGTCAAAATCCAACGAGGCATTTTCCAAGGTGACAGTCTAACACCCCCGTTCTTTGTCATCTGCTTAATACCGCTGTCGATTGTCCTGCAAAGCTGCAAAGGAAAATACCAACTAGGAAAGGATACTGGGTCTATTAACCATCTGTTGTACATGGACGACCTAAGGCTGTACGGAAAAGGTGAGCGTGAAATTGACTCTCTAGTGAACACTGTCCGGATAGTTAGCAGTGATATCGGCATGGAGCTCGGCCTTAAGAAGTGTGGTGTACTCGTTCTAAAGAGAGGAAAGGTTGCGAAGTCTGAAGGAATTGATTTCCCAGAGGGGCGACGGATGAAAACGGTAGAGGATGATGGATACAAGTATCTCGGGATCCTTGAGTACGACGATCTACTTCAAGACAAAATGAAAGAAGCGCTGACCAGTGAGTACTTCCACAGAGTGAAGAAAGTTTTAAAATCGAAGTTAAATGGAAGGAACACCATACTAACCTTAAACACATGGGCCATGCCAGCCCTACATTTTGGAGCCGGGATAGTGAACTGGTCTAAAGCTGAGCTGAAGAACATGGACAGGAAGACAAGGAAACGGATGACAATCTATGGAATGCTACACCCTCGAGCGAATGTTGACTGCTTGTACCTTCCAAGACGATATGGTGGTCGTGGTCTGATTGGAGTTGAGGACTGTGTGCGTGCTGAAGAGATAGGCCTGTCCAATTATGTCCAGAAAAGTGAGGAACCACCGCTTGCGGCGGTGAGGAATGAAAGTTTCCTAAACTCGGAGGAAGATGAGATTGTCGAGCATTTCAAAGAAAGGAAGAGAAGAAAAAGACAAGAGGACTGGAAGACATTACATGGTCAGATCTTCCGTCAAACTGAAGATGTCAGGGATGGGGCATTGTGGGACTGGTTGGTGAGAGGAGACTTGAAAAAGAAGACTGAGGGTCTGATCATAGCAGCCCAAGATCAAGCATTGAGAACTAATGCGTTTAAAGCAAAAATCGAGAAACAACAGCTATCTCCTTTACGTAGAATATGTGGTGTGAAAGACGAGACGGTGGGTCACTTGTGGTGTGAATGTAGTAAGATGGCACAGATTCAATACAAACATCGACATGACAACGTTGCCAGGATTGTGCACTGGGCACTCGCAAAACAGCGTGGACTTAAATTCGAAGAGAAATGGTACGAACACAACCCGGAACCAGTCATTGAAAATGCTAACATAAAAATGCTGTGGGACTTTACCATCCAGACGGATCGTGAAATTGAAGCCCGGAAACCGGACATTGTACTGGTAAACAGGAAAGAGAATGAGTGCATAGTAATCGACATTGCAGTGCCTGCAGATGCTAATATTGCAGCAAAAGAAAAAGAGTACCAGGACCTTAGAAGAGAAATTGCACGTCTATGGGACATCAAAACGTGTGTGGTTCCAGTGGTGGTTCGTTCACTAGGTATGGTTACCAAGAACCTTGCCAAATACCTCGGGAAGATTGGAATTCCAACAAAGATCGAACTCCTGCAGAAAGCAACACTACTCGGGACTGCGAGTATTCTGTGAAATGTGCTTGAGGCCTAAGGCTGTGAGACACAGCTTTCCCTCAGCGTACTATCATGTGACCAGCAACTATCTAAGCTGAGAAAATTCTAAATAACAATAATAATAATATTAATAATAATGATAATAATAATGATTTAATAACAGCTCCACGAGGTGGCTCTTCTCTGTTATAAAATGATTAGAATACAACAAGGTTAGAATACCGTTAAATTACATCATTACCTAACTTAAGAAATTAAAATAGGTTACTAACTAGCTACCCAATCAAATAAAAAGTTTTTAGAAAGTGTTATAAAGGTTTTGTGGTCATTACATTGCCTTATATCTTCCGAAAGACTATTAAATAATTTTGAAGCATTGTCTTGAAAAGTCCCATTTTCAAATGGGACGAGTAATCTTGTTGAGTTGCTAGACCGAAGCTAGACCGAAGCTAGACCGAAGCTTAAAAAGATGATTTTTGTTGTTAAAATTTGATTTGGTATTAAACCTAGAAACTCCTTTCCCTAAATAATTGAACCTAAGAAAATTCGTATTTTGAGTGCAAGACCCTCTTAATTCAGACGAATCTAATGGTTTAGATTATTTATATTTTGGGGGGAAAAGTAATGACAACAGCAATTACAGCTAGAAATATCATCACAACAGTGGTCATGATCATGATTTGTACATTTAGTCAATTTCATACGTTGTTGACTGGCTGACTACCCGAACTTCAGACATTGTATCTGTCTGGCGACAACGGATGCATTGCTTTCGATTTATTTAATTCATATATCAAGCGAATTTTAATTTAATCCTTTCCGGGCCGTACTTTCCTTTTTAATTTTTTGCTTTCTTGCTAGCGCCAGACAATTTTACTCATCAAGGGGGGACTTCTCGAGCAGGAAAGGGTTAAACCACCTTGTTGGACGAATGTAATTATTTTTAATCGACTGAATTCGACGTTTGTTAGTCGTATTTACCAAGCATATAGACTGAGGCAAGAACGGCTATGGTTTACCCAGTATGTACATGCATGATTCTGTTTTTGCAAAGGAAAAGCATTGAGTAGCTGAGAGGTTGAAGCTATTTTACTTTACCGAAAAGAAGCTAAATTAAAACCTAACTAAACTAGACATACGTGTGCACAATTTACAAAACACTTGTCCACTCTTCCGTTGTATCATATCTTTTAAGATTTTGATTAGGATTGATAGTTTTTCACAATTGTCAAAGAGCTTAAAATTCAACTTTCTATTGAGAAATCATCGTTAGCATAACTACAGGAGGTGAATGCAATCAACAACAGTTTTTGCTTAATGGGAACTGTGAAGAAAATGTGAAGAGAAGGAGCCCGTGTCACAGGATGGTTTTGAACCCTGGATCTGAAATAAAAGAAAGAAAAGGAGAAAACTCACAAACATATTAGAATTTTTTATATTTGACTAAACTAAACTAAGTCTTGCCCAAGCGCGTGAAAAGAATAGAGCCAGTCGGGATACGAAGGATGTCCAAATGCAAGAAACAGTGATATAATAGAAACATTCGGCCCCATGTTTTGAACTGTTTCAGAGCACGGTTAGTGAGGTACAGTTTACCAAAAAAATAGTAAATTATTTGCGTTGCTATTTTAAAGACTTTGGGGGCATTTCCATACATCTATTTGTAAAATTAGAGGGGACAGACAACTTTTTGGGAATAGATCATGTGAAAAACGGCTTATGAACAACGTTCGCAAGTTTGCAAGTTCGCAATAGATACCAATGGTCCCCTTTGAGTTTCAACTGATGCTCGTATAATCAGTAGCAGCGCAACAGGGAGGCAGGGTATGGGGTATTTGCCCCAAGAGAGAATTTCCCACAGTCATCTTGATCATTTCAAGCTTGTAATGAAAGTGTAAGATTTATATTAATGCGTCTCTATTTATATGGTGGAAAGCACATTTTGAATGAAAAATGGGAATTACTTTTAACACTGGCACGTTCCCAACAGAATCACAGTATTAATTTCCAAATAACATACGATAGAAAAGAAATTAACAGAACCACAGGACGGAAATATCTGAATAAAAAACATAGTTAGGATTCATGGAAACTGAATTCTAATTATTTTTATTTTCGCTCTAATTTGGGCATATATTCCAGAGGGTTTTGGTCACCTTAAGAATTCCTTTGCTCCTCGTCTGTCTTCTTGACTAAGACGTCAGACGTCGCTACTGCTGTATAATGATTGTACCCATTTGCTAACTGTTCTAGCTAACCGTATCTATAAACTTCCGCAGATTAATTTTGGTGTTGGATGTTGACATCACGTTGAACGATGTAGAGTGGAAGTACATTCGATCTCTAAATTATGACGTTCAATTTGCGCTTTTCGACTGATTTGCACTTTTTACACGAGGGAATTTATTGCTATAACTCGGTTAATCTATAGATTTCTGTCTATGACAAATCCATGTCACTTCTAAGTTCCCGCAACAAAAGTAACATGATTCAAAAAAATTCAGTTCGTGAATGATGCATGATTAACTCATTTCCAGAATGGGTAGATTCCTTTGTTGTGTCGCATATCAAAAAACTACTCTCAAAATCGGGAGAGTTGACCGGTGCTATTATTATTATGATTATTATAATAATTATTATGATTATTATAATAATTATTATGATTATTATAATGATTATTATAATGATTATAATGATTATTATGATTATTATAATGACTATCATTATGATTATTGTCATTATTATTATCATTGATGTTGTTTTTTGTTGCTGTTGTCGTTGTCGTTTAAACTTCTGGTCGGTTACCTGAATTTGAAAATAGGGGAGCAGGGAAAATTTTAGACGAACGTGCCGACAAGATGTTAGCAATGTACCGACAAATATTAAGGAAAAATCAAAGTTACCCAGTCCGAAAGCTGGAAAAACTTGAAATTCGACAAAAGAATAAATGATTATGACACAAAAGCGCGTGGATCACATGAGCTATGATATATACAAACATGCCTTCTTTTTTGGCCATTACCGCTACCACAACCACTTTGTCCTGAGGGTTGACTGGATCTATCATTTTTATCGGTTAAAAAAAAATAACAAAAAAACAAACAGAATTACTTACGAACATTTTGTATTGAACGTCTTTCTCGTACTTAACTTTTGTCGGAGTTTATCTAACAATCTTTTAATTTGATAATTCAAACCCAGAAGGAATCCCCGACAGACAGGCTTAATGTACCAACAAATGCACTGGATGTACCGACAGACCTAGGCAGGATGAATAGTGAGGGGTCAACTGCCCTTTCCTTCTCCTCCCTTGGCTATGCTAAAGGTTTTGGTAAATTATCACACGAGCAACTCTCTTTTGAACTATAGCAGTACATAAAGCCTGTTCAAATTAGCACAACTTAGTTGTGCTTAGTTGTCACTTGCTGCTGTAATGTATGGCATAAGGATAGTTGACTATCCTTATGCCATACATTACAGCAGCAAGTGAACTGGCGTGAAACAAAAGCATCATACTTGCATTTTTTAGTAAAATTTCTTATGTAACTAAATATTTGGCTCTTCTTAAGACTAAGATAGCCATTATTCGAAATTTTTTGGATTCGGCATCTATGTGCTCAATACTCATCAATCGTTTCACCAAGGACTTTTTTTATCTTTTATACGCTTGATTGCTTGATCTCCAGGGCCCGGTTGTTCATAAGGCGATTAGCTGAACCCGGGATTAGTGAAAATTTTGTGGACAACTTTTCAATCATGCTGCTGAGAAAAGTTGGAATTTTCTTTAACAGATCTTGTGTGTATACAACAAGCTTTTAAGCTGTGAAATCTGAACGAGATTTTTCAACCAAAATAAACGAAACCGAAACCACTGATTAACTGGTAATTCTAGATTAGCGATAATCGTGCTTTGAACAACCAGCTCCAGTAATATAAGTGCGGACTAAGGGAACTGTGAGTTAGTCTTTGCCTCGGTAGAATAATCATATACTTCGTTTTTCTCAAGTGTAAGTTTATTGGCTGTTAGCCATTTTTGTAAAATATCCTGCTCGATACAAACTTAATTCATGTCTGCGGACGAGTCTCCTCGATGGGTGTGGATGACTCTCACATTCGTCAATTCTAAGCCCTTATCTACAAATAACTGGACTGCTGGAGGATCCAAAAAAGTGTTCCCAAAATAATGGCATCAGTACGGATCCTTGTGTTTTTGATGTCGACCACTGACCGAAATTTTTGGCTCTACTCATTATCAACGACCAGCCCTATGTAGTATAATAATTTCCAAAACCATTTTACTAAACAAAGCAACGTTAGAGAAATTCCTTGACAGTTGAAAACCAGACGAGTGTTTGAAATTTCCAAACATGTTTAGGTAACGCATGAAATGAACTAAAACTTGTATAATTTCCACTGATAAATTATATTTTTAAGCAAATATATGTATATATTTTTAAGCCGTGTGTTCCATAATTAACGATAACCAACTGTGTAAAGAAAGGAAAATAATCCGAATGTACATTGATGTTATTATATTCACGAAAAAGGACGTAAAAATCGCCCACAATTTTATTAAAAACACAGCTTAGTGGTCGCTGCCATTAGCAGGACTCATAATATTTGAATACTGACGTCATCTTTTTTGAGACACTTCTCACTGCCCAAATGGAATGGGGGCCAAATATTGAGTTACACATAGTTCGGTGATTCCAAGATTAGGTTTTCCACCAGGGAGATTTTTCCCAAGTACGTATGTGGTTTCTTGACTTAGATATCATCTGTGGCTCAGTTGAAGTTTCACCACAAATTTACTCGCGGTAACGAGTCAGCCATCTAGATTCAAATTCATCACAAGTTAAAAGAATTGACTTCTTTTGCGGGCTGCCTATTGATTAAAATAATTAGTTATCGTTTTGAACACTCCTGACCGAACGTGTCGGCATCTTCGTAACAATGCGCCCTGCCTTCATTTATCTTCATCGTATATTTTTGTATCTCTTAACTATTTGTTCAGCCCTGCAATATAAAAATAATTCATCAAAGGGCGCAGAAGGCCGAGCCAAAGATGCAAAATGGACGGCAAATAAAATTTACCAGCTGGTAAGGCAGCGGGGTCGTGGTGAGTAAGTTCTTTCGCAGGGATTGAACTTGTGACGTTGTTGTAGGACGAGTGTGGAGCTTTAGAGGCTGTTAGTAGCACCAAAGACAAAGTTTTTGTTAATTATGCTAAAGACAACCAAGGACATGATCGGTTGGAACGCGTGTTTTATCGGATGACGAGTCAATGACCACGAGACATGTTCCGTGAAGGATGTTACTGTGTTGTTGTTGAAAAAATGCGTTGCAGTTGCCGTTCTTCTGGATATAAAATTGATTTTGACATATTTTAAGGCAACCTGTCCTACGATATGCTACAGAATGTGAACAGTTGGCCAATGCATATTCCAAAGAGTTGAGTTTTAGAACTGTTTTTTCAAGTCATAAATTGTCCAGTAACTAAGATGTCCTACAAAAGTGAAACCAGCCGCAAGCACTAAGAAGCCATTTCGTTTGCCGGTCTTAAATCATTTACTGGCTTTAGTGTTCAAACGATGTAAATAACTTGCGAGAGATCCATAAAAGGGAAAAAAGAACGAGACCAAATCGATTTGGTTCAATACGGACCTAAATAACCTAAGTAAGGTTTGGTCAACAACATACCAGTCCCCGAGCTTGCACACGGCATTCTTAAGTGACAGGAATCCTTGGATAGATACCATCTACCTTCAGAAAAAAGGAACAGTAATGGGAACAAAAATGGCCCCATCACATGCCACACTAGTGCTGGGATATCTGGAAAGCGAAATGTACAGACAAAACTAATGTTCGGGGAAGAAATAGGAAATTATATTGAAAAAACTGGCTCCGTTATCTCGACGAGTCTTTTATTAATAGGATATTTACTGACGAAAAGCTCCAGAAATTCTACACATTACTGAACTCCCTAAACACTAACATAAGATTCACAATGGAAAAGAGAACAAGACAAATGCCCTTTTTGGACATAAGATAATGACCGTCTTTCAACAGACATATACTAGAAGACGACAGACACTCACCAGTATTTCGATTTCACGTCTAACCACTCCCGCCACATCAAAATTAATATTTCCTACAACTTAGCTTGACAAGTATGCACAATTGTCGATGAAGAAGAAACAAAGAACAGAAGACTGAAACAACTACAACAGATGCTAATTAACAGAAACTACCCAAGAAAAATAATACAGACCGGCATCGATAAAGCAAAAACGCTAAACCGACAAGACTTGAGAACAATTAAAGATAAGAAACAGACAGACAATCCAGTCACACTGGTTACTACGTTCAACCCAAACAACCCGTCGATAAAACCACCAAATGAGACAGAATTAACGATGTATATATATATATATATGAGATTTCTTGAACGCGGTTCTCCGGGTTTGCGGTTTTGATCTTGAGCTTTCAACTCGAGCCGTCTTCATCGAGCCGTCGTCAGAAGTGAATGGGGAGCTTTTGCCCGCAAGCAATTGTGCCAGCAGTCGTTGTGAACGTCTGATAGGTTTGGGTGTTGCCAATTCGTTGCGTTTGTTTGTTGGATCTTTGATGTTTGGTGGGCTGGTAGTAACATTCTCCGGTTGTGTAGTGGTTGTGAGAGAAGATTTTGGACATTGGCGGAGGTAGAGGCGCTTCAGTTGGACGTAGGTTTCTGGGATATCTATATGCCGATTGATCGTGGAAGATTGAATGCTGTGTCAAGCTTCTAGAAATTCTCGTGCATGTCTTGATTTTGCGTGTCTATATATATATATATACACAAACATAGACACTGCGAAATTTTATCTCCCCAGTCACCACGCATGTAAATGGACTCCACGCACATCGAGATTAGTGCTCTCGCAACGCGCTTCGCACGGTTGGCGAGGGGATGACACGTCGTCAAAGACCTCCCTTGTATTTTCTCAACCTTCCTCATTTTCTCAGTGGTAAAATAAACATCTAGGAACGTTGCAAGGTGGCCATGTAGCTCCTACGGTCAAATAAAGCTCACGTGACCAACAACATGGCCGCCGCATCTTGGAATCTCAAAAGATCGATAATAAACCCACATACTGTAACTGCCCAGTTCTCGTGCATTCGAATGAGTGACTTTGTAACACATAGTTTCGGTTTAAAGCAGTGATTCACCCTCCTTTTTGACTTTTGTGGGGATGCCGTAATGGCCAGTAAAAACTCAATAATAGTACCCATGACAGGCTAGAAAGGTTTCAAGCGATTGTGTTCAATGGACTCAAAGATTTGATTTTCCAATATGCTAAAATGCTTTGTCTACACAATGATGTCATAGAATATCTCATTTGAATATCAAAATCAGAATATCTCCAGACCTACGCAAGATAGGAAGACGTGGTGAACTCCATTCTCTATCATATTAATAATTCTTTGATATAAAATAATATTAATTTCAGGTCAAATACACCTAAAGAACCCAACACTGGGAATACACTGCTTATCCATTTCACTGCAGGCTGGCCTCCATTAACGAGTGGAAAACTGATCCTGCCAAGAATGACTTTATAAATCATCATCATTATCATTACCTTTATCATCATCATTATCACCATTACCATTATTATGTTTTTCTTCACACGGTTTGGAACTGGGATTCACCAGTGAAAGCTGTCCACAATCATAAGACTGTGCCGCTGTAATGTCTAGCTCACTAGTACTCTCCTCATTACTCTCTCATTATTACTACCATTATCATTATCATTATTAAAAAAAGAAAAATGAGAAAAACAAACAAACAATCAAACAACAAACAAACAATCAAACAACAAACAAAACCATACTGGCACATGTTGGTGATTCAATAAATTTCTTTTTATTCATAATTAGGATTTCTTTTCTCTTTAAAATTTTCTTGACAATTTAAAAAATTACAAAATACTCCGTAAAAAATTCATAGCACAAGTTGATCTAAATACTTCATTGTTAAAAACATTTAATACGTAATTAGCAGCCATCACACGATGTTCCATTAAGATTAGTTTTACGTGACATTTTTCACAAAAAGCGTGGTTTTTTAATAACTTAAGATTACAAATCCAGGAGTGGCACCAATGGTTAATATGTTTGATTTCTGCATTTCTCTTTAGAAGAGGTAATTATTAGAGTAATCATCAATCAAGAAATAAAAATGCGTACATAAAACAGTCGTTGATAACAACGAGCACTTTTAACATTAAAATGTTATATGCCTAGAGAGACATCCGAGAATATCCTTTCAAGAGAGAATATTTCAGGTTAAGTGCAGTTTAGCCTACCCATGAATTAATTAGGCAATTAAGGAGTGAACGAATCTAACCCTAATTCGAATCCGAACCCAAACTCTTACGTTTAGGAGTCAGTAAGAACGTAATGACGTCCTACGGTACTGGCCTTTTATGTTATACGAGATCAGATTTGGTAACAACGGTATATGAGGATTTCTAGGAAAATAAGGAATGACGCGAAAAAACAGATAACAACAACGCAACTCATGCTTGGACGAAGATATTTCCGTACGGTCGTTCACACGGAAATGCAGGCGTCCTCAAGCAAACCTTGTCTGGCAAGCTCGCAATGTGGCCCTGTGTGTAAATATCGTCATACAGATCGCCAATATAGTCATCGCACGCACCGATGACAAGCCCACGAAGATTCTTGATAAACTCCCGCTTCGACATTTTTCTTTTCACTTGGGGGCTGTACAGGTCTACGCTCAACAGAATGAGCGAATAACACAAGATGTAAATGGTTTCTGGAAAATAGAAAGAATTTATCCACTAATTAATTAAGTAACACCAACTAAGAATTTGAAAAAGCAAGAAGAGAGGGAGAAGGAGGAGGAAGATGAAAGGAAAGTGTAAATAAAAAGGGGAAAAGGATGGAAGAAAAGAGGGGAAAATGAAGGAACGAAGGAAGGACAGCAAGTAAGGAACGAGGAAGGAATGAAACAAGAAAGGAAGGAAGGAAGAAACTAAGGATCAAAGGAATAAAAAAAAGAATGAAGGAACGAAAGAAACAAACAAGCAAGGAAGTTATGAAGGGAGTAAGGAAGGAAGCAAGGAAGAAATGACGCAAAGAAACAAAAAAGAAAGGAACGAACAAACGAAGCCAGCAAGCAATCAAGCAAGCAAGCAGGCAAGCAAGCAAGGATGAAAGCGCAGGAAGGGAGGCGAGAGGGGCAGGGATTGAGGAAAAAATGAGGAAGGGCGGAAGACTCAGAAGAAGGGAGTAACAGATTGAGGAATCAAGAAGAGGTGGAAGGGAAAGGAAGAGGAATAAAACAAAGGAAGATGGCATCAATATTAAGAATTAAGGCAAGACAGTCCCATCCTTCCAACCTTTGGTAAAAAACTGACAAAAGTACATCATCAGAGCGGTAAATAGCCGACTACGGATTCAACGTTGACAGTTCGTTTTCATGTTCAACATAGACTTCAATCACATGCACATCGATTATTCACTTAATCTCGTCTGAGAGTAAAGATTCTTTTGAATTGCATTTACAGCAACGAGGCTAGGGGACAATTGATAGGCCTAAGAAAGAATATGAAACAAGGCTCTACTTTTTTCACAATTAAACGAACAAATTCCCAACCCAGCCGGGTAAAGAATTAGACATGGTTTTTCGCTGCTCTGATTTGAGAAGTTTTAAACACAGTATTATTGAAAGACACCAGACCGATGTGTGAAAACGTTGGGTCATAAGGGGTAGCTGTGAAAACTACGTTTATCGCTTTCAAGCCCAAGTACCGTCATATTATGTCAAATACTGTAAAAGGCTTCACGAATAAGGTCCATCACCAAAAATTAATGCAACACGTGACAGCGCAGATGGAACATAGGTTAGTGCAGATGGAACATAGGTTGGTGCAGGTAAAATGTTTAATCTGTTGAAGTCAGAGGAGCTAACTCGTCCCCAGTCTTGCCAGTGTCCCTCAAAGCACGAGTATACTCGTCCTATATCTCTTGTTGAATAGCTAGTAAACAATGGGCCCAAATACTTTTGTATGAGATCGAAATACTACTTGACGTTTATGTTGATAATCTCGTGATGATTTTTAACAGTCTTTTGTGTTGGAGCCCAGTTTTAAGCCAGTGTTATCTTCGTGAATTTCGGCAACTTGGAGACTTTTGAAACTGAATTACACTTGTTCATTGCCGACATTTCAAGCAAGTTTTTGCCAACGAAAACTCCCTTGACAAGTCGGATGAATCAATTATTTTTACTTAGAAATCTCATTAAATGCAAAGGGAGGATATTGATGATAAAAATATGCCTGTTGATGACCAATTGACCGAAGTTCTCCAGTTAAACGCTGTTTATATATCAACACACATTTAACATCATCTGCTAAGTTATTGTAGAGAAGTATCCTAAATGTTAAAGTAATTGAATGAAAAATTTTAAGGAAACTGTTAATTCAAAATGCCCACCATTTTTTCGTCACGAGGGATACTGACAAACTATTCCGATGTTCAACCGGTTAAAGGTCTGCGAGCAACAGCTAAAATTGAAATCAATCTTTACTTTTGGCCTTCTAGCTAGTTTCTCTATAACATTCTTCCAGTTATACTGGTAACAGACCTGCAAGTTACGATTATCTGGCAATTTGAGTGATTAAACATTCCTAGTTTACACACGATTTCCAGTATACAAGTACAGTAAGTACTTGTATACTGTATATCAGGTGTTCTTTGAAATTTTGCATGAAGTAATAGCTCCAGCGGGATTTGAACTCAATCCTTGCGGACTCGATAGCTCAACAGGTAGAACAGCGGACCAGTAACAGATATTTCAAGTAATTTGTATAGACAAAAATTACATGGAAGTAAATAAAAATTACTTGAAGTAAAGAAAATGATACATCAATTTTAAATCGTATGGTCCGAAGTTGGATATGAATTTACACTACCAGTCAAGAGTTTAGGTACACCTAAATATTTAGATGATTTTATTAGTTAAACGGCATTTTGTTATGAACAAGGTTTGTTAACAGAATGACAAACAACAAACGAGCTTCCTACAGTATCTAGAAAAGAACACCCATGCTCACAGATACGAGTTATGTATCTAACTCTTAGATTCATCAAAATAGCCTCCTTTAGCCCTGATCACCGCTTCGCAAATCCAAGGCATTCGATTGATTAGTTTTAGGAAAAAATCACCAGATATGTCTTTCCAGCTCTCCTGAAGAGAGGTAGCAAGATCTTGTACACTTGTTGGATGCTTTGCTTTGACCCTTCTGTCCAATTCATCCCAGACAAACTCTATGGGGTTAAGATTTGGTGACTGAGTAGGCCAAGTGATCACTTTGAGTACTCCTTCTCTTCCCTTCTTCGCCAAGTAGTTCTGGCAGAGCTTAGATGTGTGTTTTGGGTCATTGTCTTGCTACAGTGTAAAAGATATACCAACCAATTGCAGTCGGGATGGAATAGCATGTCTTTGGAGGATGCTGTGATACCCATGATGCTTCAGAATACCATGGATTTGGAACAAATCTCCAACTTGGTCACCAGCAAAACAGCCCCACACCGTGACTGAACCACCTTCGGCCCTCACTGTTGGGACCAGACATGCAGCATTGATCCGCTCACCCACTTTACGTTTAACAAACGCTCTTTGATTTGAGCCAAAAACTTCAAACTTGGACTCGTCTGTGAAGAGTACCAACTTCCAGTCCTTAGTTGTCCAGTTTTTGCGTTGTTTGGCTCATGCAAGCTTTTTCGCTGGGAGTGGCTTTTTCGCAGGTATTCTGCCATGCAGACTAGCACTTTGCAACTTTTGCTGTACAGTTGAGACCAAGACATCTGTGCTCCTAGATGTATTCATGTAAGCCCTTATTTCTGGTGCACACATTCGCCTGTTTCGAAGACTTGTGATTCTGATGTACTAGTCCTTGGTCTGTCGTCATTACGTTCAGTTTCACAGAACTGTTTAACAGTTATGACTACAGCATTCACAGATACATTCAAAGCTTTTGCAATTTTCCTGTACCTTTGGCCTTCATTGTGTAAAGTAACACCGGATTGTCTCTTTTCTTTCGTTAAATTAGCCTTCCTGCCCATTTTCTACAATTTATGTCAAGAATTATTGCACTCAAACCAAAATATGTCTTGACTGTACTTCTGACAAAAAAACATGAATGTCCAGTAGATCGTAAGACCAAAACCATTTGATTTAAAATCACTGAAGCATTGTACAGACCCATGCTGGACTTATTCATTGTATTCTTCATTGTGCAGGATTATTGATCTCAGCCCTTGAGTACTGTAGCCAAATCACTAAACTGTGTAAATCTGTTGTTTACAGATATTATACATTGCTATTGAAGCCAAGCACTTTGAGGACATTGTTCCATGCTTTTCTATTCTTTTGACATGATTTATCAAAGTGATTTCTCTCGAATATATCATCGTTGGCGCAAAAGCCAATAAAACTATGGTGTACCTAAACTTTTGACTGGTAGTGTACCAATCGATAATTCAACAACTCAGATGAGTGCTTGTGGCACACAACATCAATTTCTAACTTGTGAGCTCTGACGAATCTATTCTTACCGATAATTTACTGCCTCGGCAACTAGGCCAAAGCTACTGAACTATGTTATTATCTTACGTGGCGCACTACAAATATTGTACTTGTTCAGACAATACTAGTTTGTTTTTTTTTACCTTGGGGCAGTCCACACTGCGGGTTACACTTAAGGTATTGGGATGCAAAGCCACTCAAGATATCTTCTAAATATTCGTCTCTAGTTGTCGGCGGACTGACAAGTTTAAAAAATGCCCTGAAAAAATTCCGAAAAGCTGAGGTACAGTAAGTGACACAGCCATTCGTGTGTTTCATCATGCACCAATCAAAATGCATAAAAGAAATTGATTATAGAAAATAAAGACAAGAAATGTTTACCTAAGGGCGTATGGCAAAAATTCTTTCTTGAAATCTTGAACATAGATTATCTCTCGAAGAATATCCCTCCTAAAAAGTATATATTTAAAAGAAATGAAATTCAACTGCTAGTACGTAAATAAACGTCAAAATATCACATAAGAAGTTTCAATTACAATTACAAACTTCATTGAGTCATCCCAAAAGGGCTCTTCCGGTTCAAATTACAAGATTAAAACAATACAAAATAACTAATATATGCATCTTAGATAATCTTACGATAATATAAAACAACTAATTTAAACAGCTTTGCAAAATATAACAAGACATCACTTTGAACAAACTAAACAAAATATTGGTGGAGAAACTTGTACTCAACACAAAAACTGTTACATACCTCATGACTGAAAAATGTACAAGGGCAATGTACCCGGAGAGGATATACTGTAAATGGTTGATTGAGAGATGCACAGTGGCAGAAAACTCATCAATTGCCAAGTATTTAAAAGTCGAAAGTCAGAGTCTTATGACTGTTAAAATGCCACTTTTTAAAAAGACCAATTCGTAAATCAGCTTATTCTTGGAGCCTTTCGGGGGCTTCACTCGAGCTATTCATACACTTTGAGAAAAGCAAAGAAAGGTTCCATTGGGAACCCTTAAGGTTCTACACACTTTTTTTGTTTTGTCTAAGTCTTGGGTTTAGTTAGTGTGCGTAGCACTTTTCAACCAAATGAAATGATACTGTAATAAGGCATACGTAAACGTTTGATTAGACTAACCTACTCCGTTTGTGCTAGTGTTAATCTATTGAAATGTTTATCGTGTTTTAAAACAGGTTCTTTGTCAAATTATTGGGGGTAGCCTTCCCAATCCTCAACCAGTACTCATCTAAACCGGTTCACGCTCAACGATGAATCATGGGTAATCAGGGTAAAATCCAAAGCAAGTGCTTCACTTGTGGCAGTTACAAGTAAATTTTTTCTTCGTTATTTGCCCTGAGTACACATAATTCATCGTCAAACGCAACTGATCAAATCCTTCCACTGGGCACTAGAACAATCTATTTGTCAACGTCCGTTAAATAAAGGTGTCCCCTCAAAACAGAAACAGCTTATACAGATTGAGATGACTTTTAGGTGAGATTTTCAAAAGTCCTTTCCAAGTACGCAATGTCGCGGGGATTGGATTTCCTGTGGAAAGACTATCACAAGACTATCACTGAAATCAGATTATCACAAGTATGTGGTCGCCAGAGTCCGCAAGTATCAAAATCACTGGGCCTTCCTGGCAAGCTCTTTCCTAGAGAGCCTGCAATGCAGACAGCTCACAACGCGCCAAAATTTACCAACGAGTTTTCTACTCGTGACGTATGAAGTAACGGTCAATGAAATGATGACTTTCAGCAGCAAGCAGGTTTTTCCTCAACAATCAACAAAATTATGCACTCCACCCCATGTCGATTACTTTGAGTTACGTGGCCATCCCGCCACTGCCAACATAATTACGCACCCTGCCACATGTCAATCATTTTTTACGACAGTATTTTCAATTAGATTTAAATCGCTACCAGTGACACAAGTCGACCACCCTCGACATTTTCGCTGGTAATTACGCTGGAGACTTTCGACAAGTTCTGTCCTAAAAAATAGTTATTTAAACAAATCTACGTATTGCTTTTTTTAACTTGTCTTAAAGGTACAATACACGCTTTCTGAAAAGTTTAGAATTTCTTATGTACAAAGACCAGTCACTAAATTTAAGCAGCACGAATTTGAGGTTCCAAAGGCCTGCCGCAGTCCACCCTTCTAAATGCAATGCAAACTACCGGAGAAATTTCACGGGGAACTTTTTATATACTATGAATTTGTTTTCAAATTTTGCGGTCACTCATGCCCACTAACCTGTTTCTAAGATACTCAGAAAGTTGAGATTGCCTGAGGATGTTGATCTTTGAAGAGGTGAGAAACTTGGCAATCGCAACGGGATGATCGTCCAATATACCATAATTAACCAGATAAGAAATACCCTGAATTAAAGATGTTTAATGAGTAAGTAATGGTTCTTAAATCACGACAATCTCACATGATCAAGACTTTCCAGTGACTTTTTGGCTTTATCAAGGGAGTTTTCCACGGATACTTTGAAACATGTCAAAAAATAATTTGAAATACACACTGTAGTTCTCACACTCAAAGTTGCTAAGCGATATTCATCAGAAAAATGAGAAAAAAATAAATAAATAAAAAATAAAACCCTACTACATTTTTATAGTGCCAAAAGTACTGGTTTGGTGATTTGAATTAGATGTGGGGGTGAGAGAAAGAAAGTGAAATTAATATAGAAGGCTAAAACCTCAGGCCACAATGTTATTGTCACATCTTGTATGACCTGCAGTGACAGTCAGATTACCAAGCCGAGGAGTTCAAATTCTTGACAGGGGGTTAAACTGGTAGTTCAGGAAGAAAAAAAACAAAAGTTAATCATTACAAGGCTTAAAATGCAGTTTTCAAAGGTTTCAGGACAAAAACTGTTATAACTGATTGCTTACATCTCATTTTAAGGACCTAGTAGGTTCAATAGTCTTTTTATCTTGTTTATAGGAATTTAAGTTGCTTCACTATTATCCCCAGGTATTATTAAGCCAATTTCTGTACCCTCAGATTTACATCAGAGAAACACTTACAGGGCTTTCATCAAAACAAGCCTGCAGCCACTAATGTTCTGCTGGCTACAACAAAATACTTCACTGATTATTCTTCTTAGGTCATAGCCAAGCTTAACTTGCCAAGAAGCTCAGTGTCTCAGGTTATCTCTAGCAAAATACAAGTTCCAACTAGCCTTTTCTATACACTGAATTTAATTTATAATAGGATATGGAAAGCCAGATACTTCAATTGACTTGATCAAACTTGCTTGCTTGTTTGATCAACCTAGTTTGCAGCCTTCATGACATACTGTAGTCATGATCTTGGATCTGCAAAGTAATTCATAAAAATAATGAAAATAGCCTCACTTGTATGTTGCACTTTATACTCTATGTGCCAGCCTTCTGTTCCTGCTTATGGAAGTGCAAAACTCAGTTTCCTACAAATTGTGCTGCAAAATTTTCCAAATCGGAGGATAGGGTGATGACTTAAGTTGGCTCAAATGTTTTCAGGAAATACACCAAATTGCTATTTTAGAGCAACAAAATTTAAAATTTCCTTAGAGGAATACACTGCGTCTGAAGTTATTATGCAAGAGTGATAATTCGAAATATATTTGTATGGGCTTTGCATAGCCTCGTAGCAGTCATGCATATAACAAAGCAATGTACAAGCAAGTAATAGCAGTTCATCTTCTTTCGCATTACAAAGATTGGTCCAATTTATTCCCAAAACAATCATCTAATTAGAAAAGCAGTGTCTGAATTTATTATGCAAGTGTGCTAGCACTACTATATAAATCCTGTACTGTAGCCGATCTCTTAGTTAAAAGTCAACATGGGCAGAAAGAAGGACTTATCAGCAACAGAGAAAAAGGAAATTGTGCAGTTATTAGCCAGAGGGAAAACAACATTAGAAATTTCAAAGATACTACGACGAGACCATCGAACAGTTAAGAATGCAATGGAAGACATAAACAAAAAGAGAGTGAGAAGCAAAGGAAAGGGATTTAAGAACATTAGTGACAGAGACAACCGTAAATTGAAGCAAATTATTACAAAGCATCCACTACTCAGTAGTGCAGAAGTGTTTGACAAGGCAGGAATATCAGGAGTGAAACGTGATAAAAGGTGTAGAATCCTTCAAACAATGAGTACGGTCAAGAAATCAGTTGGCAGACCTCCTCTAAATAAAACACACAAGCAAAAGCGTTTGGATTGGGTCCGAGAAAACTTGAAGACTGATTTTAGCAAGGTAATTTTTACAGATGAATCACGGGTGACTCTTGATGGTCCGGATGGTTGGTCTAAAGGCTGGGTTCTCTGTGATAAGGAAGCTCCTCCAAGGCTAAGGAGACAACAAGGAGGTGGTGGGATCATGATATGGGCAGGGATTGTCGATGACAAAGTAATTGGTCCCTTTAAAGTGGATGAGGGAGTTAAGTTAAACAGCGACAACTATTGTGCATTATTGGAAGGCACATTCTTCAAATGGTACAAGTCTCAAAGTCGAAAACTTAAAAAGGACTGTGTGTTCATGCAAGACAATGCCCCCTCTCATGCGTCACGGAGTACTTCTGACTTTTTGGCGCGAAAAGGGTTAACAGGAAGTAAATTAATGAAATGGCCATCTTCCTGCCCTGATCTAAATCCAATTGAAAACATGTGGGCACTGGTAAAGAGAGAGCTGTATAGTGGTGGTAAACAATACAGTAACAAATCAGACTTGTGGGAGGCAATTAAAAAAGCAACTCAATCAATCAAGCCTGAAACAGTGAAGTCACTCACAAATTCAATGGATGATCGATTATTTAAAATAATAGATAAGAAAGGTGGATACATTAACATGTAAAATGAATCCGCTGTTTGGTGTTTAAAATAAACGGAATGATAAATTGGTTTCTGTATGGTCGTGAAGAATGAATTAACTTCAGTTGGTTTGATCAGCCAAACCATTTGCATAATACCTTCAGACACCGAAATTTAAATTTTTT
Organism: Heliopora coerulea; assembly: GCA_030142905.1. Taxonomy (NCBI): domain Eukaryota; kingdom Metazoa; phylum Cnidaria; class Anthozoa; order Scleralcyonacea; family Helioporidae; genus Heliopora; species Heliopora coerulea. Next base: position 1,333,912 of record JASJOG010000023.1, read on the forward strand.
CTAAGAAATACTTTAGCAAGGCCCGAAACAACTAAACACACAAGTAAATATAGTTTCTTGTATATCAATTTATTTTATATGTGACTGCTATGAGCTTTTAAAAAATGCATACAAATATATCTCGAATTATCACTCTTGCATAATAACTTTAGACGCAGTGTATGCCTCATTACCCAGAGATTGCTGGGATTACCACCTACTTGAAAACACTTTGCAATTCCTATAAGTCAAATCAAATGATCCTATGGCTAATTAACCCTTTAACACCAAAGGCTCATCCCTGTGACAAATAAAATTACCTGGTACTAGTAAAATACTAAAGTGCATCCTTATGACTACAACTCTGTCTTGCTGGCAGCTCCCCTCTGTTGTGTGAAACTGTCCAGCGTTAACTGGGGCACAACCAAGAATTTTAAAGGGCAGAGATTGGACAGTATTATCAAAGCACTGTCAGGGCAATTTTGAACACGTTGAGTGAAGTAAATCGATGTGGCTATTAGAAGTGAGGGCAAAAGGCTGTCACTAATAGGACACAAATAAGATTTCCCAGGAAAAAGGGCAGGGGCTGTAAACACCACCACCACCAACCCTCCCTCCAGTTGCACCCCTGGTTAGCCAGAGTAAAATGAAGGAAGTCTTAACCCACCAGGGAAGAGTTAATTTGGATGGTTACAATTCTTTCCCAGCAGCAGTTCCCCGTTTGACAAGTAAAACTGTCTAGCATCAGTCAGAGTAAAGTAAGTAACAGAAGTCTTATCCTGCCAGAAAAGTATTAATTTGGAAGTTTCCAGCTATTTCCTGGTGGCAGCTCCCCCTTTGAAAAGTAAAATTGCCTGATGTAAGCCAGAGTAAAATGATGGAAGTAATATTCTGCCAGCAAAGAGTCGATGGCCACCCAGTGTGTTACACATATGGTGTTTAACCAAAATTAATTTTGCCCAGAGATGACATCCGTGTGTGATGAGTAAAATTGTCTGGTGTTCACCAGTCAAGAGTAAAGATACAGAAGCCCATCGTCGCTTTAATACAATTTTGTGGACTTGTTATATCTAGCCTGCAATGCTGAAGCACAAATTAAGGTTTTCACTAATTTACTTCAGAATAACTGGGCAACCTCCCAAAACTATAATGCAGGCCATCATATGAGCCATTGCCTCATCCAGGTTTCCTTTTGGTTGAGGGATGGGCCAAGCCAAGAATAAGTTTTGAATCTTATTTTTTTCAATTACAATTATTTTACAAAAAGTGCATTCCTCCAAATGACTGCAATTTGACAATTAAAAAGGAAAACAATCAAAACGTCTGGTGCCAATGTAATCACATGTAAGTTACACTAGACTTTCAAGCTGGTACATTTAAATATACATAGAAAATGGTTAGGTGCATCAGTCCTATACTGAAACAAAATCCACTCTAAACTAACAGTTAAAAAAAATCAGGATTTTAAACTTTTACTTCAGTTGTTGACTTTGATCTACTGACAACCTCCTCAGTCTTTGGGAAAACCCCTGCACACCATGCAAAAAACAGCTGTGTGTGTTGCTTATTTTGCTGACTTCCCAAGTCTCAACATACCAACATAATAGATCAATACAGGAAATTTTACAATTGTTTATTACTTTATGACATAAAGCAATACATTTACAGTAATTTGTAACAATTGGTGACTGCAACAAAGTGATGTAATGATCAATTTTATTATCCAAATAATGTACTAAACAGTCAAGTGCTTGCTGCCAATCAAATGTCTACATTATTTTACAAAAGTGTAAAGCTTTCATTTAAAAAATGCTAATTTAAAATTTAAACACAGTGATCACAGCCTTATATAAAATCACATATGATAATCATGACTACTGACCACTTATAATTAACCTATTAAGGGGCCACCACCTCACTCTGGTGAATAAAATCATGTGGCATTAGCCATAATACAATTCCAAAGTGAGCCCCTCCTCTTGATGGGTTAATGACTGGTGCTGATGAAATTTCACAAATTAAAACTATGGAAAGTATGGTAGTATACAGATATAAACTTATATAAAATGCCAGAGGATTTTACTCATCAAGGGGAGACACCAATCCTCCTAATTCGTTCTGGTCCATACCCCACGTTTTAATTTTACTCCAACTTAGACCAGATGATTTTACTCACCAAAGGGAGGTGTCTCCAACAGGAAAGAGTCAAAGGGCAAAGAGTTACTTTAGAATTTTATTCTGACTAACTCCAGAAAATTTTATTATATGAAGTGGGGCACCTTCCTCTTGATCAGTTAATGAGTTAGCTGCCATCTTGATTAACCCATTGCAGGGAAATAGTGTATTTTAGAGTTTTGTTCTAGTTAATGTCAGATGAATCAATTTGGCTAGGTGGGGCACGAGTCACTTAACATAATATTATTAATCAAGGATTTGGCTGTCTACCTGTAGTAGTGGTGTATGGTATCAAAAGTGGAGTTGTGGATTCATTTCCCCCATTTTTATCACAAATGTCAAAAAAATGGTGCCAAGAAGTCATAAAAACCTTGTGAATGATACAACTGATACTTGACCTTAACAACCAAAAAGAAATTTCCACCTACCCACCTGTACTAGCAGTCTTCAACAGCAAGAAGGTTACAGCTTGATTACAGATTGCAAAACTACCATTGTAAAAAGAATTTGTCTAGTTTTGTAATTACAGATAATTTTTAAATTATCAACATCATGTTATGTACCTTTTCTGGGTCATAATTAAAAATGAGACTCCCTTCATCTAAAATCATATAGAGTTCTTTATAAGAGTGCTTGTCCTGCAAAGGTAAACATATGACCACAATAACTTTAATTTTAATTGCACATGAGTTAGAACACTGGCACATTGCTAGATATTAAGCTCTATTAATTTCAGCTTTTGATCACAGCTAACATGTTAAGACTGTATATTAAATAAATTATCATTAAAAGCAGTTTTCCATTCAAGATTAAGCCTGCCTTGAGTTCTGAAATGACTTATTACTTTAGCTGGGCATAGGTATTCTTACTACAATTTTTGTTTTTAAAAAATTATGCAAACTACAGTATCATAGTGCCTGTGCATGTACGTAAAAAATCCTTACCATTTTTCCATAATAGGCTGAAGTAAAACCCCAGTTGCTTTTACACAACCTATTAATACAACAACAGCACCAGTCAGAAATTTATGTTGTCTGATGTAGCAAGGATGATGTCTTTGATCAGTTTATTTGTTTCAAGAAACATTCATTAATTGACTAAGCACTGAACCATACAAAGCTATAGAGGGGTTTTGAATGATCAAATCACAACACTAGTACCAGTAGTGACAGTAATTTGCAATTATGATATAGTTCAAAAAACAGACAATTTTATCAAATGAATTTCAATCCTGTTTAAAAATCTTACCATCATACATCTAAGGGTAATTCCATATAAAAGTGGGACAGCCATGACACCCACCCTCTCAGATTTCCTTGAAATTTACACAATTTGTACATACTATTGAGAGTAGCAAAAGTGCAAAATTTCAGCCCGTAACTCCAAATGGTTCCAATGATACGACGTTTTGAAATTTGGGCTAAAATACCGAATTTGCACCTATGTCGGCCATTTTGGATTTTCGCGTTTTACAAATCATTCAGTATCTCAGGTCCAGATTGACCAAAAAGGCTGAAAATTGGTACCTGAGTATTTTTAAGGGTGCTGAATTCAAATCTTATTCTGAGAAGAGAATTTACAAGCATAAAATAAATCTAAGGCATTCCTGCACATAAAAAGTTTTTTAGCTTAAGACTTAATTCAAGTTAATATTCTCATGACTTCCATTTTCTTGGAAAACTTATCAACAGATAGGTTGAGATGGTTCTTCAAAGTTTCTTTAAAGTTAAAAACTGTACAGATGTTAAATATAGCAACATATACTGCTGTTCTAACCATTAAAAAGAGTGTGTACAGCTAGCAAGTGCAGAATTGGTACTCATTATACTGCAAGAATATGTCCAAATGTACACAACTATAACTTTTGATGTCTTTGAGATGCCAAAAAGATTTTCTACACACAAGTAGTCTACTATGTCTAGTTTATCCCCAGAAAGTTTGCAAACTGTCTGAGTTGGGCACCTTTGGCAATCCCATCAGAAGTTCACCTTGGTAATGAGACCAATTAATTAGCTGCGTCAATTTTAAATTAAAAAAATCACCTCTTTAACTTTACAAATAGTCTGTTTTCTTCTCATATTTGGATTCAGCACCCTTAAAAATACTCAGGTACCAATTTTCAGCCTTTTTGGACAAACTGGACCTGAAATATTAAATTATTTGTGAAACGCAAAAATCCATAATGGCCGACATAGGAGCAAATTAGGGTATTTTAGCCCAAATTTCAAAACGTCATATCTTTGGAACACTTAGAAGTTATGGGCTGAAATTTTGCACTTTTGCTAGTCTCAATAGTATGTACAAATGGTATAAATTTCAAGAAAATCTGAGAGGGTGGGTGTCAAAGTTCTTTTTTTTTGTCCTAGTTTTATATGGAATTTCCCCTAAATAAAAAACTTTAAAAACAACTTGGTGGTATCACTGGGTGGAAAATTTTTAGGGAGCCACTCAGAATCTGAGAGTGCACTCCTTATGAGGATGCATGTCTGAAAAATTGTCGAATCATCATTGAATACTTTCATGGCTTCACCCTTCACTATAACAAATGTTCCATAGCATATCAACAGAGTGAAAGAACCTACAAAAAGAAAATTTCCACATTTACCTAGCTGACATGTCAGTGATGATACTGATAGATATGGGAACACTGCAACTGCCAGCTACAACCATAGCAAAGTAAAGAATGCCCAAAATGTCACTTGTACTTGAATGTGAGCCACAAACAGTGAACCTCAAATGCACAAACTTTATGTAAAAAAATTATACATCAAACTTCAACATAAGTCTAATGCAACATGCATGAAGACTTTTAAAATTAATCATTCAACACATTCACAAGTGATGAGTAACATAACTCCTTAACATGAACAGTTTTCTCCTGGCCTTAATGACCTAAAGTCTCTGCTCTGGTTTGAACTAACAAGTCTCTTTCACTCATGTTCAACCAATTATGGAACACTCAGAGATTACTGATTTTCAATTTTCCCCTTTCATAATTGGCTGATTCCAATTTTAATTATGTCTTGATCTACTTATATGCTGCCATGTTACTTTTGAGTAATGGTGGCAACTTATTTAAATAAGATTTTCAGATATATCTGAATAACAAATTATTTTCAGAAAACATAATTTTATCTTGTGCTGTACTAATTGACTGTTACAATACAAAAGTAATTGTGCTCTAGACACAGGAATGGAAGTGCCTGGAGGCTAACCAGATGCACCCCTTCCATTCTTTATAGTTTTGACCTGTACAACAAAGGGTGGTCATGGTGTGAGGTGGTTAAAAGGTTCACCAGAAAATATTGATTTTAGTTAGAGATCAGTTTTGTCAGTTTCCTTCATGTCAAGAAACCAAAAGACCAATTCAGCATTCATCAATTTGAATTTATTGGCTTTGTGCTCATTCCCAATTCAGATTCAACATGAGTAGGGCTCTGTCAGATCATAGGTACAATCATTCAGAAGTCAGATGAACGTTTCAGATATCAGGATCAAAAGCACTTGTACAAATTACTTAGAATTTCAAATTTTGGTGTATAACTAATAATAATCTATTTTGATTTCAACAATGTTATCACTTCATAAAGCAAACCTGTTTCTTGACTTTTTTTTGATCCTCAATAAATTAGTTAATGTGAAAGATTGGTTATGTTATGCTGGTTTTATTGGTTTTTTTGCAGGAGTTTTTGGTCTCAGTTTTTTTCAAAAACTGCCTCACACTAGGTGGCCATTAATGAACTACATTCAACCTGGACAACCAGAGTCTTACTGTCAAATTTTAGAAGAGCACCACCTAGTTGTTGCAGGTCAAAAGGACTGAAAGTTATGGAGGCCATAGCTCATGGTTGAATTGACTCCACTGCATAAGTCAATCAGCCACAAGTTTAGCATCAGAAAGAAAGCTTTGATTTTGAAATTTTACAAAAAGCATCTTACAATTATTAGTTGAATTTCATAACAGATATTCAGTGGGGCAAAGGCTGTAGATAGGGGGGAACAAGGTTGTAATAGGGTGGTGCATCCCCATCCCCAAGCCCACTGTCTATGTGACCAAAACAGTTAACCAGTTGTTTGCAGTCAATTCTGCACTGTCAGTGAGTCCATAATTTTTGAAATCTAATAATTTGGCAACTTGGCACAGTACATCCCTTGAAACTCCAGTAAAGTAAAGTTCATGGTTAACAAAATAAAGTTATCTTTTTCGATCAGTCATTATTGTGAGCTGCCTAAAACTTAACGACTTTCAACGCGACTTATGAATAATTCAATAAACTCGGTCGTCCATTATGTATTAATGTAACAGTTGGCTTATCTTGTTCTTAATACATCATAAACCTTCCAAGTAGATACATGTACATGTTAAGAAATACTTCATACTTTCAAGACATGACATCGATCAGCATATGTAGCTAACACTAACCTATCTTATAGTATACCGTCAATGGTAGCAAGCCATGAAAAGCAAAATAACTGGCTCATTTTTGGTTCACAACGTTCATTTGAAAATGTACAGTAGCATGTACTACGCACTTGTGGCAATGTAGAACACATATGCGTTCTGTGTATTTCAGTGAAATTTGAAGTGAGTATTCGCCAAGCTCGAATTTGCTATGGACTACGATGTATTTACATAATGTCTTACCCTTGCCACAGCAAATCATCGTTTGCTAACTGTTTCCAAACGCAGGCAGCCAGGCACAGATCAGTAGCGTTCAGATGGGATAACACAGACTGTGCCATTTCAGGCGGCAGCATTGCCAAATTTGGGAACGAATGTGGATTGTTGCTTTTTACACGGCCCGCTGCTAACGCTTGAACTTGGCCCATTAGACAACATAAGGCATAGTATTGAATTTACAATATATAAAGCTCAGCAGTTAAAAGCCATAGCTTTATGCTTCTTGTCCACGGAAACATTCGTATCATGTTCGTCTACCAAAACAATGCAAGGCAACGAAAATAAACAGACTTGGAGAAATTGACGTGTCACCTGAATACACATCCGGTAGGGTCCAGGCCACTTCCGAATCTTTTTTCTGCTTCAATGGTCTCAACTTATCATCAAGAAACCGAATTTTTTACTATTTTCACCCTTTCTTAGCGGCAGGTGTATCATAACCTATTTAAAGGTTTTTCACTTTAGAGGGAGATAATTATGCCAATTTGAGCTTTTTTAACACACAATTTTGTGTGTCTTCCACGTACTTACAAATCTGATGATCCTTGCTTTTGTTGTCCTAAGTCTAGCGAGGGATCTACTTTTGCGCCATTTTTTGAATGGTTATTTCACATGTAGTCTTGTTTAGAATGATGACTTCCAGGGGTGTACAAAGAGGGAATCGGGGGTTTACCATTGAAGCCCCTTTTTGTATCCAAAATAGGTTACTAAGAGCTACGATTGTGTTAAAAATTACTTTTGTTGAACAAAAAAGTTCAGATTAGAAGTGTATTAAATGTTTTGTTTATTTGCAAGAGGTTTCCTTGTTGTTCCTCCGCAGAATGCCAATCCAAAATAATTTGAGACTCGAAAATTCTGCGTACGCCCGTGATGACTTCGGTATGTTTCGAAGTTTTATGGTCGTACTTCCCACAAAACGTTTCCCAGATTGCTTTTAACGATTTATTTATCCTCCACCTTTGTGATGGTATGAAACACTCCTATGTCCCCTGCAAATAACTCAAACAAGCGCTTTTACTGGGAAACATTGTTTTGGTCAGAGAACTCTACTAGTTTTTGTGCATATTATATTCTGCCCATTCACGTTAAAATCTCTTTCCATAAACGTGCCTCGTGGTTAATCCAACCTTTAAGAATCAGGCGTTGATCAAAGGTTAAAAAAATGTTGACCAGAGGATAGTCTGGATTAAAAAGTCACTAGTCCATCATGTTGATAACCATCGAATCTTTATGAACCTTCTCCCAAGGGGTAGGTGGTGGTGGATACACATCCCCAAAATAAACCTGCTGCTGATTTTCTTTAGTGTTTTCCAAGATTAGTTCAACAACATTATGGTTAATCAACGTAACAATAAGCCAATTTAATTTGCTCGTTTTATTTACGAATGAATCAAACATAGCGCAGTTCTGAAAAGTTGCGATTCTCCCCGAAGGCAATTTCACTGGCCTAAACTAGTTCCTTTGATTGACACATGCAGATGTAGTGCCTGTACAGGAGTCACATTGCCACACTATAGGTCACAATATTGTCACGTCTAAAGTCATTCATATCAAGTTTACTCGGACAAAACTTCTATATATCCGAAAATGGGATAGCTACTTCCTGTTAGATTAGCCAAATTTCAATACTATGCATCTAAAAATGGCGAAAACGCTTAACTCTTTGAAGGTGGGAGCTCTCTCCTTGACTAGTAAAACCTTCTGGCGTTAGCCAGAGTAAAATGAGAGAAGTCTTATGCCAACGGGAAAGAGTTCAAGCCATTGAAACTTCAATGGCCATTAAAAGCTATGTTCGATAAGCCGATTTCTGCCTCAACGGAGGGTACAGTCCACCATATAAACTTCCGCCAATCTGGAATATGACATGTTTAATTAACTCTTTCCTAGCGGAGGAGGACTTCTATTAGGGATCATGAAACCTACGACGTTAACGTGGCGACGACGTCCTTTAAAATTTAAGCATTTAAAGAAACCACGGTTTATTGTGCTTGATACTTATGGCCCATCTTATGACCCTTAAAATGCTTCAGTACTCCTAAAACGACTGTAGTCTCGGGTTGAATTCAATCTTAAGTAACAGCTTTTTTTCACTCCACAAGCTGACGTCTTCCTTCGGACGTAAGAATGGTCTGGGTCATGTTGTATACAAAACGAAGTCAGTGTTGAGAATGCTCTGGAGAATAAAAAATTGTTCATTCTCTTTGTCTTGCATGAAGAATTCTCTTGTTTAAAGGACCTCGTAATTGAAGTTGACGTCGTAGATCTTAAGGTCCCTATTATTTTACTCTGGCTAACGCCAGACGATTTTACTCGTCAAGAGAGGAGCTTCCGCCTTGAAAGAGTTAATGTTTGCAGTAACGACTGAAATAAAGTATATTTTTTTAGTTAATCGGTTATGACGATTGTGGAATTATTGTATTTGCATAGCGTTCAAAAGTGAAGTTGCACCATCGAGATCTTGGGCCAGTTGTATAAAAAAGGGATTAACTTCAATCACGATTATTATTTCACTTCGGCTAATTTGGATCAGTGTATAATTAACTAGGTTGGTGGCGATACGTTTGTCTTCCATTTTGTATATTTTACAAATGAAATAAAATAAAATAAAAGCGAAATCCATGATATCAATTTGCCTCGTTTTTGTTCCTTTCTTTTTCTTATTCATTAACTTCACTTTATGATATATTCAGCTGAACTTGGGCCAAGCACAGGTAGCAACAGGTATTTTGAATATCGTAATAAAAATTTTATACCGCAGAACATGTATGACGCCATACGTTTCGAGAGGCATTTGTGAATGTTGTGTTGGTCAAGTATTCGGAAATGCGTCGTTTTTGTGTCTTTTCACATGTCGTAACCGTCACTTATAACTTTTTCACTGATTTGCTGAAATGTATGTAATAAACAAAGCTCATTAACTTTTCCTACTGGACGGACATAGTCTTTCGAGAAGGTCAGTCTACAATATACTCTACGAAACTCTTTAAATATTCAGAAAGGACTATCTAGTTTAACGGTAACGCATTTTATTGTGTCGTAAATGACGGCAGATCGATTTAGTAATAAACAGCAGCTGTAAGCTGGATAACTAACACTGAAAAGAGATCTACAAGAGCTCAAAAGAAAATTTAAATTAAACAATTTTCAGTCCATTGTAGGTCTAAAGCAACTGATATTGATACAGCATATTTTCTTGATAAATCTAGATTAAGGAGCCATGTTCTTGGCTACTATAAGGATCGGTTATATCCCCTAAGTCATATATATATATATATATATATATATATATATAACTACAGACGGAACCGTTTCGGCCTATTGGGCCTCATCAGTGTAGTGCTGATGAGCAGGATGGAGAAGCCTACATTATATAGGCAACTCAAATGTCCCACGCTTGTGGTACATCTAAGCCATGCCAGAGCGCTCTAACTAGAGACTAGTGAGCGTGCGCAAATGCACTGGCTGCATGACTCATCCTGTAGAGCGCTCAATATGAACCAGGAGGCCATAGAGCGATATCTAACTACAGACGGAACCGTTTCGGCCTATTGGGCCTCATCAGTGTAGTGCTGATGAGCAGGATGGAGAAGCCTACATTATATAGGCAACTCAAATGTCCCACGCTTGTGGTACATCTAAGCCATGCCAGAGCGCTCTAACTAGAGACTAGTGAGCGTGCGCAATATATATATATATATATATATATATAGATAGATAGATAGATAGATAGATAGATAGATAGATAGATAGATAGATAGATAGATAGATAGATAGATAGATAGATAGATAGATCCTAAAATACCAGCCTTTCCCAAACGCATCATTCATTTCTCTCTACCGTTTACCGGACCAAATTTTGGTCCAAATTTGCTCTCAGTTAAAGACTCCTTACTTCGGTTTACCGCCATATTGAATTTAGATTCATATCACGACCTTCCACTCACCTTTTTCACTTCTTTTCTATTAAAGACATAGTTCCCTTTCGTCTGAGGTCACATTTTGTTTATTTTTTTACGTGTGGAAGTTGCGGAACTTCGTATGTTGGACAAACTTGCCCACACCTACATACGCGTGTCTCAGAACACATGGGAATTTCTCCTTTAACTGGTAAGAAGCGCTCCAATTCTTCTCTCACAAGCAGTCTCTCTCATCATCAAGACACTAATCATCCTGTTTCTTTTTAACTGAGAGCAAATTTGGACCAAATGTTGTCCGGTAAAGGGTAGAGAGAAATAAATGATACGTTTGGGAACGGCCGGTATTTTAGGAGACTATCAAGAAAGGAAGCGATGCAATTATCTAACAAGTAATCCGGATAGCCATTTCTCTCAAGACACTAATCATCCTGTTTCTTTTGAAGATTTTAAAATACTTTCTTCCTCTTCATTTGAATACGAGCTCTTCCTACACGAAAGCCTGCTGATAAGTAAACTCAAACCGTCCTTAAACGCAAATATTGGTTCAGCCCCACTCCTTTTAAACATACTTATTAAATAGTATCTCTGAAGATGTTGTCAGAATAAATCTTATCATGCCGTTATTTCGCATTTTATGCTGGGTTTTAATATTTCTTACTAGACTACGCTTCCCGCCCGGCCAATATCTGGCTAATATGTATAGTATACTCATATGGCCAAGTTGAACTAATCTTTCATGCTAGAGTCGGCCTGCTTAGTAACAGATGTATGACATTATTGAACTAACCCACTTTAAAAAAATGCAGAAAAAGTCTTAGCACAAGCTTTTTAAATTTAAGGAATGCCATTTCTACTACAAATATAGTTCAAGGGTTTTTAACTATACTGCTATTCAGAAATAGAGTTTTTAACAGATGTGTCAACGCTGGAACAGAGCCCAATGTTACTGTCCTTTTCAACTCTACAGTCTGTTACATTTCAGTGTCTTACGTTTTCAGTATCCGTAGATCCATTTGTGCGCCTTCAGTCCCGTTTAAACGGTTTCAACATTTGCTTAAACATTTGCCCAACATTTGCCCAACATTTGTTGATGAAATGTCGGGATCGTTTGAACGGCCCTTTCAACAATGTCGAAACATGTTGAAAGTTGTTGAAAGCATGTTGAAATAAATTTGAAGTTGTTTAGACATTGCTTCAACATCGCTTTAACATTTTCTTTGTTTTGAAAAAAAATTGGGCCTTGTTGGCATCGTTTGAACACATCGATTACGCATGAGCATCTTAAATATATTCAACATCCAAAATAGCATCACACAAATGTTGGCATAATGTTCTGTGGATTGTTGGAGTTGTTTGAACAGCGTCTCACAACATTCTGGAATATCTCAAGACACTCACCCAACAAATGTTTGACGAATGTTGAAGCAAATGTTGTAGTCGTTTAAACGGGGCCTTTACAGTCATTGTTTGTTTTACATGTCAGAATCAAGGGTACATTCACGCATAAAGATTGTTTCGGAGTACTGTGCAGTCTTCCGGATCGCTTGAACTTATTTACAGCTCCCACTCCATGTTCCTCAGTGAATTACCTTTGATACAAATGACAGTTCGTCGCAAGTTTTGAATTTTCTTCGCCAAACTCAGCTTTACAGTACATGTGAATATTTTTTTTTTAAATTTTTTTTAAGGATCTGATTTTCTCTTTTGTAATGGAAAAAAGAGCAAAGTCAACACCTCCGGTTCACACAGAGAGCGATATTGATGTCGAGGAGTTTGCTCGGCAGGTTTTTGGAACTGACCAGGAGTACGAGCACTGCTCGTCGGCCGACAGTGTTCCTACTTACCACAAAAAATATAGTCACAGAAATAAAGTCGAAAAAGACAAGAAGAAGCAACGGAGGGAAGAAACTAATGGTGATTTAAAACAGCTAAATACATCCGCCTTATATGGCTCTGATGTAAACCTGAAAAACAATTCTCGTAAGACTCCAAAACAACCATTGGAAGGAAGAAAAACTTCGGAACATAAACAGTCGGTACGTGACGATTTCAAAAATGGTATCCTGTCACGATTTCTGGAACTTCGGGACGAGTTTCTTTTCTTATCAAAAAGGTTAGACAGAGTTAAAATGGAAAAGGTTTCCAAAAGGTTAACCCAGGTTCTCGCCGAGAGACAAAGGTTGATGGCAATGTTGTTTGAAACGGAGACGCCAGCATATGAAAGTCATTCAGTTCGACCAAGGGATCACAATCAAAAAGATTTTGGAATGCTAAAAAAGACAAAAAACGTACACTGGAGTGACGACTGTCTAGGAGGGAGCATAGTTCAAGACCCCACGGTGAACGTCAAAGAGCCTACAGATCAGGAGCCAGCATTAAAAACATCAACTCCACACCCTTGGAAAAATCTTGATTGCCGCAGACATGAAGATCCTAAGATTTTGCCGAACCTAGCTCAAATTACACGGGAATGGCCAAAAGAAGCTTATCATTCAGGTAGGGCACAATCATCCCCAACTTATGAAATGGTTGACAGTTCCACGCAAACAGATCGCAGATGTGAAAGTCGAACAGAAAGTCGATGCGACATGCCAGGAAATCTTTGTACTTTTGGTATGGGCCATGCCATCGGATGCGTCGAAGATATTGTTAGTGAAGCCGCTGCTCTTAGACGAGAAGCATGCAGCATGTTATGGCGGGCTTATTACTTGGAACAGCTTTGTGATCCAAATGGAATTGTAAAGCATGTGTTTTACTCTCCTTCGGATCTACCTGAATTACCGCGATACCCTCATTTACATTAAAACAATCAACATGATTATTCCATGAAGTGGACATGTACTGGATATCGGCAACGAACATGGCTGTTACTATCTATGTATCCATCATCTGATATGTACAGACATGAGTTGCAGCAAGACTTCGCTGATTGTGACTGATTCAAGGTTTCCTATGAACCATTTCAACAATAAGATACATAGAGTAGTATTATAAGCAAACTACATCAAGTATAAGCTTCGTTTTTTTTTTGTAAATATGCCAATCGTTTCTAACATCTATACATACATATATATATATATATATATATATATATATATATATATATATATATGGTCCCTTATCAATCCAAGTTCGTTCCGAGCTGCACTGATGAGCTGTAGTACAGCGAAACGTACGTCTGCAGATTGAATATATATATATATAAATCACTTACAATCACACAAGAGGTTAAAACAGTTAAAAGCTGACGTAATTTCCAAGGTTTTCTTCATACAGTTACGGCAAGGGCCTGCGGAAGCTATTTTTCATTGGTCCAGCATATTCGTAACAAAAAGATCAGAGCCCAGCTCAGAATTCTTAGGTGTATCGCCATAGTGAAATAGGCAAGTCAAAAAGTTTTAAAACATATTTACTGACTTTTTGACTTGCCTATTTCACTATGGCGATACACCTAAGAATTCTGAGCTGGGCTCTGATCTTTTTGTTACGATTACGCTTTCCGCCCGGAAAATCAATAGCCAAGATTATTACTGGTCCAGCATATTGCTTTGAAGGCTAAGACCTTGGGAGGGTGGCTTGCATAAGAATTGACAAACCTTTTGGTCAGTGGCTAATAAAATGTTATGCTTTTCCGAAAATGGCCCGAAGTTTACACGAAGATTACTGCACTACCCGAAGACGAGATTGACGAGTTTCACAAACACATTAACGAACAGAACAGTCACATACAATTTACCAAAGAGATTGAAGAAGACGGAGCTATTCCGTTCCTTGACTGTTTGGTAAGTCGTGACAATAACAAACTTCAGACCACTGTCTACAGGAAACCAACGCATACTGACAGACTACTTGACCAATCGTCGTACAATCCAACCTCACACAAAGCTACCACCATCAAAACATTGACGAGACGCGCACAACTTATTTGTAACTCACCCGACGCTCTACGCCAAGAAAATGACTACCTACAATGCGTTTTCCACAAAAACAACTATAACTCTGACTTCATCAAACTTAACACTTACAAAGACAATGAACGCGACAAAAACAACAGTCCGACAACAACTACAGCAACGATACCCTACATAAAAGGTACGTCTGAGATTATCTCGCGTATCTTACGACCATACAACATACGAGTAGCGCACAAACCCATCACAACTTTACGACATGTACTGACTAACGTTAAGGACAGAGAACAACCGCACGAAAGACAAGGTGCAATTTACAAAATTAATTGCTCCGACTGCCAAGCCACTTATATAGGTGAGACTAGCAGAAACTTAGATATACGACTAACAGAACACAAACGAGCGACAAAAAACGGAGACAAAACCAACCACATTGCCGAACACCACCGACAAACCAAACACAACATTGACTGGGATTCGGCAAAATGCATTACGTACAGCACCAACTACAAACAGCGACTCACACTAGAAAGTTGGTATACGAACTTAGAACAAAATCCATTAAACCGATCATAACAATTACCGGGACCTTACAAACGACTAATTCACAAAGTCAAACGTGCGAGCAGCCAATAGACTTACACTTCGACAAACTGATAATTAACGCCTACACAACCACACCCATTGCTTCTCGCCAAATATCACACCTCCATGACTAATACGACCGCCCACTTATCACGGACGAGCCAGATACAAATACAGGCGAACCTGACCTTTACTCTCCTTTTGACTCTGAAGATGACCGCCGCTAAGGCTGTCGAAACGTCAGTCACTTCAACCAACAGTCTTTCTCAAGACTACACTAACCTGGACGATCAACTTCCTCAAACATGTCACGATTCTCCCAGGTTCAAACCATTTACTTTAATGTATTGAATAGCTTATGGGTATTGAAAATTTTAAGATTTGGCGAAATTAAGAAATTGAATGATTATGGTAAGCTTGTTGGTGTATATAAACAAAATTTTTGATAGATATACTGCAATAAACAAAATTTGTATTTATTAATTAACAAAAATATTGTTTCGGCGGGCGCCGGCCCTGATGGCAGCTAACCATTAATAGGACGTAGGCAGCATAAGCGCCGCCCTAAAGTACTGGAAAAGGGGTGACATTGGCACATACCTTGTCTTAATGACATTATACATAATATTCTAGTTTTCAAAAGAAAATACGTGACAGGCCCATTATTTACCCATATAAATAAATGGAAGTTCATATTTAATCACTCGACAACGAAGTCGAGTTTCTAGCGAGAGTGCTCAGTAAATTTGATCAATTTGATTAGTCAGTTTGTTATAATAGAGGGTTTCAATTGGTTTACAGTTAGCGAAGAGTAAATAGTAAATTGTAGCCGATTAAAAATCTCAGATTTGTGATATAAATGGTTAATTCAGATTATATCGGATTAGTTCTTTGACGACCTAATCATTAACATCAAGTCGACTTCTGGGATTGTAAACGCTGCATGTTTTTGCTGCCCAAAATCTTGAGCACTTATACACCAAAAGAAGTCAAATGATAAAGGGTTTTTTTTCCGGCATTTCAACTAATCCAAGGAGCGCTCTTATATACTAATACCGATTTTCAGGCAGAGCATATTCCCAGATTCCTTTTCACGTTACATTTAGCAACCCTTATGAATATCTTTTGTGCGTAAATGCATTTTTGATTTATATATTGACATACCTATAACTTTTCACATCTTATTTTCTAGCTAAATTGAAAATGGTCTACAAAGATTGTTATCTATTAGGATACGGGTGATACACAGTAGGTATGGGTGGCGAACTTCAGAATAAATGAAACTTATGGATGTTAGTATGAGAAAATTATCGAAATAATAAATGAAGGCATGTACTTAATTTTGATCAAAGAAGGGAGATATCTTGTTTCTATTTTCTGTAAATTTGTCTACAATTTGTGCAGTGCAGTGTCTGTGTCAATAATTATTTATGAGTTGAAAATCCAAACATTTGTATTTGCCGATTTTAGCAAAATGCAAACTTTTTAGATCGCTGAATGTCCAGTGTTGTTTTTTTTTCCCAAAATAACAAATTGTTATATTTATTTTATATTACTAATAATTTACTTTTTTACTTATTTATCACTAAAAACCTATCTCTAATATAAAGCACAGAACAGTACTTCACAACGTAATGTAATAAAATGAAGTACGCTGGAGTGAAGTCCACTGCAGTGCAACATAATGAGCACAATACAGCATACTACAAAAAATACAACTCAACGTAATATAACATGATACGATACAATAAAACCCATCTCCGCACAATGCAAAGTAAAATTGTATCCTTATGCTATTTACATTGATGATATCCCTCGTCATATAAATATATGTAAGTATATAAATACCGCTGTAGATGATGAGGATCCACAATCGCATAAGTCTTTGCGATAGATCACATAATCTGCAAATCCGACTCATATCGTCAACTTAGTCATAATTCCCAGGAAACGAGATTAAATTCAGTGATCCAGGATCAAACCACTGAAACTTCCCTGTAGTTTAGTGGTTGAAGGTGAAATGTTGCGACTGTCACCGATACCATTTCTTGTTTGACTACCAGGATCACCCACAACCTTCAAGGCTTCTAAAAGCAACAAAAAACAGAAGTATTACGATTAAAGTTATCTAAAATGTCTCCTTTTAATAAACTATTTACTTTTCCCAACATTTTAGAGAGGGAAAAGATTAGGCAATGTTGTATTTTTATGTGGTTTATCCAGGTAGTGGTTTGACCAAGATAAAAAAGAACAAGAAAGAGGAAAAGTATATTGTCATTCCAATAAAGATTCTAAAAACGTGGAATATGAAGAAAGTTACAGTAGTGGCAAATTTAATGGATGCATCGAGTACTTCTCTAAGAAAGTTGGGAAAACACCAAAGAGGAATGGTTGCCCGGAATGTCGTGTTGCTAAGTAAAGCAAGAATTCTTTGAAGTCTTTTTTTTTAATCTAACGCAATTTGTTGTGACTATAAACTAAAAGGTAAATTGCCAGCCAATGAACGCATAAGACCAAAAACAAGAACAAGAACAAGGAAAAGAACAAGAACAAGGAAAAGAACAAGAACAAGGACAAGGACAAGAACAAGAACAAGGACAAGGACAAGGACAAGGGCAAGGGTAAGGACAAGAACAAGGACGAGGACAAGGACAAGGACAAGGACAAGAACAAGAACAAGAACAAGGACAAGAATAAGGACAAGACCAATACCAAGACCAAGGACAATAGCAACAACAAGAACAAGGACAAGGACCAGGATAAGGACAAGGACAAAGACAAGGACAATGACAAGGACAAGGACAAGGACAAGGACAAGGACAAGGACAAGGACAAGGACATGAACAAGGACATGAACAAGGACATGAACAAGACCAAAAACAAGAGTAAGAACGAGGACAAGAACAAAGACAAGGAAAAGATCAAGTAACAAGAACAAGAACAAGGACAAAGAAAAGATCAAGGAAAAGATCAAGGAAAAGATCAAGTAACAAGAACAAGAATAAGTGCAAGAACAACTTGTTATTGTTGCCTCAGCTCCGCCTACTACTAGCTACTGCCATTTCCACATTTCCACAACCATCACCGTTACCTCTACTGTTACTATTACCGTCACTACCATTACGGTTAACTTTGTTATCAGGATTACGATTACTACAAACTCTACCATTACCGTTGCTATTAACTCGAACATTGCCATTAACTTTATCATTAAAATTACAGCTAAAATTACCATTACTGAACTATGATAATTATTATTCATAATTTCTGTCATTATCAACACTATCAATTCCATTGCTATCATAATTACCACTGTCATTAACATTACTGTTACCGGTTACTGTTACCAATAGCAATAGCTTTTCCAGTCTTTTTACCTTGCCGCTTCGATTATCATAATCATTATTATCATCATCATCATCATCATCATCATTATCATCATTATCACTATCATCATCATCGTCTTCATTATCATTATCATTATCATTAACTTTATTAGTTTTCCAATAATCATCATAAACATCATTATTGTTCGTACTATCCGTATCACCATCTTAATCATCATCATAATCATCATCATAACATTAGTCTTACCAGCTAACAACGATTGCGAGGGGGTTTTCCCATGTATATTTTCGAATGCTGGAGGATACTTTTCTTTCATTCGTTTAATGACGAGATCTGCTATATGTTGATTGTCTTCTTCCCGCGTTTCACTAAATAGTTTCATTCCAGTGTCATTCACCTAGACAATACCACCACACCCAAAAAAATAGGTAAAACGAGAATTAAATATCTTCATTGCGAATAATTGCAACATGCATGTTGGGATGGTTCTATGAGTTTGAATACTGCACGAGTTTTTTCACAAAGATAACGATTCTGTTTCTTGTTTTGCTAATAAAAATCTATAAATTTTAAGTGGTTGACAGGTTAAACTTTACTCCTGTTATAAAAAAATATATGGCCTGTACAGATAAGCATTTCTATCAATGAAATACACAACTGAAAATCTTGAACTAAATCAATCCTTTAGCGTAACTCTTTCCATACTATCATCTGCGCTTTAATTATGTTTTTTATTTGTTTCTGGAGGAGTATTATTCCTCCATATTTGCTCACGTTCACTTTTAGCGATACCAGGAAAAGCTGGTGACCGACGCTACAGTGACGGCGCCACGTGGGGACGGGGGCTGGAGGGAAAAGTTCCCCGACATGGCTGGGATTCTTGGAAATTGACGACAGTTTCATCACTACTATTTTCACTGGGCGAGTCTATAGAAGGTCATTCATCATTACAAGACCATTCCGGCTATCAAGTGTGTTATTGTCTACGAAATACCTCTGTTGAAATATTATTGGCTTAAAAGTTCTGACTTGTTCAGTAGACAGCATCCTGAATTCGCGGAATAAATGCCATGATCTGGTAAAGACTTCTACCCAGGTTACGAAAATTTACAACTACCAGAGGGTCTTATTCGGTATTCTCGGTGTTATCAGTATTCCATAAGATGTATTGCGGCAGTGCCAGATATCCATCAATTCAATCCATCCCCAGCCAATCCCAGATGATTTTATCCTGGCTAACGCCCAACATTTTAACTGACTCTTGCTAACATGAGATGAATTTACTTGTCAAGAGAAGGTCCCCCGTCTTAGCAAGATTAGGAGATTCGAGTTCTGGGTGCTTTATTTTAATAATCTCGTAAACATTTTGACAGAACGTGAAAAGAGATTTTTACCAATAGATAAAAGAGATTGGTCTAAAAGAATTAAAGGTATCCCCCGGACCATACCCATTTCCCCTACTTTTTGACTGCTGGCGCCGCCACTTCTACGCTAGTAGATAGACGTTAAGTCAGTTTAATTAAAAAAGAAAATGTGAAAACGATACAAGAGTAAAATAACAAATTAATGACCAGGTGCAGGTCTGTTGGGATCAGGAGTGCATTGTTACAGCCAATAACAAAAATGTATATTGCTGGACGTTCTACTTATTCTTCTCTTTGGATATTTGATCCGATCCAAGTAGTCTCCCCTTGATGAGCAAAATTGTCTGGCGTTAGCCATAATAAAATTAATAAGTCGGATACGAACCGAAAGGAATTGAGGTCCTCTTAAATAGCCTTATTTTGACTCGTCTAGGTCACAAACGTCTCCAGATTCCTAACCAATTAATCTAGCGCTTAAAAAGTCTCATATCCATGTCATATCCTTAAAGCAAGATGCCCTTGTATGGGGGTAAATTTTGGATGTCTCTTTCAGTTCCCCACTTTGAACTTAATTCTTTACCTCTCTACCTCACAACTTATTTGAGATATAACATGATTCCCAAACAGAAAACGAAATAGATTGGCAGATGCCATAAATTAGAACCATTACGTTTTCAAAGTTTGTTTCAAACTTAATTGGAAGTTGCCAGTAAATGCTACATGTCTTTAAAACTGACCTCCGAAAAGTGGCCTCTCACTGGGCCACTAGCAAGCATTTCGTTCAATTAATTGACAGACGTGCAGTGGAAAGACGATGCAGAATTCTTACTCTAATATGTCCTTAAAACTTACATCAGTTGAGATCTGAGCACATAATATTCAAAAGGATTGATCGAGAAAGAATTTATAGGTTTGTGAATTTGGGGGTTAACATTTACTGATATTTGAAACTAGACCAGTGTTCACGAATAAAAATATACGAAAACTTACAGCACAGAACTAAAAGGAAAATGTTGTAATGTCTGGGGGCGCAACCAGGCTTACTTGAAGCAGGGGAAAAGTCTAAAAATATTTTGCGTCATTAGTTGGGAGGTTGCGGAGAAACCTCTCAGAAGAAATCTGCAATTGATGACCCATGAAAACGCTAAAAAAAAATACATTTTCTGCCCGAGATTTTGCAAAAAAGACACTATTTTCGTAAAAGTACAATATTTTGTTAAGAAAAAATTTGTCCCACCAACATTGCCCTCCTTGATTGAACCTTTGGTAAGGACACACCTCAATGATATACTCCTGTCCATCTTTTGTTTGTATTGCCTCAACACAAAGAATGTCCAAACCTCCAAACATTTTAGCGCATTCGTCAGCCCATAGTTTATACCTGAAAGGGAGTATAGGTTAAAGCAAATTAACCTTGGAAAGACTTCAAATGCACAAATCGAATACAGTAATACCCAGCTAATTCGACCATCACATTAGCTGACACTGTGGTACGCAACCTCGTACCCAGTTCCTTATAAGACCCTGGGTACTAGGATTTGCAGTACACTGATGGTAGGCTGACCACAGTCTGCGGCGCAACCTAATTGATGGTTGAAATTGGTAACATATTGTAGACTTTGTTTTACTTCACGTTTACAACCTTTCCGTAAGCGGTATTTCTTCCACCACAGCGGAACCCATGTTTGTTTTCCAGTTATCAGAGAGTGACTTTCTCCTGAAATGAAAGAGATTGAATGGTTGGTTAATAACAGTGACGCAGTGAGTACTGTCAAGGCTAAAGGGGCAAATTTAACTTGTAGGACCCCTTCCCTAACTCAAGACTTGGTATTTTCTCTGTTTTGTCCCAGATGCGTGTCCTGGATAACTGGTGGACGATCTCAGTTTTCAGCGGGCCATTTAAACATCATGGCGGTCATGTTGTTACATTAAAGGTTGGTTTAACCCTTAAACAACCAATTATTTTCGAGATGTTTTAAATCAATCCGCTCAGTAAGTAATTATGCATGATATCTGTATAGAATATCCGTTAAAAATGTCCCACATGAAAGGCAACGGGACTATTCAGCGAGTATATAGCAAAAAGTAACACACATCCCCAATCTCGGAGTCCACGTGCGGGCGGACCGGTGTGGGTGATACTCTGCGGGAACTCTGCTCCCATCAACTCGCTGATCCCTTGAGGGGAGTTGGGAGGAGGAGCAGAGACACGGGTTCTTTTTCCGCGCTTGGTCGATCGCTTTTTAAACGTTATACTTAAAAATAGTTCAAATTGAACTTGGTCGCTTGATTTGTCGATTTGGTATGGCTGAGAACCCGAAGAAAAAACGTAGGGCGTAAATGTCCCCATTTGGAGTCACGTGAAGAGTTAATTCTAATGCCGTATTTTTTTTCTACGTATGTTTACGTTATCATATTATTACGTGTTCTGAGAATCTCTTATGTAATCGTAAGAACAAAAACTGAACCAAAAGAAATCACTTTTAAGGCATTCGAATCAATCCTGTTGCTATGCTACAGTTGGCAATCAACTTTCTGAGTGTACTGAAGGGTCATGATACTGTCACTGTGCACCCCACAGTCTTTCTGTGGTGCGTTTCATTTACAAGAAAATTATCTTAGATGGGATGTTCATCTTCATTCATCTTGCTTTAGCCAGAATCTTTGGTTCCAGCATCACCGAAAGCACAAATTTAAAATCAGATTTTCGTATGTGATTTTTGCGGGGTGCCACTAAAGCCTTTTACTCCAATCTTCAGCACATGATGTTTCCATTCTTATTTTCAAATATAAACTCATGGCTTGAATTAATATTCCAGTCACTATCTTCCTGGTTTTCGTATCCTCGGCGTAATCAGAAAATTCGCAGAAACGTGAACAATTAAGTCGAACGCCATACAGTATCTATCACAGAGATCATACAAAACTAGAGGAGGCATGAGCGCCGAAGATTGGGGTGCAACTGAACTGCACAATTTTGAGTAAATTGGGGGGTAGCAAATTGTTCTTGTGCAGGACCTTTTTCGTCTGTTCTAGAACCTCGAGGTCAAACAACTGATGTTTAGGAAATTGTTTAGGGTTTGTTTTTATTAAATGTAGAGCAATAAAACAGCTTTGCTAGGTATTAGTTGAGTTTTTCTTTTGCCTTAATTGTTTTACATTCTTTTTTAAAAACAAAACAAAAAAGAGATAAAAAGTGAAGTAGCCTTTGATGCTGACCTTCAACTTATCATCCGGGCATGTTTGTTTCGACCCCCAATTCTTCCAATATGGTGACAATCGATATTTTCCTGCGCGATTGAGTGACATTTAGCTATAAAACCCCCGTCAAGTTAACATAATGATCTCGATGGTATCTACTGGAACCTTACCCGATATTTAACCCAGTTTCTCACTTGAAATGACTCGGCCCAGCATTATATTTTCACATCCTCCACACAGGTTTTCAGTCTTTTACATAACATCCCGTGATTATTCAGATGGTGAATTAACCATCTTAGAGAATATAGCCTTCTCTAGACGTTTGTTGGAATCACATCAGAGAAAATTACACCAACTGAATTCTTTCAGTGGTTGATTAAAACGTATGCATGACCTATACGATCAACGACAAGCGTCGACTTGGCTAGAAACTCGACAGACTTTAATTAAGCTCAAATTCTTAGAAAAAGTTTCTGATCCTCAGTGTTTCTGATAACCCAGATCTATATTGTAACAAGTTGATTTATTTCTCTTCTTATGGGAGCAACGGCGCATCCAGGATTTTTGTAATAGAGGGCAGAATGTTAAATCGGCCTCCGCGATGGAGCTCTTGAGGAATGCTCTCCCAGGAATATTTTACGTTTAAAGTCTCTACAAAGCCAACTTCGGCATCATGAATTGACAATGGTTGCACATAACACATCAGTAAGATGACGGGGAAATTATAGCATTTCACGGTCGTCTGTCAGAAGAATCGTACAGGCTATACCGTTGAATTTTAATTTTACTTTACATTTTTTTAAATTTTTTTCGCGGACGCAAATAGAAGTCATTTTTGTGACTACTAAGGAAGGGGCTTAACTGCCCTAAGCCACCCCAGCTTGGGTGTGCCATTGGATGTGGGTTTTTCTATTCAATCAAATCAAAGAGAGTGATAAGTTTGCTTTATTGTTGCTAAAATTGAGTTGACAGTATAGTGTTTAGTTGATTGTTGATAACTCAAAACGTACTTGAATACTCTGTAATTTTTACCAATCTTTTGTATTCTGATGTCGTAAACGCCTTCAATGAAAGGTTCCGTCGTTGCATATGTATCGGCAACAGCTACTATACTAGATATGTCTTGGAAACCTCTGTGATTCTGAACACACACCTATAAATACAGAACCAACATATAGTATCCAAGAACTGAATTCAGCACGTCTTTCTCAAGAGTTGGGAGACGCTAGTTTGAGGCAGGTAAAGCTTGCGTGATGAAGTGGTTGCTCAAACCTCTCTTAATTATCGGCTCGCAGGGATTTATTGACCGGCTCAACCTGACCAGCTAATAAACTTCGCGTGCCTCTGAAAATTATTACTTACCAACTCCTTTAGAGATATGGCCATATCAAATTATTTCTGTACCAAGTTCTTATTGACAGAAATATTAATTAGATATGTATTTCTAGCCTGCCACTGAGATGTGCATTTAATGACAGTGGATTCACATTTGGCGGTGCCTTGGGGGATTATAGTTCATTTTTCAGTAAAACTTTATCATATCTTTCAGATTATAACGATCCTTGCATATTCTGTTGGTATCATCGAGTGAATTTAACTTTTTATGTACTTTTGTAATCCTACATTAGAGCCAACAAAACTTTTCCTATGTTTCGTGAATCCCGACGTGAGTCATGGATCCAAGGAGATAAACAGCGGTCTCAACAGGTGGAATTTCTACCGGATGCATGTACAAAATTAAATCATTGAATTTGACGTATACACAAATTGGATGTTTTACCGGTCATTGCAATTGCCTTGAGGCTCTAGCTACATGTGGTTTTCATTCAATCCCTAGAGATTCAAAAGGCAAAGGGTAAGACGGCCATGTTTATGAACTTAAATAAAAGAAAGTGAGAAAGAATCTGTTGGTTAGGCATCACAAACATGGCCGCCTGAAATTCACTTGTTGGACGGCACAGATTGCTGTGTTGTTGCATCACAACGGGTTGTGAAACTGTTATTGAACGCCAGAAATATGTTTTCTTGATTCAATTGACTTGTTCAATACCAGCGTAAATATAGGGAAGACCAGTAGCAATATTGATCTGTTAGGCGTACCAGATTACCGATTATTAATAGTGGATTTATTCTTTTACTTGTATTATCATAGAAAATGCTGCTAACACAATTTGTGTATCACTCGAATAAATATTCGCTTGGAGATATGGAATTTATCTTCGAGTGTTCAGTTTGATCTGCCACGAGTGGATCCGCCACTCGTGGCAGATCAAATTGAAGATGAGAAGATAAATTCCATGTCTCCAAACGCCTATGTATTATTTTGTTTATTTCATAAACACTAGCTTACAGTCTAAAATGAGGATCAGCCATCTGGAAAGTTTTTTTCTGGTTTTGCTCTCAAAAAAGCTTGTTTATTTCGCAGAAAATGAACGTCCGACGAACAAACTGAATCTTATTGATCTTATTGATCAAATAACACATCCTACGCGGCTTTTCATTGGATCGTTGAACCAATATCTTTGAATGTAAAAATATCGCATCTTCACATGTGAAAATATCGTATCGTTTACGTGTGATAAAATACGATTTTTCTTAGTGGCCGAAAACGTTGTATCACACTAAAGTTTATGAAATAAAACAGTTTGCGCACGTGAACCGTGATGGATGATGATATCGATGAGGCGCTGCTACACTGTGCAAATTCTCTTGCAACTTGTCTGGGAATTTTGTTGCGAGACACGTTGTGGGAGAAATTACATCGTGTAAAAACGTCTGCTTTCACCAAGTCTTGCAAAATTTTTACCTCCGCAACCGTTGTATGAAGTTGAACAAAGTTTCACTTTTAGCTACAATCGCGGCAATGCATTAACGAAATAACTGGACGCCATCTTGTTTTGCTCAGAGGTGAATAGTGCGGGATATTCAGAGATAGAGGAACCAATCAGAATGCGATAAAAAACACCATTTAGCATTTACCTTGCAGATGGATAGTATTTTTTGTGCAATTTGATTGGTTCCTCTATCTCAGAATTTTTTTTTAATAAACTTTTTTTAAATAAGAACTTTTTTTTAATAAACAAAGTTGCCGTGCCAGACAACACCTAAAAAGCAACGAAATTTGCCAATTAAGTATTCAAAGATATGTATTTCTTTCATTTTTTAGCGATAAATCCATTCAGGATGTGTTTCAAAATGTTTTCCTTACAAATGATGAGTTGGCGACAAGCTGACATCCCGTAAAATTGTAAAAGTTTCAAAAAAAAAAATGTTAGTGAAAACGATTTTGCGAAGTACATGCTAAAACAATTATCCACCTCAGCGTCGGCGAATAATGTAGACAGTTACCTCCCCGCTTCGCGGCTAGGTAAATATCCACCACTATTCACCTCCACTTCGGTGAGTAATTTTTCTGTATACAAACACACATACACACTGCAGAATTTTTCATCCTAGTCACCACGCGTGTAAAATGGACTCCACGCACGTCGAGATTAGTATCCTCGCACCGCGTTTCGCGCTTCCTTTGTGCTTTCACTTAGCAAATACTGTTGTATTATACGGGTGAAAAAAATTTAACGTATTTTACAACCCACGACCTTACCCATGACTTTTTATCCACCACCCAAGTCAATTATTCAGACTCGGTCATTGACATCAGCAGTATTTGAATCCAGTATTCAAATATCTGCCCTTGTGAGACTTTTAGGTTTTAGGTTTTTAAAATTATTACGAAATATCAACTAAATCCAACTTCCTTGAGAGATTACATATTTTAATGTTTGGGAACGAAAAGAAAATACAAAACAGACAGAACTGTTGTTAATATAATCATTAATGTTACCAGGACAGAGTAAGCGGTTTTTGAAAGTCATTTGAAAAGTTACGTCGCTGAGAGTCGCTTACCTCTTGGCAGAACAGTGTTAAAAAGCTGTACTTTTTAACCTAACTATTGGTTAAGATTTAAGCATATTTCGCAGAAAATTTCGATTCATGAATCCAATCGTTTTGATCAATTCAACTTCACACCAATAAAGGTACACCTTACGCCTTCAATTGTTTTTACTGTACCATGGAAATTAATTTCAATATTTGGTGTAAAAAGGTTGCAAGAAACTGTTTAACGACCTTAAGAGGGGGCGACAAAGAATCGTTTAAACGGTAGGAAGAAACCATTTAAACGGTTGCAGATCACCGTTAAAATTGTTGCGAAAATCCGTTTAAATCATTCCCAGAAACCGTTTAAACGCCTATTAAAAGCCGTTTAACCGCCCTCCTTAAATCGTTTAAACGCTTGTCGAAGACCGTTTAATAATTTAGACTTACCGTTTAAACGCTTTGACAGACCGTTTTACATCCTTTTTATCATCCGTTTATTTAGCCGTTTTAACGGAAAATCGTTAACGTACTGTTTTTCCGTAGAGGCTCACATTTATTTATATATTTATTTATTTATTTATTCGCTTTTTGACTAGTTGTCATGTGACTTTTTGTTTGGTTACAAAACACAAACATTAAACATGTCGACCACCGAAAAGATTGATGATTATTTTCAAGGAGAATCTGAACCTGCAGCAAAGGAAAGAAAGGAGGAGTACAAGAAATTCAAATTCAAAAACACACCTCATAAAAATTCTTCCACTAAAACTACAAATAATGGCATGAATTTGTAAAAAACTTTTGCGCCCCTCTTTCTCAAAAATCTGGATCCGCCCCTGGCAACAGCTTGCGCCAATTACTTCAGCCCCAGATTAGTTTAAAATTTTAGCGGCAAAAGAATAGAAACTGCGAGACCTGTACCAGTGATCAATTCGAGATCAATTGAAGCAGCAGAGAGTTCCAGTTAAACACCTGACAGAGTTACATTTTAAATAAATTGATCTCAATGTCTTGGGGTTGTGTGGGTCGTAAAGCTCACCTAATGCGTTTGAGTTAGGATCCCTTTACAAGAACCCGAGTTAATTTCCAATCCGGGTCAGCGTACCACCAGTGGTAATTATTGCTTCTTCGAAAAGAGACTTTTCTCCCAAACACTAAACACAAGTAGAAGGCAATCACTGAACTCGCTGTGAAGAAAACCAGAAAGAAATAGTGGTTGGCAATTGCGACAAAAATACATGCTGCTCGAATCTCGCCCACCAATGAACCACAAAGCCACAAAATCTCAGCGACGCATAGTGAAATAGAGAGACTCATTAAGTTCTTCCCAGGAGGAGTCTGCAGTTCTTTAAAAACTGCGTAAGTGATGATAAGAGCCAACAAAGAAATGATGGACACAATGAAACCAACCCTCGTTAATATTGTTAACGCCAAATCATCTTTCTGCTCGATTCTACGAACATGTGTATAATTTTGCTTAAATTCCGTGTAAACGAAAACCCTTCCACCTATGTAGGTATAATCGCCAAACGCGTACGTCAGTGAGCTGTATATTAGTGTTAGGTTGGGAAGAAGGCGATATTCCGATGAGTTAAGCATGTTCTTTAAACCATTGCAGTTGAGCGGAGAAAGTTTCAAACACACAGTAACTTTCGGTTTTACGTTTGTAGTATTCAAATAATGTTCATTTTGTCCATAAATAACTCCAGTTAAATTGATACGAATCATAGATCTTTAAGGATTGTATATTCTCCAAATCTGTAAACATACTGATGAATGCATACCAATTGACGGACACGAAGCCGGTAACAATGTATTGACCTCCCAAAATCGATAATTGGAAAGCTTGCTGAAATTTGAAAAGTCTTCGAAGTCCGATGATTTCAGTTGAATTTCCCAAGAATTGCGGATTTGACGCCAGAACTAGATATTGCGATAGCGTTAAATACAGTGTAAATAATACAAGAATTTCAGAGAATTTGAACATTACTTTTTCGATTGTTATTTGCGATTCATTCATTTTAAAATACCGCGCTATTTCCCTTCTTAGTGATCTCATAAGGTAGGGAGTTGGGAAACGCTGTTTTTCTGGCAATGACAGAATTACTTGATACTTGTCTTCCTTGCCTTTCTGGAGCTTGGTCACTTGAAAGATTTTGCGACACTTGCCCAAATAAAGATTGTAAACTTGATTTCGTGAGCATGACGTTGCTTCCAACGAAACGCCATAATCACACAAACTTATTGCGCGACTTACTGCAGTAGAAACGGAACCGCTTTGGCCCACTTCACGTCTCCCAATCGCACAACTGTAGTCGCTCCGTTGCATAATGCACACTTTCTATTTTTAAACACTCTCCCTCCTCCTTCGACCAGACCACCGACTCCATTAACGCACGCGTCGCGTGCGCCAGAGATTGTTTTTGGACATGTGTTAATCACGTCAGTTGGATAGTAACAAAGGCGCATTGCTTGTCCATGTATCGGTTTGACGCCCAGAAATTTGCGATGGTTTTTTGCAATGAATTTCTTCAGCTCTTCTGTATAATACGTCGGTGGTATGGCATCATCTTTAAAATTCAAACTCATAAACTCGTACTTGAACACGTTGTTACATTTAGTGCAGTATTGATTTCTGTAATTAAGTTGGTTCGCGGAGCCTAAAACAGGAACAAACAAATCGTAAGAGTGGTCTTCCAATGTTGATGGAGGGTTGTGACACTTCATCTTCGTCATGTCATTCGGCCAGTTACCTGGGGAACGAGCAATCATTCACACCGAACTCTGTCCCGGAGATTCATTTAAACCTTTCAGTTTGGTTTCGCAGTGCCACCTGAAGTTATGGAAATAGACGTCACGAGTTTCATCTTTAATATAATATTTTCCACACTCCTGGGGAAATCATCACAGTAATCCATGAAGACATTACACGCTGAATCACAGTAGCAGTTTTGTATATTCTCTCTGTTTTTCAAGCTGGAATAAGAAAATAAGGTCTCATTTGAGCATTGCTTAGAGCAAGAATACGGTTTGCCCTGGCAATTCACTTGGACAATTGGCAGTGCTGTAGTTGGTACGGATTGGAAACCTGTAGGTTTAAAAACTTTAGATATGTAAGTGAGAAGCGTAATATTCTCCAACCGTTTGGTTGAATTTGGAGTCGGATCTTCCGTTCGATTCTTTGCGGCTGTGGTGTTCTGCAGTGAACGTACTGTCCGTTTGTACTTCTGGTCGCCGTGATTTTCTTCAGTCACGCGGCGTTTAGTGGCTGAAAACTTCAGGCTAGTCGATATATTGTCATGAATCAAATCCGTGTCTGATTTGACAAGCTTTCTCTCGGGTCTGACAAACTTAGCGATGATTCACAAATATCGTAAGATGAAGATGAAATACAGGCACATTAGCCAGCGAACCAGCTCCATGTTTCGATCTTTTGCTAACTGTAAACCAAACGGTGAACTCGGATTGATCATACACGTAAACGACGACACACGAGAACTTCGAACCACGCTATTTAAAATACAGCAACATCATGACCCGTTGATCCACTTCAAATTTGGTCATGATGGCTTCAGTTTATGTAATGATAGCGTTCAAGAATAGTCGATGAGGCACCTGACGTGAGGACATTCGGGCAGTGCCCTGGTGGGCATGCACAGAGAGTGTGGTTGATAAAGATTTATTCTGATGAGTGGCAAGTGTTTGTGGACACACTCGACATTCTTGTGGTAAGGTAGCACGACACCAATTTTGTCGATTTTGAGAGAAATTCCTCAGTAAATTACGCCAAAAAAAAAGAAATTTGACTTCTCCTGACCTCATGACCACTTCCAGGCGATCCTGCCTCCGAAGATATTCAGGGCCTGAATGAGGCTCAGCCATTCAACATGGGATGAGGTTCAGTCTACAATACCCGAGTCACCAAGGTGAGTAAACGTTACGTGCTTTTGGCATATTAACGAATCCTTCACTTGACAAGTCAGAAAGTTGTCTGATCCTGAGCTCGTCAGGGTGACAAATAGTCGCAGCGTCACTTGGCTAACGAAGTGAAGGATCCTTCATTTTAACAATTCCGCTCTCTTAACCCATAAACACCCAGTGTCCTATACATATAGGACAACTCTAAAACAACTAAACAAATGAATGGGCAAATCAAAAACGGAGAACAATAAACGAAAGAAAAAAAAATTTAGACGACCGAAGGGTTAACTGTGACAATACTGCCATGTACAGAATTGTTCTAGAATACACATGGTGGAATAAGTCTTCCCCAACTGGTTGAAATCATTCCCCTTTTGGTAGAAAAAAACTTAAAAATAACAGTATTATCATTACTTATTCTTTCAATGGAACGTTCGAACTCTGAAGTTGCCCTCCATCTAAGTCGGTTTGACATCTCATGAAAATCTCTTATTTACACATTCCGGCATGCTTCAGTGACCGTTGATGGCATGCCTTTGCTTATTATTGTTCATTCCCTAATGATGTTCCAAAACGCAAGCGAAACGCCATAATTTAAAGGAATATTTTTATAATAACAGAAAGTGCCTCTTGAGAATGTTGAGAGTTAATACACTCTTTCTTTTTTCCCCAAGAACGTCAAATTTTTTCGCTGAACCGAAGTAATAACATTCTTAAAACATATGTGGACGAGGCAAAGACGTTCTTAAGCAGGTGTCAATCTGGGAATGTTCTTGGCATGTTTATAAATTTTTCCTCATCTTATTCAACTTCAATGTTTTAGGTGAAAAGAACTTTTCACATATGCGTCCCTCCACAGAAAAGCATACGTTAACGATTTTCCGTTAAAACGGCTAAATAAAGAGATAATAAACAGGATGTGAAACGGTCTGTAAAAGCGTTTAAACGGCTTTGCGAAGCGTTTAAGCAGTAAGTCTAAATTATTAAACGGTCTGGGACAAGCGTTTAAACGATTAAAGGCGGGCGTTTAAACGGTTCTCAATAGTCGTTTAAACGGTTTCTGGGAATCGTGCAAACGGTTTGAACAGAAGCCGTTTAAGACTTTTGAACGGTTTCTCGCAACCGTTTAAACGGTTTCTTGCAGCCGTTTAAACGATTCTTTGTCCCACCGTTTAATGTCTTTAAACAGTTTCTTGTAATCTTTACGCCAAATATTAAAATTAATTTCAACGGTATACTAAAAACAATTAAAAGCGTAAGGTATACCTTTATAGGCGTAAAGTTGAACTGATCAAAATGATTGGATTCATGATTCGAGACTTTCTGCGAAATATGCTTAAATCTTAACCAATACTTTGGTTAAAAGGGTCAACTTTTTAACAATGTTCTGCCAAAAACGGCTTACTCTGTCCTGGTGACATTAATAATTATATTAACAACAGTTCAGTCTGTTTTGTATTTTATTTTCTTTCCCAAACATTAAATTATGTAATCTCTCAAGGAAGTTGGATTTAGTAGATATTTCGTAATCATTTTAAGAACCTAAAACCTAATTACCTAGCGTAACACCCCTTATCATGCAACAACAATGCATTGGATTCAGCTGTTGGGAGACAAATTCCGAGATCAAGTTGCAAGACAAGTTGCATTGTGATAACAAACCCTCAGGGACGGCGGAAGCACGTTAAAGTTGGTTCGGTCAAGTGGGAGACTACGAGCACCGCAGGTGGTAGCTACATGCGCCGAAAGTGTGAGCATCTAGGGGATCCGGGGTATGCTCCCCCGGAAAATTTTGAAAATGTAACACTTTTAAAACGCGATTTACAGCATTTTCAGGCCAAAAATATTATATTTCTGTTACATTGTAGGGCAAAAACTCTACCAAGAAAAACTAGGAAGTTATGAGGTAAGGCAAACTTCCTATGACGAAAAAGTCAAATCAAGTGCTGGGAAGTTGTAGAGTCCCTAAAGATATTGATAGGAGCCTCGCCATCTGGGGGATCTATGTACAAAAATACCAGTCGGGATATTTCACCTCTAGTGGAGCAATGATACTGCTTTAATGTAATCAGAGGTGATGGAGCCACAGAGGCATCGAGGGCAGCTGCCTTATGAATTATTTCTCATATCTTGTACTTTCTTTTGAGTTTATTTTGTCGTCGCAAGTAAATTCGTTAAACAAAGCAAAAACATTTTAAAAATTTTGATTTTATCTCTGCCAAAGACACGTTAGCTAAACGACTGCGTTCGGAA
This sequence comes from Heliopora coerulea, assembly GCA_030142905.1. NCBI lineage: Eukaryota > Metazoa > Cnidaria > Anthozoa > Scleralcyonacea > Helioporidae > Heliopora > Heliopora coerulea. The sequence goes on from JASJOG010000023.1 coordinate 1,367,126, forward strand.
CATATCTTGAACCAAAATTGACTTTCGCTGTTATCTCCAAAAAATCTTGTCGACTTATTGACAAACATTCACTTTGTGCATCGTCCAGTTATGAATATCAATTTATTATTTAATCCTTTTGCTTGTTTGACAAGTTAAGTGAAAGTGCCCTTTTTTCGAGATTCTGCCACAACTGCCGTGCGTTACCTCCTGCCCTACTGGTTATAATGCACAATGATCACACTCCGATTTGCTATGGAGCCCATCTGCCACCCTGAGGGTTTAGACGTACGTTAACCTGAGTTGTGCAATTTTACCTTTCCGTATCCTGAATTTGCATGGCCTACTTTCACAACAGCTGGAAATTGAGGAGTGATCAACTACAACAAAGTAAAAGTTAATTAGTAATGCAAGGTTTTGTCTGTAGTTATAGTTGCTCCTCTTAGAGGGCAGGTATGAGCGGAAAATCATTCCAACCAGGTTATCGGGGTAAAGTAGTAGGTGAGGCAGAAGATACGTTTTGTGGACGAAGAAGTGAATCTTTCTATAATCACTCATACTTTTTACTTGTGCCAAGCCAGCCAAGTTATATGGTAGAGTTAGTTCAGATCTTACCAAGAAGAGACACTGGTAAAGATATTACCAAGCCTATAAAATATACTAACGTTGAATTTCAAAAGTAGGATTTTAATTTCTCTGTAGGGACAAGCCAAAATTTATTTAAATTATCTTTCATGGCCCATGAAAAAGTTTTGTGACAAGAGTCAGCCCAGGTAGCCAGATTAGACCGGCTGGTCAGACCAGACGAAACGCAATTTATAACATAATGGCTCCTCATATTATCATAGAGTTTGATATTCCCTGCATGTATGCATATAATGTAGTTGCAAACCAGTGAGGTTAAGCAAAGTTTATTGATGGTTTTACGACATATTACCTATTTATGCGTTCGATGTTTGATGGAGTTGATCAATGATCATCTATATCATTGGTCAATGAAGTCTTGAGAAAATCTGTGGATGTTGATTGACGTTTCAACCAGTGGCGTAACTGTGATTGAAAAATAGAGGGGCAACCAACGGGGCATAACCATTTTTTTCTGGGGGGTTACTAGATATATTGCTATAAAATGTCTTTATTAAATTTAGTGAATTTCGATATTTTGCATTCACATGGCTTGTGAACTTTTGTAACAAAACAGCTCCAAATACAAGTTGACCTCAAATTTGGTTTATAAAATGTTTGTATAGCCCGCAGGACAACACAATGAGCAATATTCAATTAATCCGGGAAAGGACGCGTACATTTTTAATATTTTGCTCATCGTGGAACTTCCTATTCCAACCAAATACACGACAAAAGATGACGCTGACTTGCCTCCACAATTTATCAATGTTTTTTTATCAAAATTTATCAAAAAGCTATTCTTCCGTTATTACTGTTTAAATATCAACTACCCACATATCTACTGACTCCTGAATTTACGGCATTTTGCTTGTTCGGCTAAGCATGCAGTTTTGAGCCCGACGTCCTCGAGCGGGCTAAGCGGTCAAAAAGAATGATTATATAGTCGAACAAAGTCGAACAGTTCGACAACTTGTATTTCCCATTTCTTTTTTAGACTTAGTAAGGGACAGATATGTTTTGTAAGCAAACTAGCAACGGTATTTCATCCCGTAATTTTTTGCCAATTTCAAAATTTCAAATGGATAGCCACCTAGAGGGGCACAGTCCTCAGATGGGGGCAAGTGCCCCCTCATGTCCCCCGCAGTTGCGACTCTGGTTTCAACGGCCTCATCGGCGGTCATCTTCATAGTCAAGAGGAAAAACTTTATGCTAAGCTACATCAGTTAAAGCTACTATATCCATACTCATTGCTCCAGATGTTCCTAATGAGAAAAAAACTTCTAGAATCGAAATTAAAAACTGCCTACTCCCCTCTATCGCATTTATTTATACCCATAACCCAGGAACGGAAACAAAGCAATAGCCAAAATCAGTGCCAGCGTCGAAATACATGACTGTAAGCCAGCGAAACAGGTTCAGGTTATCAAATACAGCACTTCTTCAAAAAGGTCAGAGAGGTTATACACCTTTTGCTGCTCAATACCAGAAAATATACTACCATTAACACCAACCTCAAACTCATTAACGCAAAAATACATTCATTTTATTCAATCGACATTCACTAGCGTAGATACGCAACCATTTGCATCGAAGAGAATTCTATAGCGCCAACAGACGACCATTAACTCCATTATACTATACATTAGGGATAATAAAATTCCAATTAGGCAAGATATTTCTCTTGCGTAGTTGAAATTTTATTATCCATAATGTGTAATAGAATGGTGTGAATGGTCGTCTGTTGGTGCTATAGGATTCCCTTCGATGCAAATGGTTGCGTATCTACGCTAATGAATATCGATTGAATAAAATGAATGTATTTTTGCGTTAATGAGTTTGAGGTTGGCGTTAATGGTAGTATATTTCCCGGTAATGAACAACAAAAAGGCGTAATTCTTTTACAGCATCAAATCTTTTTGAAATGTTGGTAACGAATCTGGTAAATCAGGTCCAAAAGTTCTCACACTGACCAGTAAATCAATGCTTTAATCGTTTTCTTAACGATGTGACCAAAAATATAGAAAAATCACTCCATACGTATCGTGTTATTGATACTGTTATCGATGTAAGGGTAAACTTGAGGATTAGTATTTCAGCATTGATGCATTTCGCGTTTGTCGTGAGACACAGGCATTAATAGCGTATTAAAACTTTACATTAAACTAGTTTAATTAATGCTACTCAATTTTTTTTACGCTTAAGGTAGTCTCAAATTAAATGCATGCCTTTGTAGTTTATAAAAATGATGAAGAATAATGTGCAATAGCTGAAGGACGAAACCACGACGAATATTTCAGGTAGCTTAACTAGTAGGTAATTTAAACCAAACAATCCCAGCATTTAGAACTAGCGCGAAATCACTGGAACGTGTCAAACTTTTTCAAGTGATAAGCACTGTAAACATATTTTATCAAGTAACGAGGTCCCAACGCGCGCTATAGTTCGCCGCCATGGTTGCCATTTTAGCTAGCAAGAGCCACACTGAATAGATGCGCCAGATTGATTGAAAGGCTTTTCTTGACTGCTTACACATTCAGAAGTAGTATTTGAAGGAACTGTACAAAACCCGGCAGAACCGATTGTTTAGCAAAACCATGTTGCAAAATTCTGACATTTTAAAGAGTTGTTTCAGACAATTGGCCGAATGGACACTGACATAAAACGTGTGTTTCTTCGTAGCTTACACTCTTCGCACGGATTTATTCAACTGATATTTACATACATAAGTAATAACTCGTACATAAGTAATAACTTGGATTCTAATCAAGCAACAAGAGAGCAGTTTAAGTTCTACCTCTTGATTTAATTTTTCCCCTTGTTTGTTGCTTGTCAAAGGCAATTGTTCGAATTTAACAACAGTGCTTGACACAAAACTCCCATGCGCTACTTCAGGGTGCGGCAATCTTTAATATAACTTCAGGAAGGACATTAGAAGCAATAATTAATTTAATTAAACGAAAACTTGTCATCAAAGATAGAAAATTTCTTTCTAGAATCACCTGGCCAAGTTTCCCGTTTACTCTACCGCCTCTTAAATTCTGCCATTTTAATCAGGTTCCCATAGGCCGACGATGTCTACACTTGGACAAAATTTCCCAAAATCATTTTCTTCCAACCGGAAGAATGACTTACAAATCAACAGCACAACAAACATGAATTTAATATTGCTCCGTTATATTTAGTCAAATACAGAATAGGACGGGAAACTCCTTTATTGCAGAAGACGAATACGATTTATTCTGTTCGGCGAGTGTTGTAATGTCTCGTCCCATCATTCGACAACTAAGACAGTTTAACGACTGGGTGTGGCGCGACAAGCGGGCGGAGTTTCGAGGGATAAGATAAGGTTTCTCCATCACGTTGTCTTATCATACCTGGCAAACAGGTGACTTGGCGCAACAAAACAGCACTGTTAATGAATCTCAATAGAGAGCTCACAGGGCAGCCGTCATAACTCCGTCACTGGCATTCGACCACTTACTTGTTAAGTCTTTCCTGAACAAAAAACCATCTGAACGATTTCTTAGGCAGCAAATATACTTAGCTTTCTCCCTTAGGAAGGGAGATATTTTAAGGGAGCTGTTTCTGTCTGATTAACTCTAATGGAGCACTTAGGTCATAAACAAGAGTACTCATCGTCTGGATTACACTCAATGAAAACACGCCTTAAACATTTGAGCGTTCATCGTACGATGGGCGTGCTGTTTCTCCACCATCTTCGCCTGACCGATTCACTGCAAGAGACATTTTCATCTTTGGGAGTGTCACGAATGAATAAAATCTGCGGAATTTTGGGTGGCCTCTTGGAATTTGATTAAACGTGGAAACAAGCACAAAGTAAGCTGACTGTCCAGAGCTAAAAATACATTGCTTCGCCCATTTATGTGTTTCTCCAGTTAATCCAATCACCTGTTTAGGTGTTCTTCCCTGTACACCATTGCATAAGAAGTGCCATTATTTTGACTTCGGAAATTCCTACGCTAATATAACAAGTGTTTATTTCCGCTCGCCTGCGGTAAAGACTATGTCTTGAAATTCGATAAAAAAATTGGATAACAATTCAGCTGGGGTTACATACTGATTCTTCAGCACGTATTTGGTGCGAAAATTAAATTTATCCCATATCTATTTCGATTTAGAGCGAAACAATAAGTGATTCATAATTACTGTCAGCTGTTTCATAGTTCGGGCAATTGCTCATTTACTTTTGCGGAACGAATAACCAATAACCATAGTTTCTGTGCGGCTTGCCTTTAAAATAGAATCGAAACATTTCATATCATGAATGGTAAACGTTAAACCGTCGCGATATTTTCTCCTTTATTTAAATTGGAAGATACAACAACACTGTTGACTCGATAGCTCAAATACTCGAAGATGCGAGTGCAAATCCCACTGATACCAACCAAAGTTTTTGAGTTGACTTTTCCAGTGTACCTTACTCCGTTTTTATTTATTTATTCTACATTCAGTATCATAATGTACTTTCATTACTGAAAGAGGCTTTAATTTCTTATTTGCCAAGAGCTGGCTCTGTTGATGTACGCCTTGAACGCGGACGTAGGTTAAGTTATGCAAAGAATGTGTTAAGATATGCTCAGCCATGTGAGGCCACTATTGAGGGTTGCCATTTGAGGGTCCAATTTAAACTAAAGATATTATTCGTAGTTCTTTCATCATCCTCTTTTCCAAGTTATCACACTTTGATGTTGAATTATTTGATCAAAATAAGCCGAATCAAAACGTGACGAACCCGTCCTTGAAATTTTGTTTACAATTGAAGCCACGACAGGCCATTGTGGCCAAATATATTGGTCAATAGGAAAAAAAGGTGAAGAAATCCATTTTATAGTTTCCATGGTTTTTGATCCTCCTCTTTTTAAAATGAACATTTTTTCTTAGATAAAAATTGTTGAGTTTAGAGGATTGTGCCAATGAAAAAGAGAATCTATGACGCAATACTGCTAATTTGACCCAGTAGAATTATTCTATTTATTCAGCCGACCAAGGTCAGACATTCTTCATTCGTAACGTAATTGAAAATATTTAAGTACCAACGGATCTCATTATGTGCTTAATTGCAACCTGATAACCATGGAACCTTTTTGAAACTGTCGACATATTTCCTCTCTGTCGCCTTGGACGTCTTGATAAGTCTATAAAAAGCGCATTTCACAGGATATATCACAAACGCAGGTCGAAGACAGACTCAACAAGTAAATAACTGTTTTCCACTGTTTTCCACTACACTCATTGACTTAAAATGATGTCGGTTTTCGGTCTTCTTGTCATCCTTGTGAGTTTTAGGACTTCTCTATCGTGTTCCTGCATGCGCTACCATCCACAAGAAGAGTTCTGTCGAGCTGATTATGGTAAGTTTACAATGTTGTATGTATGTAATGTATGTAAAATTTTTGAAGTCGTCTATAACTGAGTTCTATGTCCGTGAACCAAAACTGTCAATCGCAATGTAGTGCCGTTGAAGGTGCGGTTGTCAACACCAACAGCTAACAGCATGCTTCGTGGAAAGACTTTAATTCAGAGCGGTTATGGTAATTTCTCGCCACTTGAAAGTGTGTATTTGTCATTAATTGTCAAAAGAAAATTTGAAACAGGAAATCATAGTTAAAATGAAGCCACTAATTTTGAATGTATGCGTTTTGTTGTACGTAAGTGCCTTGCGCAAAATGGAAGACAAAACATATCGCGGCCTTTGTTCGGGGGCTTGATAACCATTATCAGAGTACTTGGATATGGTTCAATTGATGGTTAGTTCAGTGGGGCACTTACGTTAATCAATATCATTTCCTCTAACTTCCTTGCACAAGTATTCAATATTTGTGCACCAGAAAAAACGGTAGAAAAGATAGCCACTATTATCAGTCTGTTTACCTTGGTTCACTAATGCAAACAATATATATTTACTTGATCATGTTTTATGATATAGTTGTTTATGTAAAGTGAGCAGAAGATTCTAACGAAAACAAGATTAATTGTATAGGCATGAATATAAGCCACGAACAAGGAACCGAGAAAGAACTGAGCTTCTATGCAGGAATTGACATCGTAACGAATCAACCATTTCTAATCAAGTCAAAAACAAGACAAGCGTAATATATATTCGCACATAAACATCAGCGTTAAGCAGGAATGTACCTCAAACAAAAATAAACCCAAGCCAAGATGAGTTCAAGAATATAGACAAAACACATGAAAAATCTTCCAATTTTGTCATCATTTAAAAACATACCTTGAGTTTCATGCAAACATGCCGTTTCTTATCTCGAAGGGGTTAAATACACTCATGTTCAAGTGAATAAAAATTTTAGAAGTATGCCTAGGCAGGTACGGAGTGACAAAGTGAGTTTGCATTGTCAAAGCTTGATGTTTGGTTTGGCATTAACTTAGAATGACACTTTTTGATCCTAGTTAATGAATAATGGCTAAATAAAGGAGAAAAACTTGCACTGCCAGTGGGAAGTTGCCAGTAGTTGTTGAATCTTTAACATATTACGGATATCTATAATTTTTTAGGATGTTCAGGAAAATTCTATAGAAAGTTTACGATTACATACCAATGTCATGATGCACCCCCTTATATCACTAAAGAACACTACGAAGTGGTACAGACCTCTCTTATACCCATGCTCGATGTTTTGGACCATTTTGCTTGAAGCGAGATGTGAGTTTGGCCACGTAGAGATCAGTGATTGTTGGTCCTGTGTTCTGTACAAGCAACAGTACGAGAACAGATTTTTAAAACCGATTGTGTTAAATACGGCCTGGTTATCAATTCAGCAATTCAGTACATTCAAGTAAAATGTTCATCAATCATCATATTCCCTCTACCCAGCTGTGTAGCAACCACAGTTAAATGTAAGCAATGAACAGCGTTTGAGAGTTTACTCTTGACTACATCAAACCCCATTGGCACAAGTAGACATGAGATGTTACAGGGTTTTCACAAACTGAACCTGTCAGTTAAACGTTTGTTTACCTTCACCAACGCATAGCTTTAATTTCCAAGCATTTTGATTTGCTAGAGATCACTTTTGTTAAGCGGCATGTATTTTAGCACATCGTATTCAAGCACTTCAGCTTTACTTGAAGAGCATGCCGTTAGTCAGTAGGAAGCAATCGGATGAATAAATCGAAATAAAAGTCTATTTTCATATTTGTTGGCAAGTATTTGGGGTGTCCTTCATTAAATACACTTCGCTACTAGATGACAGTCGGTGCCAGTGGGGTCTTTTCGAGACATATTTGTCCTTCTTGACCTTCACACTCCACATCAAGAAAAAGTAAGATCTTTCATGCCTAAAATCAGTGTATTATAATTGGGTTTCTTTTGTAACGTTAGCTGCCTCCATTTTCAGGAAAATATTAGGCCGTGTTATAGTATCACATAATTTTGTGACTTTACATTTCACTCAAACCCACAAATGAAAAATTCGTGAGCCTGGCGTAGCAATGTTTTGAGGGATAGTATTTTCCAGAGTTAAAGAGAATGGTGCATGCAATGAAGAGGTATTTAAACTGAACACTAAAACTAACCGTTATTCCATATAATAATTGAAATAAACCTTGACTTCACAAACTTACAGTTCCTTCTTTTTGGGGAAACTAAGCGAGGAAATTAGAGCATTCACAGTACCCCGGTAGGTGGTTATAGGGATGATATATCATCTTTAAACGTATTTTATTCCTTAAAAGTTCATCAGTTCATATAATCCCTTGCCAAAAAAAAAATCTATAAAATGCGAATTTGTGATATTCGCTTGGTTGGAAGAAAAACAGAATTATATATGATGACTTCATCATCTTATAATAGCAAATTTTATAACGTAAAATTTTGCGAAAGTAGGGAGTCTCTCTCCTAAGCCTATAATGATGATTAATCAATTTTCTAGAAATTTTTTTACCAATTTGTCCCTCTGTTCCTCTGTTCGTCCTTCATCCATTATTCAAAATGAAACATATTGTAATGACTGGTTTCATATTGTGTATTCTTGAACCTGGTTGGTTCTGGTGGTGCGACGTTTCGGAAGTACCGACTTCCATCTTCAGGCATAGTAAAATTTATTCGGTGGATAATTATCATGCCTAAAGATAGGTAAGTACTTCCGAAACGTCGCACCACCAAAAACAACCAGATTCAAGAACAGAAAATATTTAAACGGTCATTACAAACATTGAACCGACTAACCAACCCTCCATTTTCCATCAAAAACCAAACAAATTGTATTTCTTTTCAGCATTGCGGATCAAAGTAATTGGTTCGGTTTTGACCGATAGATCAGAGGACACTGCTCATACTCCCGGTATACTTCGTTTCGAGAAAATCTATTATCCAATCAGGATAACGAAAGTGTACAAAGGAAACCTGTCGAATTTGGTGAATCGTAAAACAATTCGACGACCAAGTGGCAAGATCCAGTACATATCGAGGCTCTACATCCCCCCTCGAATAACGTCCTGCAGTTTAAGCTTAACGAAAAGTCGTGTTTACGTCGTAATGGGACAAATACACCAAGGTGTCCTGCACCACGGTTTGTGCAACTGGCGCTCCAAATGGCAAGACATTACCACAGTGCAAAGACGTGGATTCAAGAGACAGTATGCAAAAGGGTGCGAATGCAGCATTCGTACTTGTCCGTCTCGTCACTGGTGTAACAAATCTCAACATCCAACCGAATGCAGGTGGACATCGGATTACGGGTATGGTGTGAGAAAATGCATCGACCGATACCAAGTATGCAAGTACAACAGCATTTCGCGGAGCTGCAAGTGGCGACAACCTGAGCACCCAAGCTTCAAGAAGTGTATACAGCAAGCCAAATGGCCTTGATGACGATCAGTTACTGTGGCATTGAAGAAACCAAACTCAGAGAATAGAGCTCTAGACTAAGTCTAGTAGTCTTCCCATGCATTGTACAAGGCAGTGCAATACTGAGTTACAATAACTGAGTATATGAAATTAATGTATAATAGTTACGTGCTAACGATTGCAGAACAAGTTAGAACAAACCTGCAATTCTAAATAGACAATATAGCGGGCCATTGTTAGAAAACGTAAAACGGAATTACAAAATCTAAGTAGCTTAAGAGACCGTCTCGGTAACTTTAACGTTCCTTAACAAACAAAGAAATTTTGTAATTTTTGTAAATGGAGACTGTAACAAACATTCTCTTGGTTTAACATGTCAAGGAGGCATCGCCAGATAAATCTCAAAAAATTTATAAAATATTGAATCAAATGGAATTTTTCTGAGACCTGGAGAGTATGGATTAAATACTATAACTATGCTTCATGTTCTAGGGGGGGAGAGGTTCTCTGAAATATATTTTTCAAAATACTGGCAATCGAGGAACCAGGCGGAAAGCGTAATCTTGTTAGGAATATCAAAGCCCAGCATATAATAAATTTACAAGGTGTTCTCGACTATAAAATATTCTATTTACAATGACAGGAAGTAATTAACAGAAAGACTGGTGGTGAAAACCGGTGAATAATTAAGTGTGCGATAAAGTGTATGCGTGAGTGAATCCAGGTGTGTATGTGTCAGAAAAAAAAAAAAAAAAAATTAACAGTTAGAACAAGGTTAAAGGAAGGGAACTGATCTTTGCGTTGAGCGAAGGATTTATCTTATTAATAAGTAGACTCTCTCTGAGAAGGAGTTCAAAATTAGAAGAACAGGAGCTTAGAATAGTAAAATCAGTCAATGAAACAGGGTGGCCAGTCTGTTTGTGATGTGTTAAAACAGCAGATAAAGTAGTGAAGGAGATAGGCTTTCCAGTGTAAGCAGAAACTCCCATGTGTTCAGAAACACACGCGTGTAAATGGCGAATAGTTTCACCTATATACAATGACTCACAGCATTAACACTTGAATTTGTAAACTACACGAGATCTTAGTGCAAGAGGAATTTGATCTTTAAAACGGATAGAACTTGAAAGACGTCGGATAGGTTTAAATATGACTCGAAGCTGAATATATGAGCTCGTTATTAGAATATGAGCTCGTTATTAAAACTTTACAAGGTTGGTGATGAATAGTGAAGGACAAATAAAAAAGTTAAAATGTGGTCAATGTGTGTGTTGCTATAGCTGCGCCATTTGGACAGTTCCTTTTTTCTTTCTTTTTGCGGGTTTTTTTTTGTATACTTGTTTTGTTTGTTTTTATATTGGCGTTTTCGGCAAACTTCTCAAGTTTGATTTTGAAGCATATTTAGAACTTCCTGGAGTTTCTTTGTTATAATGCTTCCCCTTATTCAATTCTACTGCTATCATAATTTGAAAATGGACATCATCTATTGAGAATGCTAACAAGACTGTTAAACCTTAAATCAAAACGAGGACATTGAATCAAACTTTTGTTATCAACGTTCGTGATTAGTGCATAAATACGTAGATGAGCTACACAGTTATCCTTGTCCATCGAAAACCAGGGAGGGAAGACTGAGTGGGATGTGACTGATTATCTTTCACACATATTGAATAAAGGTGTTGCCGCTTTCCCAAGTGAAGGGCTGGACTATCCCGGAAAAAGCTTGAGAATGTTTATGGTTTTTTGATTATTTTTTTGTTTTGCTTTGTTTTTTGTTTTTTGTTGTTTTTTTTTTAATGTTGGTTGTTCTTAGGTTTGCTGGCTAATTTATTATTAAAACGGCATGTTATTCCGAATATCGAAGACAACGCTTGTATACTTAGAGTGCTTTCTGGATTTCTCAATTTTCTACATTAGAGTAGGAACTTTTTTTGTTTTTGTGTTAAAATTATCACCACACAGCCCACGCACAAAAAACGACATTCTCTGAGTAGATATTTTACGTTCTTTAAATTGATGAAGTAGTCTTATCCTGACCCTGAATGACCAATCTTGCTTCGTAATTGATACGGTCATGACATGCCTACTGTTGGAAAATATCAAGCTGCATACACACATACACATACGTACGCCCACATGTAGATGTAAATATGCAGTTTGGTGCGTTAAAAGTGAATTATATCATGAAGTTCATGTCAGTGACTCTCTCAAACAAACCTGCAGTTAAGCAAATTCACCCTGCTATTGCTTTACGGTTCACCTACACTTGACAATGTTATTTCACGTGAACAGTTCACCCAACCTTTGTGTGGATCTACTGGGAAGCTGGAGCTCTTCACGTGGGGTTTACGCGTAGGCGAAAACTCATTGGCAATCCCACTGAAGTGATGTAATTAATGACGGACTTCACTTATGTTTCATATCTTGGAGCCGTTCATACTGATAGGCTGATCACGAAAATTATTTTTAAAGTCTGACTCAGTCGGTCAACGTTTCCAATGGGAGGAAACCCGAGAACCAGTAGAACAGTCAAGAAAGTTTAACACAGAGTCCAGTAGACGAAATTTTACACCACGTGTCGTTGCCTGTCCATGGGTGGGGGCCAAAGGAGATTAAAGTGGCCCTCTCGGCCGAAGACAATTAGTGTGGTTTTCCTAGTATCCATGTCGTATATATGATTTGTCCTTACATCCAAAACATACACTATGTCTCAGTTGATCAAGTTTGAAGTGCGCCTTAATACGGTTAAATGCTCTGTTGAAACTACGAGACAAACATCTTAAAAACACGTGACCAAACAAAAACCGGAGGTTGAGACTAGCTTGGGCTGGTCAGAAATTTATTGGTCACATAATTGTCGGATTACGGCCGTACAAAATATTGCAAAAGCTATTCTGACGAGCCATGTGTTAAGGTTGAGGTCCATTCAATGTTATTTCTAGTAACTGGCAACTATTCTGAGTATTTCAAGATGTTATTACTGTTCGTTGACTAGAGTGACAAATTTCTCAGGCCAGTTTCAGAAGAACACTCCACTGGCTGGTCTAATGCTGGACGTAGAATGATCCAGAACATAGTCTACCATGTCATACAATTCCGCCTGTTTTAAACATAAAGTGCTAAATTAAACATGAAAATGAACTCCGTTCACGAATGAAAAATAAATATTTCACTAAATACCCTCCCCTCAATTTAGCACTTCATAACGAATTTTGAAGATAACTCTCCAGATGATGAGTGGAAGAGACTCGAAACAATTCACCAAGGTTATGAAGTATCATACATCTACAGTCCACTTGAAAGTCCATTACGACTGAATTCTGGAACATTATGATGACCTTAGAAATCCTATTAGCTAAAGGAGGGTAATAATTTTTTTCTTTTCTTATATTTATTGACTTATTCATTCATTCATTAATTCATTTATTCATCTGTTGGTTTCTTCTTTCCTTCCTTCCTTCCTTCCTTCCTTCCTTCCTTCCTTCTTTCCTTCCTTCCATCCTTCCTTTCATTCTTTCATTATTTTTTCTTTCTTCCTTTCTTTCTAACTTTTTCTTTTTCTTCCATTCCTTCCTTCTTCCTTCTTTTCTTCCTTCTTCCTTTCTTTCGTCTTTTCCTTGATTTTTTCTTCATTTATCTATTTACTTATTTTCTGTTGTGAATCATAAGCTAATAAAATCGTCACATTTTTACCCCATGAAAATCATGATAACAATCCACAAATGTTGCCTTCTGAATAATTGAAAAAATTCAACTATCTAGGATAGCATTCTGCCCGAAAAAGACTTGACTCAAAACCATGGCTTGCCCATGATAAAACTTCAGCCACCACCACTGATCATGTGTGGCATTATTCAATGGTCAAACTCTTAATCTAAGACGTAGGAGCAGCTTAGTCCTCTTAAGCCAAAAAGTCCGTCAAAAATCTGAATGAGTCCACTTCAAATGAAGCTTCTCGAGAAGCCAATATTTCAATCTTGCACCCTAAATGGCTATAAGTGCACAGGATAACGGTTACCTTTGATTAGTATCTCGGTTCAATTGCCTCTAAACTTTTGCGATTAGTGATTTTTTTTTACTCCTTATTAATAGAAGCACTAATGTAAAGCTTATCTAGTCATGACGTAGTTTTCAATCAAATTTGGTCAGATAAAATGACCAAATCTGCAACGTCCTTCTGGAAAAAAATGACTAAACTCATGTGACTTGTTCTAATCCGGTTAAAATACAGCTGACAAACAGAATTCCGATCGTTAAACTCCAAACCAAATTCCAGGCTTCCTCATGTCTTAAATACAGATCCTTTGTATAAATCAGAAAAACATCTCAATGGCAGTATTCTAGTGGGATTCGGCGAGGCAAAAGACCGGCTTGTCAGCACTATCGTTTTGCAATTTTTGGCAATTTATATTCTAAATTTAACCACTTCAACCAGGCAATCGACATCTGGCTATAATTACTATACATCTCAATTTCGATTCCTCGTTTTTACAATTTCTCATCTATGCAAGAGCTTATTCCTTTTTTATACAGTTTATATGAAGTTTAGATTGACATAACAATGTTTTCGTAATTGCCAATCATGCACGAAGTCTGGTTTATTCTCAAGACCCCACATCTGGTATCACGTTATTCAAATTAGATTACCCGCTTTGCTCCAAACTCGTTGTGTGGCCGTAATATAGCATCTGGCAGTAAAAGTCTAATCTTTGCCCGATAATGTCGGTATGGTATGGTTGAAAATATCAATGAAATACTTCAGGTAAGCGGCATATATCCCATCTGATTCATACGTCCATGGAATTCATAGGGAGTCAACTAATATTTTTTTAGGTTGTCTATCCTAAAGACATTTAGGAGGTCACGGGTCAAAAGATGCAGACATGCTATTGCCTGTTTATAAGTTTGATCTATTATTTTTTATATTAATCTTTTCAAACTTTAGGTTGTGGAGGCTTCTGTTTGATTATATATATATATATATATATATATATATATATATATATATATGGGTTAGTACTTGAAAATGAGTTAATGAATTAGTGATAGCTTGGGCACGACGAGAGTGTGAATGCGAATCTAAGACTGAGGTTACAAGTTTGCATTTCAAACTAAACGACAATTTTGAAGCTATTTAATCTAAATTTTATTCAAGGTGAATGAAAAAAAAAATACAGTGAAACTTCGACAATCCACATTATTGATCTAATCTGTCGCCACCAATCCAGCTTTAAGTTTTAGAATGAGCTGTGGGAATTGTGTTCTGCTGCTAAACGTTGGTCCAAAAAAGACAGACTTAGATCTGGTTAAAATGTCAGGAGAACTTCAAAACCGAATTTAGGTATGTGACATTGGCAATTGTTCATACATAACTGTAACTCTGGAAATCAATTAACAGCTGAGCGTAACAAATAGATATTTGCTCACAAAATTGTTAGCAGTGGATTCTTCATGAATCGGCTGCTCACTTCGGAAAAAATGAACCACTCGAACACCACAGACTAACAAGCAATTTACATAATTTCTCAATTACGCAGTGGATATTTGCCAGGAATTTTGATTGAACACAGGGATTTTACTACAATGATAAATTGTGAATTTGATAAACCGAACAAATTAATAGAAAGCCGACCAAAAAAAAATTTATGTACTTTCATATCTTATGAAAATTTTCCTGTAATGTTACTAACACTAAATTCTCTGAGTGCAGATTAATTTTCGATTTCCGAAGCTGAAGGTATCACCCCAGCTGACGAACAACCAAATTGCATACTTTGAGTAAGGCAATAGATGTATGACTGCTGGCTAAAATATTATTAGCACAGGAGCTTATGCTGTACTGATCAATGGAAAAAAAATTTATCATTAACCTACATTGTGAAAGACAACTCAAAAATACTGAGTTGACTTCAGTGGGATTCCAACTCACATCTTCGGGTTTTTCGACCACTTCTCTACTAGTTGAGCTCGATGATAAATTTTCGTGACAACTTTACGGACACCTGTAGTGATGTATAATGTTTCATATCATCCTCATAATCGTCCTTACGGAAACAAAGAGATAAAATTTCATGATTAACCTGCAATGCGAAATACAATTCGAAAAATTTATCTCTTGCAGTGTAGGTTAATCATAAAATTTTCTAATCTACTTGTAAGTCCTCAATTTCGTCCCATTACCGACCGCTTTATCCCCCAAAAAATATATATACCAATTATCTGCAGAGAAATCACATTGTCTGTATCGAGATATCTTTTGCTGACATCGAATAAGATCTATCGTGGCTAGAAGAACCAAGACATGACCACCCAGGGATAGGAGGGTGACATGACCACCCAGGGAGTTTTGAGACATGACCACCCAGGGAGTTTTGAGGGTACCCCCGCAAGGTACTCTACCATGCAAGTATTCCATGACAGCAAATATGTTTTGATAGTTACTTCTTTGAAAAAGTAAGGGCCTAAAGTCACCTTTACCTTGGCTCTGCCATCTCCTCCGACAATAAACCAATTTTAATAGTTAATCCACAATCCACAATTAACAGATATTAGTCAGCAACATCGTCAATACAAGATTCTCAGTTCAGCGCCGATCAAATCTAACAGTTTGAGATCAGAACACTTCATTTTGTTCATTGCTGCACGCCAATGTACTCATGTCGGCTAATCTTGATACTCACCTATTAAGAATGGACTCCGGTACAAAGGGTTTAAGTAACCGTGAAGTACTTACTATGCTTGCGTATGTCGTTATTATCATGATTATGACAAACATGTGAGCCAGGCTTGAGCATTCACCTTGTGAAAGACAACTGACAAAATCATCGCATATTGGAAGAATGGGAGATGAGCATTTGTAAAGATCCGTCAGTGGAAGTGATGGAAGCTTGCTTCCTCTAGAATACTTGCAGCAAGAAAGGGTCAGCTTTTAAAAAAACTTGAACTTCATCAACTTTTATTAACTGCATGTTTTTAAAGTTTTTTTTCATTTTTACACATGACAACGGCTGAAGGAACTGCCGTAACATTGGTAAACGTTTGATTGTATAACGGACTTTTAAACCAGAGAAGTTAAGTATTTTTATCTTTCCAATTTCGATCACATACATAACTTAAAGTTTCGTTATTTCTTGCTGCCAGAGCTATGTTAAGTTTTTGAGACGCAGAAAAAATTCCAATTTCCAAACGGGACTCGAAAATGCAACACTATCAGGAATATAAATATGCATGACTTTCCAAGAAGTCCAAATCCGGTGTCAAGAAGTTGACGTCATATGTTTTTCATCGTCTTATGAAACAGGTATGAAAATCTCATGAAGGAAGCTTAGTATGGAATAGCAGTAAACACCGTCTTTTTCACTTCAAGAGCTCTTTTAAATTGAATAAGCTTAATTTTGTTCATGCCAAATGCGCTTTCGTTATAATTAAGTGCTTTAAAGACCATTTCTTAATTTACTAAAGTTAAATATTTGGTATGTAACGATTGTCTTTTGTATTTGTCTCACATAAAAACCATGCAAATTGTTACTGCATGACACACGTATGATGTAATGACTATATTGTACCTGACGGTTCTACACGCTGAAACAGTTTGTTTTAGCGTGAACAGTTTATGCTCCAAGTGCTTAGTGAAATTCTTCTTCTTTAGATGGATCATTACAAGTATACTACAAACCAGACATGAACACAATTATTTTGACTGATTAATGTGGTTCCTCTCATTTGTAGATAATTTTCATTCTGCTAACTTTCTTTGATAATTAACCAGAAAGTAGTACGACTGATATCTTTGAGGAAATAATTTTTGCCGGATATGAGAAAAGAAGTGGAACTGTGGCAAATACGGCATTCTATCAACCAACGGTTTTAATTGACTCGATGGGTGATAATTTACTTTGAACTACTAATATGATTAGACAAGTCTAGAATACTGTGAGAGATTTCATCAAATGTATGCAATGAAGAGACTACAGAAATGAAGGAAGAAAATGGTTACTAGAGATATTTTAAGTGACTGAACGTTTAAATTTTTACATCAACGAAAGGATAGAGCAGTATGCAAGAAATGTGAAAAATGATGAAAAAAATGTAGTAAATACGGTTCTCGTTCATCAATCGTCAACAATGGCTACCGAAACGCTCAAACGAATCCCTCAAAAGGTAACTTTGTGACATCGCTGTGCGACAACCATAATATGCGGAAAAATGGAGGAAGCGTGGCTTAGGAGTATACATCACGAACGAAAAATATTACAACACGTTCTCTGACCAAAGAATTTATTCTTACGAGCTTCCTGTTGCCAGACTGCAGCCTTCACCGGGTAGTATAGCTAAGTTCTGCCAACAATATTAGAAACTGAGGAACTTTCTTAACTATTCTCAGTAATTCTGCGAAGAAAAGTTACCGATCAAAAATAGTTATCCAGACGATAATTTTCTCCTTTTATTGCCCAGTTGGCTCTCTGGCAAAAGAATGTAAAAATGCTACTTGACTGATCACATTATTGCCTGAAATATTGCAAATAACATCTTTGAATGCCTTAGAATCCGTTTCAGATAACCAAATTATACAAAATATCCTGATAAGTTTAATTCAAGGGCTAAAATTTTCCGTATCAGTGCTTCGCGCTTTGTCAATAGCCCCTCTCTTCCCAATAAAAGATTAGATCCAGCAACCTTGCAAAGACACGAATTTCACCTGCCAAACAACGTTGAAGTGTCAGAGAGAATGCCCGAGCTTTGAACCTTCAGATGGAACTTTTCATGCCAAATTTAGGTAAACAGGAAGACAAATAAAAACTCTAGTATCAGTTTCCTTCGATAGGGTCAAATGCGTGATCTGAATACCAGACTTCATATTCAATAAACAGGTGAGTCTATGTTTGGTATCTCGTCTCCAAACTGAGCCGTGACGCAGCTAAATTGGGGAGGTGCATTGGAGGGCATGTGCCCTCCGAAAAATATGTTGCGCTTCCTATGTTCCCACATTGAATGAGATTTTTGGTTTCGAAAATTATTATGGACTCCTGCCAATCGAAATCAGTTGACTGCATTACACTAAATTACTCAAGACCATGCACATTGCACAACACTGAGAGTCTTCGTGTAGCGCAAATGAACGAATGTAATTTGAAGTGGAAGTATGATAGTTCCTTTTTTATTCGAATCTTAGAACCCCCATATTTGTTTTTCCCTTGGAGAAGTGGGCCCCCAGTTTAAAATGTCTAATGACACACTCGAACCCAAACATGGCTTGCACAATGAAGTGGGCTTGAAAAAAGAATCCACTCGGACAAAGCAAACTGGCAGCAGGCGCGGTGGGTTCAAATCATATTTACAGTTAAACTGTGAGTTCGAGAGGATTGTCCGAACGCCCCTTTTGAGCGAGAGTTTCCAACTGACAAGAGCAGAATATCAGATACTTACCTCGTGGTTCTGTCTTACGTACATATAAGGAGAGGATTAATGACTTGTATTTTACTACCGCGTCCAAAGAATTTGTTGAGGAAGTAAAAAATCGTGTTCCAGAAGCTTTGAAACTTTCTTAAATATTTGCAATTACAAAGCGTGATTTCTCTTTTTCGTAACGTAAGGGACATGGAATAGGGATATCCCGTACCAAGTTCGTCCCATCCATTACCATAGCGTTTATTTTAATTAAACATTGACCTCAAGCGCCAGTAAAAGAGGTAACCCGAAATGGATCGAGTGTATGCATTTTAGCAGATATTAAAATATGAGATTAAGGACGCTAAACATTCGGTATTGTTCATTTTCACGAAACGGTTAATGAAATTTATATGTCGGGCATTTGGGCTGAATAAATGTTTACGTTTCTTAGCAATAAACTCAGCGATTCAGAATAATTCATGAGAAAAGTAACCCAGATTGGTATACAGCTATCACCCCATGGCTAAAAAAAATCACTTATGTTGATTCCTCTCGCTTGGTTATGCTCTTCATAATGAAATATTATGAATATAAAACTTACCATTTCTTTGTGATTTGGATAATAAGCTTGAGGAATGAGTGGGAAAACTTCATTTCCCAGTTTTCGTTGAATCTGAAGGAGGTGCGAGAACTGGAAAAAATATTAAGCAGAAAGAGTAAACACGAGTCACTAATATCTAAACCTATACAGAATCAAACTGGGTATGACATATAGTGTACTGATCATTACGGTCAATTACGATCATTACGGTCAATATGCGCAGTTGTGGAACGGACACGTACTGGTAGGTGCACGAATAGTAATTTTAGTCAACTTTTTACATTAGCTCAGCTGCTGTGATCTTGTCAGTTTTATGCAATGAATCTGCTCTCCAACTTGCCACTTTGAGCAGTTGGTGAAAATCGATCCCGTAACTTTTCCATCAATGGTGATAAGTTTAAACCAATAACTACATTGAGTAGGAGATGAATGGTAAGTGAAGGTCAAAAATGTGTACTAGGTCTTGATGATGCGACATAGAAAGAGAAGATTTGTTAGTCTTGTTATTCAAAGTCCGATGTTTATTCCAAAAGATGATGTTCACAACGATGCCATTAAAACTAAAATCTAAATTACAAATCCTGTAAAGCTATTTATTGAACATGACTCTTAGGTCGATGATATACATCGTTACAAAAATTTCAGTTCGATATAGTAAATTTTAGTTGAATCAGAGTTTTGAATATTACGACAGCCAAGCTCAATACGTTTCCAGAGTGGCATGAAAGCTTAAATTGTTTCACGCGTTTCGACAATTCGGTTCAATTAAGAATACTAAAGACTGGAGTAAAAACTAATCATTTTAACCGAAAATTTGACTACTTTTGTGTTGTTTTTTTGGTTTGATTCTTTTGTTTTAATCACCATGTTGCTGGACCAAAGTCAACCAAGTGTTAGTTATTGATAGTTTGTTTGTTTGTTTGTTTTTTTCTTTAATTTGGTTTTGTTTCTATTTCTTTCAAAAACGCAACACATTTTAATGATCGTCTCGCTAAAATACAATGAAAAATAAATGGAAATTATTTAGTCCTTCCTGTTACCCTCATTAACAAATCGTGTAGAATTTAATTTGACTTTCAGCCATCAATATTTTGAATAAAAGAGAATAAAGAAATGAAGATATGTTGCTTATCCTTTTTGGTCGGCTCTTACAGGAAAATTTTTTCTTTAAGACCCAAAAACGGCCTATGACCCGCGGCATTGGGTGATTTATATATCTTTCTAAACAGACCCCCAGCCAGTAAATAACCAATATACACATTATTTCTCTAGCGCAAAGCAGGTCTGATTAAACTGTGGACATTTCTCAGCATTATACTTAAAGGACCTTTGATTTACGTTGTTTTTTCTATGGCTACCTTTCTCGGTAAGTACTTCAGATTTACGTGTATTTTTAATAGACGTAAATCTCCAACAAATGTCCCCGTTAAGAATTGAGCTCCTGTATAAACGCTCAGGGTGTCTATATCATGCAAATGGTAAATTGATAACATTTGCAACTAGATATAGGTCAAGAAATGATGAGATTGTGGTGCATCAACTAAAGTAACAGACACGATCTACCATGCATATTTGCTAAATGTGTATGAGGTAAAATGTGAATAAGGTTGTCTTCCTCTCAAACAAGTCTTCCCATAGAAGACCTTTCTTATTCTCTAATAGTCTTTTGAGAGCAACAAAATTTACTCTGCGGTTTATGTCCTTACCACAGAGCAAGAAGCATATTCCGAAGAACAACATCTCAAATAGCCCAACTCAATGTTTGAGTTTCAAGATAAAAAGAAACTAACCACGGTAATATTTTGACTTTGTTTTAAAGTCATTACCAAACCTGACCACTACGACCTGACAGACGGCAATCAATTTGATCTTGTCTTGTAATCCAAATATTGAGTCTACAAGATGCTGTTCTTCGGAGTAAGTTTCTTGCACAACCACTTGTCCGCAGGAAGTGATCTTTATGTGCTTACCACCCAAGGCTTTTCCAGAAAATTATAGATCGAATCGAGCGAATTGACGCTCGGGATGTTTCCGTACTTCAGTCCAAATAGAAGATTTCTCCAGTCTTCTTTTGGACCAAGACCACGAACTGATTGACGGAGTAAGACGAGATCTGGACGAAAGGATCTTGAATGGAAAAAAGAACGTAAAGGTTAAATCAAATAGAGGAACATATAATTAGGTAGGTAAAAAGATCCGACAAAATACCATGTAAAGCATTTGCAAGCTAGAATGGTAGCCCGCACAAGAGCCGGCGATTTGTGTCAGCGGCAGTGGTCCAGTTTCACAGTCGGGCAATCGTTGCCATACCGGAAGTGTGATAACATTGTTCTGACCAGTGGGTGGTAATATTATTCTTTACCCTGTGTATAAATTTCTAGATTGATGTATAGCGCCCATACGTATTAAGTACAGAAGACGTGTTGAACTCATTACATTCTCCAATTATACCAACGAAACCTTAAAGACTACAAACGTTTCACATGTTCAGGTTTGCTGGAACTGTCGATCAACTCCTTAACGATTGTGAAAGTTTGTCAGGCTTATGACATCAGAAAAGGATTTTCTGAGCTCCTGGAGGAAATCAACCCAGTAACTTTTGGATGAAGCACAAGGGATTTCAGATCCCACAGTGATCTGTGGGATAATCTTGCGCTATGAAGATTCGGTTGGAAGACTAAGGTTACAAGTCTGTGCAGGCTCAATACTGTTAATAACCAAATATAAATGTGATAAGTGGTGGTCGCACGAGCTTAGAAATGCGATTAAATATAAGTTTCCACGTAATAAAAATCTTAAATTCATCAAGGAATATCAATATGTTCCCCTCGCCGGCGGCGCTAGTGGAAGGGATTTCCACATACAAGAGCCTTAAATTGATCAATGAAACTTTATTTATCAACGTTCCGGGGTCCGGCCTCTTTATCTTCAAACACAAGTATACAAGATTTGAAAAACTAATAAGCAGTCCAAATAGAATGTCAATAAATAGAGTTTTCTTTATCAATCTGTACATATGTGAATATAATTATATAGAATAGACAAGAATTCTCCTCCAATAAAAGTTTAAAAACATTTAATAAGCAGAACAAAATCAAACTTTAAAATCATTATTAAAAATCATCAACGTTTCGTGGCAAGCCTCTGTATCAAGATGCGAGTTCACAAATTGCTGACAGGGTCTATTTATACCTAAAAGTTCCATTGAAACTACAAAAAGTCTGTCACATTTAGTGTCCAAGGAATAAATTAACCTAATTCATTATCCCAAAACTCTTCCTTCTACGTGGGATTACTTCTATATGTCTTATCAATTATTTTGATTTCCATTTCTTCCAAACGATGTGCATACAAATGCTTACCCTCAATTCCTCTTTACTCATTACTAAATCTATTCAAATTATATGATTACCTATACTAATAAAACAATTATGCAATTCACTGTCGTCGTATATGAGCTTATATAAGACCATAGTTGATGGCATAATTGTTAATTACATTACCATGAATATATAGCTGAATGGTTAGAGCGTTATGGTTATAATTGAATAGCCAAAGATTCGAGGCTGATCCCTTTCAGAGACTCAAAACAAACAAAATTCAGTCAGTATTTACTCCTTTTTGCACATTTAAACATCGCTTACCCAGAATCATAGACCACCAATGGTCCAGTAATTGACGCCAAACATTGCGATTTATGAGTTCTAGAAGTAAAACACTTTTGTGCAGTTCTAAATTTTTCTTAAAAGAAAGTTAGCTTGAACTCACACATATATTTCGCATCACTGCAGTTACTTACCTCACAACGATGGTCCCTCCTCGTTTCACCTGAATATCGACTACAGTTCCTGAGTCCGAATAGGAAGCTAGGTTAAGTTCCGAAAATTCTGCCTGTAAAATTTCACAAACTCTGGTATAAAAGCCGTTAAATATGTCTATGGTACTACATTTTTTTTCTCGTAGATGAAAATAAATTATTAAACCTTATCGGGACCAATCGTGAAAAATGCAACTCCTCAGCCTCCTGTTGGGAATCAAACCTGCGACCCTGCAAATCTAATGCAACAATCGGCAGAGTTTGGGTGCTAAACTATGAGGTACTGACACTCGAAAATTTTCCTCATCAAAAATAAACTACATTTGACGCGATCGAGTGTACATGCCAAGTAATCATTGAATAAACCCTACACTTTGCTACAGAACTCGTAAAGTTGCCAGAACGCTGCATTAGAGCCCGTTTACTTGAGCGATTTTGTAGGTTGCGACTGTCATCCTGGCGTATGCAATAAACCCGTGACAGCCTATGCACAGAGATATCCGCTAATGGATCGCTCCAGTTTGTCCGCGATTCTTTCGTCATTTTAGCACACATTCCACGATGTCAATCGCAAAGTACAAACGCCAGTGTAAACGGGCTTTTAGATTCGCAAGTTCGCTGGTCCGATTCCCCTACGGTGACCGAAGAGTTGCATTTTTCGCTGCTGCTGACTGTTGGGCCTTGAAATTGAACTCAAGGTTCTGATTGTCGAAAGTTACCTTCTTCAAATATACACTCCATTTCACGTGACTGGGTATAAATCCCAAATATTCACTGAATATTTAATAATTGTCCATTTTGTGTGAAAATACCGATAAATTGCGCGAAAAGAACAGGATTCAGTTGGATGGAAGGGTTGGCTTAAAAGACCTCGAACGATACAAAACTTCCCTTTTTTGGCCGGCTCTAGTTAACTAGCAGAAAATTACTTGAGTGTCTTTGTCCTGCGATAGAAACATGATGACGTCATTTCAACCGGAAAATTTCTGGTTGAAATGGTGTCATGAATGTTTCTATCGCAGTACAGAGACATGAAAGCTATTTGTATTTGTTGTATTAAATAACAAAGGTTTTTTTATGAGTTTTCATGACGTCATCAATGTCTCAGTACTCTAATGCAAAATGAAATGACGTCAGCATGTCTCTACTCTGACAGAAAATGAGGCTCGTCCAATCAGAGCTTTAATAGAACGAGAGTTATTTTATAAAGGATTTTGGTAAAATATTTTTGAGATATTCATAAGAATCTGTCGTGGTTTGGAGCCAAGTCTTTAGTACTAAAACTGTTACCCCCAGTGTGACTATCAGAGTCAAACATTCTCGAAAAGTGCAGGATCCTCAAAGAGAAATACAAAACTGAAGTCACGATCCTTCTGACAATAAGACTACTCCACATCTGTTAGTGTACCCGGAAATCTTGCAAACCACGTTTGTCGCTGGTGGCTTTGCGTCGGGAATCCCAGGGACAAAACCAGAAATTTTGAAGTGCAGGTATCATTGAGAACAAAATCAAGGCATTTTCAGGATGATTTTGGTAAATTTCAGTGCAGTAGATCAACGTGGCTTTGAAAAATGGGTGCAAAATCTTCCTAACAAGGCAGATATAAGACTTCTTATAAAGAGGGTTGGGGTCATCACTCCGCCTCCCCCCAACCGCCTATAGTAGAGTCCCTGAATCCAACGTCTCACTTCGTCGGTATCCAGCAAATTTTTATAGTTCTTGGCCAGATTTTAACCCAGTCAAAATAAATGGCAACTGACTCCGCTAATGAGTAATGGAACCCAAATTCGCATTAGGATTAATACTCAATTTAAGAAACGTTAGAGTAATTTTTCAACACTGTCTGCTTATTTGCAACTATCTGCTCTTGACACGAAATTTTTGGAAATCAAAATTAAGTTTGGCATGAGAATACTTGGGCTTTGGTGCAGCCAGGGACGTACCATGCGGGGTGAGTGGGGGGTATGACACTCCCCTACATTCTGGTGGTAAAACTGGTCGGTAAAACGTTAGTCTGTCGGTAAAGCACGACTTGCGTCGGTAAAGACAGCTGGTATAACCAGAAATTAGGAAAATCGTGTAACTTAAACCTGTCATCGGGTAACCTGTTCGTATTTTCTGATGATTTTAAAAATTCACAGTTCAGAAAATTGACTTTATTGAAAATCGAAACTATTCTAGA
Organism: Heliopora coerulea; assembly: GCA_030142905.1. Taxonomy (NCBI): domain Eukaryota; kingdom Metazoa; phylum Cnidaria; class Anthozoa; order Scleralcyonacea; family Helioporidae; genus Heliopora; species Heliopora coerulea. Next base: position 1,392,550 of record JASJOG010000023.1, read on the forward strand.
CATTACTGGGCTGGAAAAAAGTTAAATTTAGTTGGCAACTAAGCCATTTGATTGGGCCAAGTGCTGAAACTGAAAAATTGAAAATGAATAGGATGAAAATTAGACTGGTTGCCTTTTAATAAGTTAGTAATATCCGATTTCTTGGACTTCGTCTCGATGAATATGTCTCGGTCTGAGGAGTTACGATACTTTGTCTTTCATTACAGGAACATTTTTAATAAAAAAAAAAAAGCGCAAAATGACGATTAATTTCCAGAGTATTTTTCACAGAAATTATCGTCTGGGATCGCTAGAACATTGGACAGTCTGCTTAATGCCGGAATTGGCCTCGTAAAGACTCTGAAATGTAAAATATTCGTGGGGGAGCATGCTACCAAAGCCTCGAAGTGTAAGCTGATTTTACATTTGTAACCCTCCCCTAACAAAAATCCTGAGTGCGCCGTTGAGTATGTCACTTTTTTACCCACTCCCGAATCCCGATTAACTGCGAATAAACGGATCGATGATCCCCTTGACTCCGTGATTTGAATTTATTTCCGTCGGTAAAATGAGTGACTGGACAGTACACTCCCCCACTCAAAATGGTCATGGTACGCCACTGGGTGCAGCTCTAATACCTAGGTTTGGTGTTACTAACGTGACAATTTCGAATTTTTTTTTTTCGATTCTCTTTTCACTTATCTTAAAAATATTATCAATTTGGTTTAGTCAAATTCAATGTATTTCTTTACTTTAGTTTCTATTTCATTTTATTTTGCTTTGAAAGAAGATGCAACATGCGACCTTAACTGGACGAATTTCCAATTTGGAGGAATGGATGGTCAGTGGTTCAATTTGATATAATATTCTTCAGCAGGTTTCTTGCAGCAAGCGTTTACATTTATGTTCCAAGTGTGTTAGCCGAGTAAAATTTAACCTATTCGTAATATTTTCCACAAAATATCCGGATAAGTCGTTGTTTCCTGGAACTTAAAAATACATTATCCCCAATTCTTAGTGGTGGTCATAGCACATACCCACTTTTGCTGAAACCTCTATTCGTGCTTGATCACACAAAGATATCAAAACTAATATCCAAGCCTGCAACCGCTGTGCGCTATACACTAACAAAGCAGCAAAACCCTGGATGGGAAACAAAACAAAAATCACTTTTGATTCACAGAAAGTTGGAAAGAAACCATTAGCTGGCCCTGCGTTTAAAAATTCAAATCAGCTTCTTCTTTGCTTCCCTCTGTTTTGTTTGTTGAATGAATTTAGTTTCCTTTTGGAGGAAAGAAAGCGTTATACCTAAAAAACGTTGTTCAATATTCACATTTATTCTCAACAAATTTGCAGAACAAATTTTCTGGTAGCGTAACGATAAAGCTAGAGTGGTGCGTATCCCACTGACCACGATAAAGTGAGAGTGGCGGGTATTCCACTAACCTCCCGTTTCAAAGGTCCCTGTCAGTCCTGATGAGTTTTCTTGTGTTTTGCTTTGAGTTTATTTATCTTTGTAAAGACAAAAAAATACAAACCTGTTCTACGCGTAGGTCTTCCACTCCATGTTGAATACTTCGATCTTTAAAAACAGAAATCCTAACAAATGACATTAAATAAATTTAGGTTAATGGTGAACGGCACAAAACACCGGATTTCTTTCGAAATAAATTTGGATTTCCAAACTGCGTCTCCTTGACTGGATGCTCCACTGTTTTAAAAAAACCAAAAGGAACTTGCAAAAGGCTCGGGAACGATATTTAAATTGATTAAACCAAAGCAAATGTCGTTGTGGTTTACATGTCGCGTGAAATAGCTTTCATAAGTCAAATCAAAATTGTCCCGACAAGTACAACAGCTTGCAATTAAGAACAGCTTTTCTGCGTTGAAGGTTAACTGCTGAAAAGGATCATTAAAACCAAGTAAACTTTTATTACAAGGATACAATAACGTGTTTATTTTATTTAAAAAGAAGTCAAGTGTTAACCGTAATCGCAAAATGCTAGCATCACAAGTGAATTTGCCACTAAGCGCTCCAAAGTGAATATTTACTTTTTCTAACAACAATCTCGTCAAGCGATTCCTGCACGAAAATGCTTCTTACCAGTCGGTGTCAGGTGTGTCAACGACAAGAATAATTTTGTTTCTCCTGCTTGGAAGTGGTCTTGAAGTCTGACTCGTGAAACCAAATGGATTATGTTTCTTTGGAGAGTTTCCCGACAGCGGCGGAGAGCTTTCCCTCGAGCTATTCCCATTGAAAGTCCTGCTGTCGATGATACCTCTGGTCTGCTGCCTCAGTTTTGTGAGAAAGTTATCCATGGCAGTACTTCTTTGATCAACGACGAAACATATGGAGAGTTTATCGGACACCAAAATGAAATCTGCGATAAGCTCCAACGAGTGTTGTTCAACTGGAAGACTAACACTTGCCTGAAGGCATCTCAGAAACACTTCGTGAATGACCAAAAATCACGTACGGTGAGTGTAGATGTTTGCTCGCTACCAAAGAATCCGTCTTTTAATTTAAACTTATTCCGACAGTAATGTTTGTTGTCGGGTAACGCTTATTTGCTTTTTCTGTTATTCATGAATATTATTAACATTTTCTTCACCTGTGACACTCGCTAGAATATTATTAACTTTTTGACCCATCCGCCCTAACCACAGTTTCAAGAACTTTAGAGATATCCTGAAACTAACGGCACCATGATTTTTTCGTATTCCTTACACTTTATCTGAGTGCCAACCCAAGGAAAGAGGTTTTCAACGTATTTCTCTCAACAACGGTGTCCGTATTTATCTTCTGGCAATTACATAATCCAAAATTCGCCAAATAGCAATTCAATGACGAAAGAGCTACATTAACAAATGCGTTATCTAAGCAGCTGGACCAAAAGCAAACCACAAAATCGCCAAACGAAATTTGCACAAATTATGGCAAAATAAGCAACAGCAGTCTCTAACCGCAAAGAGGCAGTTATTAGTAATTAGAACTGTGTGTAAAGAAATTTGCATGACTGAAGTCGAAATACAACATAAAGTTCTTTTGCCATAAACTCTAGAAATCTCAATCGATTTTATATCACACCTAAAATTGCATTTACAACCAAATAATCATAATTAGGTTTTTGTCAACAATCATCCAGAAAGGAAGGAATAATATAGAGAACTAAAAATGCTCAGAAAATACCTCGGCCTTTTATTACCTGTGGAACAAATAAGTAATGTCACGGTTATGGGTCATTTTTAAATATTTGCTCTTAAAACTGACAAATGTTATTAATTATTTAAAGCTGAATGCCGACCGCCACAAACAATGATGATGGTGCCCGTCCTACGCAAAGTTTTTTTGACGTAGCTTGCCATGTGCCATTAGTTTGTAGTCTCTTATAATTAAACACCTCACTAGATTTGACTCTGCTGTCTTACGCGTTGAACTGGTATTGGTTTTCTCGATTATCTAATTTCGCTACATTTGTGCAATGATTTTAAAATGCGCACTGTTGCTCTGGAGTTTCTGCATATGTTAATTAATTTTCCAACAATCTTCTCATATATAACTTATTATACGATCTATAGTGTACCTTGCGGCTGGATATTTTAATAGTTGTGCCATATTCGGATTATCAATCCTGTACCATAACCATAATACAAATCGTGATAAAAGTACAGTCGTGTACTAACTGTACTGTGAACTTATCTCTCAAATAACTTCTCCATAATCTAATTTCATCAAAATGTTCATTTTTTCTGTCCGGATGAAAATCTCAAGAAAAGATGTTTCTTTGAATCCAAAACAACAACTATGCAAATATCGCCAGATATTTTCTACTCATGTATGTTATTCGGGCTTGTCGAAACGAATTTGAATAATTAATTATTTATTTTTAGTAAAGCCCCACTTGCATCATAATCTAATGCGCTTTCACTAGCGGATCCAGACTAGGCTTGAAGTAATATTTCAAGTACGAGTTGGTGTTCTTCCTCCGATTTCTAGATGCTGAGAAACGAGTTGAAAAACGAGGCGAAGCCGAGATTTTTTAACTAGTATTGAGGTATCTAGAAATCGGAGGATAAACACTAAACGAGTGTTTGAAATTACTTCTCAAACGAACCAGTATTTTAGGCGAAAATCCAGCCGAAAGTTGGAAAAATTCAGCTGAAATCTTCCTCCGATTTCTAAATACTGATTAATCATGTATTTGTTTTGTTTTTTCTTGAGAAGAGGGAATCCCAGCCTAGGAGTAGAAATTAAACAGTAACATTTACTATACTGCTCTGTGCTTACACAGAGAAATCACATGTCTATAAGTTGTTTGAGATTGTTTTAGTGATCACTGAGATATTCAAGCGTGCATTTATAGAAATTTACCAGAATGTGCAATATATATATATATATATATATATATATATATATAAATTTTTAACTTGTGTTTTATAAACTACTTGGAAGATGAACATTTGTACCTGTGTTTTTTCCTAATCCAGTTAATAAACGAGTTTTATCATAAATTACACTTGTTATTATCTTACTGAAAGGGGGGCCCCGGACCACTTGGGCCCCACCCTGCATCTGCTACTGGCTTTGGAACCCGCTTTTCATTTATAACCTATCTTAATTAGCTCGCTCTCGGCATGACTGGTTTTCTATAGATCTGGCTAAGATCAGACGATCTTACTCGTTGACGAAAGACGTCCTGCCCGATTCGGGTTAAGCTTCGTTCGGCGAATGCATATTACAACACGTTAGCTACGACACAGATGTTAGGTGTGAATATCGCAAAATAAGCAGCTGACCTCCTGGCATTTAATTTCTGAATGGCCTTCAGTACTTATCGAATATAAAGTAAGGCAAAAGTTTTTGAGAGCTTGGAAAACAATCTTCGAAACCAAAAATCTTCTCGGATTTTTGCCACGTAATCGGAAATATAAAATCCTTTTGCTTTTTGCATTTGGCTTGTTATTTGAGTTTCTCATTATTTCCCATATGTAAAAAGAGATAACGTTTCTGATTGCTGTTTGTGGTAAGGAAGGTCAAATTATGCAAATGGAACTGGACTATTGATGCAGCCAGCGATAGTAGGCATTAACACCAATATAAATATAGGATAGTGCGTTTTTACTAGGCATTTTTCTGGTTGAAATGACGTCATTCATGTTTCTATCACAGCACAGAAACACTCACGCAATTCTCTATTTGTTAACTAGAAATACGTGCACGCAACAAAACCTCGACCACCCTTCCAATATATCTCTCGGGAATACGAGTAACGTAGATAATTTTTCAAAATTGTCGAACAGACAAATCGTCCTTACTATAACTGGAAGAGAAAATGCAGTAAAAGAAAAACAACATTTAGCCCCAAATATTAGCAATCCAAACTGGACATTATTTTATATTTAAAATGCTTGTCGTCATATTTACGTTTGGAATTTCGGTTCTGTTTCATTAAAACAAAACGTTTGGTGAGAATAACCTTGAACGGTTTAACAAACGATAAGAGATCCATTTTGACAATTCTACTGCTAAAGAATGAATGTTCACATTAAGACTCTGTATTAAGTGCGATCATGAGATATTTCGAGTCGTTTTTCAATCAAACTTCTCTCTAGTTTTGCTTTAAAGAAAGATTTTTTATTAGACGACCAGACTTTCCGTCTTAAAACTGGAATATTCCCAAAGGTTATCGGTCGGATATCAGCATTACGGACAGCTCATGGTTGAAAAATTTTCTTGATACTTTTTGTCTTAAAAAGATTGATAAATCCAAAACTATCTCAAATTTGGTTACAAATGTCCATTAGAAGTGCTATGATGAAGATTTATATACAGGTTAAAGGCCTAGGGAGAGGTTTTTATTCAACTGTGAAGACTGAGCGCGAAGTGCGAGGTCTTTACATTTGAATAAAAACCGACCCCGCAGCTTTTAACTTGTTTATATGCTCACCAGACCATATTCTTTTGTTTTCCGGAGGTTCCAAAAATACATTTGAAATTTAAATTACTAGTGATATGAATTCTTATAGCAATAAGAATTGAGGTATTGTTCTGTCTGTTTTTCAACAGGCAATTCATCTTTTATAGTTTGAGTGCTTTGGGCGTACACGTAAGCTGATTGAAATGATGTTCTACATTTATGAATAGTAATGTTCTTCAACGTTATTTGGCTAACGTGTTTGGCGAAAGGCAAATATGAAAATGGTCAAAGATGTATTTTGAAATGAAGATTCGTTTGTTCAACAAAAGATGAATAGCCGGTAGTGAAACTCGAAGAAAGTGATGACTTGGAATGTCAAACAAAGATTGCTCGCCATTATTTTGCATGAAGAGGGACGAAGACAAATTGAAGTCACAATCTTTCTTCCACATGACCATGGCAAATAGGGACACAAAAACACGAATGGCAAGTAAAAGAGTGTTTTCAAGTAATGAAATACCAAGTGCTTTTATTAAGTTCGGATATTGTCTGAGAATTAAACGTGTTGACCTGGTGGTGTTCGTACTGAATGACATCTGTTATGTTTTAAAGGGTTAGTTATTTTAATGTGAGTCGCAATTCTCAAAACGTTGCTTGGGCTGAGGTATTAGGATGAAGATAATGTCCTACATTAGCCTGGTTTTCTTCTTGTTAAATGATAACCTATTAGGAGGTTACTATTTTAAAAATAATAACGAAGTAGGAGGTTATTATTTAAAAATAATAACCCCTTAACTCTCCATTGAATAAGCAAAACAACTAACTGCATTCAAAATGAGGTGATTACCCCAAAATTAATAACCGACGGAAAACAAAAGAATATGGTCTGATAAGTTTATAAGCTAAATATTCAATCTGAGGTACCAGACTGTGGTGACGAAGATGAAAAGAATTAGGAAACCGACGAAATAAACAAAGAAAACATGAATGAGTTCAACATTTTTATTGTTGACCAAAAATCTGAAAATACAGAACATATAACAAAATACGAAAAGCAAACCTTATGCAAGTTGTGCAAAGCATTACTGGTCGAATGCAGTAAAGGTCATAATCCACAAGCCACCCGAGAAGTGAGAAAGATTGAAGTGAACAACTGTTTCTCCGAAGGATACTTTGGTGACCAACAACGAGTAGCTTTGCAGCGTGTTACTTGGTGATTGTTTACATTGTATTTTTGTTTCGAGCCAGAAATACATCCCGACGTCTTCAGTGGGGCAACATTTCATACGGAGAACGATCGTGAATGAGACAATAAAATGCTTGTGTGGAAATCGGAGAGAGCATCCAAAGTCTGTCACGGCCTGGACAAGTCTTCTGGACGACGAGTGTTTTATCCCAGCAGTTTTCTTTTTTACGAACGTTTTACCGAGGAAAAAAGTACGTATTTTACTTCTCTCTACTCGTTCTTCTTTCGACCAAAACTTGCACAAGGTTTGCTTGTCGTATTTTGTTGTATGTTGTTTATTTTTCCGCTTTTTGGTCAGCAATAAAGGTCCAGAACTGGTTCATGTTTTCTTTGTTTGTTTCGTCGGTTTCGTAATTCGTTTCATCTTCGTCACCAAAGTCTTATACCTCCGGATGAATACTAAGCATAAATCTTCATCATAGCACTTCTAATAGACATTTGCGACCAACTTTGAGATTATGTAGAATTTACCAGTTTTTTAAGACAAAAAATATCAAAAATCAATTTTTCAATTATAAGCTGTCCGTAATGGTGGTATCCGACCGGTAACCTTTGAGAATGCTCCAATTTTAAGACGGAAAGCCTGTTCATCTAATAAAAAATCTTTCTTTAAAGCAAAATGAGTGAAAAGTTTGGTTGGAAAACGACTCGAAATACGTCAAGATCGCAACTAATACAGGGTTTTGACACAAACATCCATTGTTTAGCAGTAGAATTGTCAGAATGGACCTCTTACGATTTATTAAACTGTTAAAGATTATTCTCACCTTCGTACCGCGTCCACCGATTTTTGGTCTTTGAAGGCAGCTTGTTGATTTGAGTAACAAGCTTGGAAGACAACTCAGACCACTATTTACAAGTCTCAAATTGAAAGAGGAAGTTAGAGTGAAGGAGAACAAGTTAACCTTGTTATCCCAACAGTGCGTTGGAAAGTTTGCAAAGGAAAGTTTGACTATTTGGTATATAAGGGAATTAAAGCCATCTTTGAATTCCCAGTCGGACTCGATTAAATCAAAACTGTTTAGCTAGGCTTTTAATTTTATTTGTTCTTTTCAAAATTGTTGTGCATATTTGCATACTATTTTACATAATCGTTACACATATAAGTTAGGTGATTTTATTTTATTCAGCACTTTCTCGATAATAATGTCAAGATGACATCGAAATGTCGAACAATCTTACCGTTAACTTTTTTTAATAAAATGCTTAAAACAGAAATTGCTTATCAGTGTATATAATTGAGCAAAATTCTCATACAGTAGGATTTTTTTGAAGGCAATAAGGGAGGAAGCTAAAGCTCCAGTTAGGGCGTCTTCAGTCCTATTACTGTGTTTTAAACTGGACATTTTGACAGTAACAGACTTGTCATGACAGCACTTTTATTTAAAAAATGAATCAAATGACACATATAACAGTAAATTTGAGGAAACTCTATTCATCTCTAAACTATATCTACAAACTGTATTTGAGCAAAACATTTTTCTTCTAGTTGAACCTCTACTCAGGAGTTCTTCTCCAGTGTCAAGGAACTTTAGATGCCTCTCTTCTTACTACTGTATATTAAAGGATATGAATTCATTTCTTGTAGGAGCTTGCAATTTTACCTTTCCCATCTGCCACCGTGACTGGTAATTTAAGTAAGGATAATTGTACACAGAAAAATAACCAACCGGTATCACAGGTACAATAACTGTCATTCTCCTTCTAAAAACAAAAACAAGGAAATTATTAACTAATTACAATAACAGTATTAACATTTACTATATCAAAACTTAAAATAATTTTGTATTTTAGCCACTTTCAAACAATTCTCCTCCAACAACATGTACGTTTACTAAAAAGCCAACTAGCAGGAAAAGGAAATGCCCAACGACAGAAGTAGACAGTATTGCACAATGAAATATCCAGACAATACATTTGCCTCATGACCACAGTCATGCAAGCACAAGAAGTCTTAGGAAGTTAAAAAAGATTATCAACCGTATTACAGCAGAATCAGAGAAAGCCGAGAGAAAACTGAAGGTAACCCTACAGAAAAGTCGTCGCTACAAAAGGAGAGCTACTTCCTTGCAAACTGTGGTCAACAACCTTAAGTAAGAGTAAAAACCTTATTTCACATAAACGTGCAGTCACTCTTGAAAATACTTATTCAGGAGTCCCTTGCACAATAATGAAAAGAATTGTCCAACAGAAAAAGAAGAATGCTGGTGCATATTCTCCTGAGCTGAGGTGTTTTGCATTGATACTCGAATATTATTCGTCAAAAGTTTATAATTTTGTCCGGAGAAGTTTTGATTTGAGACTTCCTCACCCATCTGTAATACAATCATAGTATAAAACCATTGATGGTAAGCCAGGCTTTACAAAAGCAACCTTTTCAGCTTTGTCTGCTAAAGTTGCTGCCTTAAGGAGAACTGGTGAGGAAATTACTTGCAGTCTGATCCTTGATGAAATGGCCTTACGTAAATATTTAGAGTGGGATGGGAAGCAATTTAGAGGTTTTGTCAATATAAGCTCTGGTGTTCAAGATGACTCCTTACCTGCAGCAACAGAAGCACTGGTTCTGATGGTGGTTTCACTAAACTCTAATTGTAAAGTTCCCTACGAATATTTTATGATTGATTGGCTCACAGGAAAAGAAAAGGCCAATTTGGTTACAACATGTTTAGAAAAGCTACAGGATGTTGGAGTGAAAGTAGTGTCATTATAACTTACGATGGCCCATCTGCTAATTTTTCCATGTTGAAGTCCTTGGGAGCAAAACTATCAGCACAGGAGCTAGTTTTCTTTTTTTGACCATCCAAGTGATCCCTCAAATAAGATCCATGTATTTATAGATGTGTTTCACATGTTTAAACGTGCACTAAACTCATTTGTAGACCTTGGCATGCTGTATGACAACGATAGAAATGCAGTGAGATGACAATATTTAAAATATCTGAATGACCTCCAGTAGTCCGAGAGAATGCATCTGGCGAGTAAACTTAAATAATTTCGTATTAACTGGCACCAGCAAAAAATGAAGGTAAATTTAGCTGCCCAAGCATTAAGTTCCAGTGTCGGTGATGCCTTACTGCCAACCAACTTCAAAGTTCATACGTATTTTTGACAGATTGTTTGACATATTAAACTCAAGAAATCCGTCCGCCAAAAATTACAAGACACCATTACGTTTCTCAAACTACACTGGCGGTCAAAAAGAACTGCCCACTATTGGTGCAGATTGTAGCATTAGATAATATCATAACATAACTCAAATGAATAAAAAGTAAAAGCAAAATGAGTAAAAATTTTGATTGGAAAACGACTCGAAATACCTCAAGATCGCAACCAACACAGAGTCTTGATACGAACATCCCTTGTTTAGCAGTCGAATTGTCCGAATGGATCACTTATCATTTATTGATTAAACATAATCTAAATCTTATCATTTATTAATAAAACAGAATCTAAATTTTAAACGTAAATATGACGACATGCAGTTTAAATATAAAATAATGTCCAGTTTAGGTTGTTAATATTTGTGGCCAAATGTTGTGTTTTCTTATTGCATTCCCTCTTCCAGTTATAGTAAATACAATTTGTCTTTTTGACAATTTTGAAAAATTATCAGTCTTACTCGGATTCTCGAGAGATATATTGGAAGGGTGGGCGAGGGTTTGTTGCGTGCACGTATTTCTAATCATATGATGACATTTCTATACACGATGATAGGACGAATGTAGTGAGTCCGCAACTCGATAGAATGGTCAGAAAGCTCACGTCATTACATACACCACATGGTAATTGCCACTAGGTGCCAAAATAAGGAATCGCCAAATAGTGATGTCGAGGGAAAATGTTTACATAGAAAATTAAAAATTGTACATGTAAAAATATTGTAAAGGCCATTGTAATTGTATACCCCCTGATTATACAACCTCGAGCTTCAGCTGTTTTTACTGGAAGATATGACTTATGATTGCTGTTACATGCAGAAGATTGAAAATATACAATTATGACTTGAGTTTATGGCGTTTTAAAGTTTTTAACCCCAATATTAATATCTGGTAATTCTAGGCTTTGGATATTCTTGGCCTCATTTTTATTTTTCAACTTGGCAGTAGGTGAGAACTCTTGCGCGATTTTAAATTGGTGTGGAGTAAAAAAAAACCCCGACCCTCCTCAAGGACCTTGCACCCTAACTGTTAGAGTAACAGACAAGATGGCATATTTAAGTGTTTGAGAGGCATTCCATGAAATCCATACAAAATGCTGGCACGCCAAAACTTACTACAGCCAAATTAGGGTCCTCACTAGATGTGCCTTAGTTATGCCACACTAAACAGCAAGAAGAACGGGCATATCGATGAATTTCTACACGTTATTTTATAAAGAAAATCAAAAACATTTTCAGTGTTTCTATCGAATTACAGATGCCCTCGTGGAAATTTGGTAGCTCACGAAATAGAAACCGAAACACTTTCAGTTCTGGCTCGTTTGTCCACCTCCATGCACTCTAAAGCTTCAACTCGCGTTCCTCTATAATTTGATAGAAACGCAGAAAATATTTTCCATATGCCCAGAATAATTTAGTATATTTCAGGACTGACCAACGTGGGTGGCGATTCACCTGTTCTTTCTACAGATAATGCACATTGGAGAAATTAGCTAAAAAAGTGTTTGTGGGTTTTTGGGAGCAGTCTTAACTAGGGAATACAAAACTTGAATACCTGCTTCTATATCTGTAGGATCGATCAAGAAAAAAAGATGTGTTAGGATGTAGAACCACAACATAATTCCTGAATCATGAGTTCCCTGCGAGGCCGTCCATTCAGCGGCTGTTTGCTAGCGTAATTGCTAAAGAAGTAGTTTTCCTAGGCTTCGCGACTCTGGTAAATATCTAGGAAGAGATTCAAGATCCTCCAACCGCAGCTTAGTTTCCACATAATCACTGACGATCGCCGGGTTGCGGAAGTCGTTCAACCGAATGATCGTTGTGGGTCGCTCACGATTGCTGAGATAGAACATTTTCTATCCCAGCCATGGAAAATGTTTCCATAAGATCGCCATCAATTGTCCAGGATCGCTAGCAATCAACAGCGATCGTGAGCGATTATGTACAAAACAGCCTTAACTGATCGTTACACCACCGCTGGCGACGGAACCACAGTAAATAGCCGAGCCCCGGCATGCCTGGACAATAAATAATCATTGGTAGGTAAGACAGTCAACAACTTATTTACCCAAATAATGCAAGTTTTTACAAAACCGAGTGGTTGGTATACAATGACCGCGAGATAAACGCGGCATTCAATGAATGTTACCTTGGTTTTCATTGGTTGTAATTATGTAAACGATATTTTTTATAAGGTGATCCTCTTTTTAAGAAATTTGCAATAATATAGTTTTTAAGTACAGCCGAGAAAAAAATCTTAGCGATTTCGGCGAGTGTTTTTCAACAATAGGTGCATTAGAGCATCGCAGAGGTCATACTGTGACTAACGGAAAAGGTCACGAAAGGTGCGGTACGTTCATTTCAGGTTTCTACAGAAAGAGGCGTCGATGATATCGACAACAGATGCATTTGTTTCCCTCATTCTTGTTTATCTGGCTATCTAAATAGTTTTCCTTTGAGAAATTCACTCAATGTGTGCTCGAAAATCCAATCTAAAAATGGCTAAATTGGGAAAGAATCGTCTAGAATAATCTGAGTCCAGGCAATTATCTTCAATCCCTTCGCAGGTGAAAACATTGCTCGACGATGCCTTTCTTTAGAAGGAATAAACGAAGGTAAGGTTTCTATAGACAATGGGGAGTGTCGTGAAAATGTTTTAGAGCGAAAAGATATGAAAAAGAGCTGAAGCCGAGGAAGCTGCAATTTTTTGTGCCTATTTGTAAATCTGTTGTTGGGTGAATAACTGTCATGTTGAAAATGCTGTGGTTAAACCACTGATAAAGCCAGTTGAATGTTGATAACCTAAGCTGGTGAGATACGACTCAGAATTATTTGTATATGATTGCTTGTCGACAAAATATATTGAGTTCTACGCTCGCAAGACATTCGTTACCAACTTGGGCAGTCGAAGAGTATCTCCTGCTGTTATCGCTCCAGATATTCTTATTTAATGTCGTGCATTTCATCTAGGTGTACACTAGTATTTGAAATGAAATCAAAGAAAAGGTAACAGGTTGTTTGGCAGCAGATGTTGTTGACGTTAGGATTTACTGTCGCTATCTTGCTTGACTTTGAACAATAACCTGAAATGAAACACTGCATGTATTCCCAGTTGAATTTCTTTGTTCGTGATGAAAAATGCATGCTAATTAATGCCTCATAACAGAACACATATAAATTATCATGTTTTGAATACACAATACTAATTATCTTGGCGACTTATTGTAAACCAGGCAAATCAAATGGACAATAGTAAGACACCAATGTATACTAAACCTTTCGTATTCTCTTTGCACTTTTTGTCTGGGTTTCTGGTTTTTGTTTTGTGTACTGCGTTGTTTTCTCTTAACAAAATCGTTACAATATCCCGATAGCTATTTTTAAATTCAAACTTTAGTTGTAAATTAGTACAGATTTTAACGATTATCCGAATAATGATATGATAGTAGAGACAGCTGCGTAGGTAGTGTTAAATTGCCGAAACTTAAGGAAGGAAACACTGATGTCTCGATCGAAAGTCCTTTATTTAACGTTTCACTCTGACGAAGAGCCTTTGCTCAAAATGTCAAATACTCCTCCCATTAGGTTTCGGCAGATGTCACATATTTAAGTTACTTCCTATACGTCAAGTATACTCGAAAAACCTGCGGCCGTTCTGACATTTGGATGCTGAAAATTGTAACTTTAACAGTATTAGATGATTGTTTTCGTCTACTTTCAATTATGATTTTGAGTCTGACTGTCCTTTTCTATTCAAGATATCCAATATGATGATGTCCAACTTGTTTCATGTTGGGTTTGCTTCTTTGCTTACGTAACAGTACGTTTGCACAGTATCTTTGTTTTACTAGCGATTTAAAACATACTTTTGTATCAACTATATAACTGGTCCTGACCGATAGTTTAGAGTCAGTTTAATTTCTTCGAAAGATAATTCAGTGTTTGAGAACCAAAACTAATTAGTCTGAGATTCTGCAACTTGCCTTACTATGAATCTACATTTATATAGAAATGGACTGGTTTTGATTAATTTTCTAAAAATTATCCATTTTCTTGTTTCGCAAGGTGTGTAGGAGCGCCTCCTATTTTAAATCATGTTGTTCATTTGTCATTGCTTAACCATTCTATGCATGTTACTACTGTCTGTTATTGGTGGAATGTTACTTTATACAATGATTAATTTCAATGTTTATCGTTTTTCATTGTATTCTGGTCTATTTATAACATTGAGAAAAAATGTTGGCAATTTTTTCCTTATGACTGCTCTTATACATCTCGAACACGTTCATATTGATTTTCTATCGGCATTCACAGCTTCTATGTCCTCAGTCATCGTAACCAAAAATTTATCTTAGTGCCTTTATGCATGCATGTTTTCCAGTCTGGTGAGTATCATTCATCAAGTGTCAACTTTGTTTAACAGCTAACTGCATTGGAGAGGAAGATACATGTTGTAGACTGCTGAAATTTAGCCTGCAACCTTACATGGAACCAATGGCGGATTAGCCAGTGGGCCAAGTGGGCCATGGCCCAGTGCCCCGCGCTAGTTGGCTTGTGATAGGGCCCCGCGCCTTGAGTTAAAAAAATTTAATCACATTTCCGGAAAAATCTTTTCTAAATGCCAATGTAAATATGTAGTTTTTTAATTCAATAGCATTTTGAATAACATTTCCAACCCTCCCCCAAATTCCGGGAAATGGCCTTTCTGAAACTCTAGAATTTCAAAATATTCCGGGGTGCATGGCCCCGGACTTCCATGTTGAAACGGCTCGCGCCTTCGGCGCTTGCAACCCTGAACCCCAATAGTCTATTAATTTTGGTGCCCCCTCTATAAAAAAACATCTTTCTACGCCACTGATAGGTAGCTGTATGTGTAAGTGTCTTGTAGGCTCTAGGACATTTTTGCAGTATAGAACAAATTTCAAATTCTGTCCTAATTTTGTAATCTATTTAATAGATTCATGTGGCCCCCGCCGGACACATTGGCCCAGGGCCTCGCTTTGCCTTGTTCCGCCACTGCATGCAACTGAATTACCTGTACGTTATATCAAGATCTAACCATGGCCGTCAAATACACTCAAGATGAAATTAAAAGGCAGAATTGGTTTGGGTCGGCTGCACAAAAAGTCAAAAGTTAACCTAGATATTGTCTTTTACCGGAGTAGGAAAATTTTTCGTTGCCCAAGCCGAGGTAAATACGGATAGTTAGGCCAGTTAACCCGATTTATACAACAAGCCCCTAAAGATTGTTTTCCACCAGGTGACTTTTATTACGCGAAACAACTTTTGCTATTGCCCTATAGGCTTTTGACCGTACTTATTGAGAAATCTATTCAATTTATACAAAGAAATGTCGATTAGCGCCATAAAATTTGCCAAGTGGAAAATAGCCCTAAAGCAAGGCCGATTGTAGTGTGCAGTATATTGCATACTTTATGCAGTACTGAATGGAAAATGCCATTGCGCAGTGTTGAATTTAAGGCTGTGTAGCATTAGATATCAAAGACTTTTCGGAAAATAATTTAGAGGACTGAAGACGTGATCGATAGTTTTCTCAGCCAGCAGGGAGTCGAGCGGCTGTTTGATAGCTATTCATGTTCATTTGGACATTGGACAATCTTCTGTAACAATGAACAAAAATTCAGGCTTTAAGAGGGGAAGGTGTTGTTACAATTGCAATTTTTTGCCTCGTTACAATTGCAATTTTTTGCCAATGTCCATTTGGACATTGGACAATCTTCTGTAACAAAAAGACTTGCCTACCTCGTTCGGTAATAAGGTCAGTTGGAAAATTTCCAATACATGCACACAAGCCACCTAACCTTGATACTTACCCTAAATGGTCTCAAGTGGAGCATTGTTGAGATTTTCTTAGAATAAGCCTTGCCTTACTGGTGTTTTTACAAGAGCAATTTTATGGTTCGCTGTTGTCATCTTGTTGTATGCATTAGAGTCATGAGAGTAACGAGCATGAACTGGAGTGAATCATGAGCAGAAATCTTTATGTTTAGACTGTTCGTGGATTGTTGCAGGATACCCTAGGATGAAAATCGCGAGGCAAAAAATTGCAATTGTAACAACACCTTCCCCTCCTAAAGCCTGAATTATTGTTCATTGTTCATTGTTCTCTCTTTGTTTTAGCTTTGCTCTCTCATTTGTTTTTGTTTTCTAGGAGTCGAATATATCTGACTTAGAGCGCTAGAGGGTTAAAGTATACTTCACACTTGCAACATAACGACATAAGAACATCAAATAACTACATCTAAATTCCGGTTATGTCGTTCTTACCATGTCCTTAAGTCATTTTTGCACTATTAACATATATATTTATGTATATACTGTATATATATATATATATATATATATATATATGTATGTATATCGTGGTAAATTGAGTGTCTTATGGGTTTGCGTGACATTGTCGTTATGAAGTTGCGTTGCTCAGAATGCGAACATATTTCAAAAGTAATTTACTCTGTACCATGTACTATTGTCAATCCGATTTTGATTCATTTGGACTCTTACCTGCGACATAAAATTTAAACATCATCCACAACAGTCCATATGTATTATGACTTCACGCTTTATAACGTCACCAGGCCTTGTTTTACTGTTGAGCAGACATTATCCAAAGAAGCTCTCAGTGTTAATTACAAAACCTAGGAAACATGCTGCGAGGCCTATAGCCATTCCTACACTTACATGGTTATTTTCTGTTTACATATATCCTGTTAGCTTTACAGTACAGTGCAATATTTATTTCCTCCTAAACTAATAAATTATATAAAGTATATACAAGAAACTTGTGATATATATATTCACAAAACAGGTTGATCAATCAATGCAAACTGAAAGTTTGAGCCTAGCCTGTAAGTAAAGCGAGGTTTTCAAATTGGCCTTCTGGCTCAAACATTCCTAGCTCCATCTTGTAGCTTGTTAAGAATGTTCTTCCTGTTAAAAAAATTTTTATTTAGAATTCCATACTTTCTCAACAAACCATATGAATATTAAAGTACAACTAAAATGTCTGATTCCGCGGCAATTCTTGTTATTATTTGCCAAACAACTGTACCACCCTCCATAGTTCTGAGGAGGAGTGGTTCGTACATCATTTGAGCGATATACAATTATCAGTAACGATTAATATTGATTTACTCGAGGTAATAGAATTGATAAAACGATTTCTGAAACACCTGCTAATTATTTCAGCTAGATAAACTTTTTCGTTCCATCGGCAGATTTTATACCACGTTAGCATTTTTCATGTTAATTTAGACTTTATTCTTCTAAAACAATACGTTCATTTTCTTTTAGTAAAAAAGGTCGCAATTATTCATTACCTCCAGACCTTGGAAAACAGGAAGCGTCTTTTAAAAACAGAGCTAAAACTGATGACCCTCATGATTCTCAAAAGCATGTATTGAGAAGAGATCGGCCTGCATCAACTTCACAAGTAAACGAAGCCCGAGTAAATGATAAAACGGAAGTCCAGAAACCAGACTCTGACTTGATAATTCCAGATGGGATTCCCTCTCACGATAATCTAGCTTCAGTGGAAGTACTAAGTGCACAAATGAACAAAACTGCTGAAGAACCTACTCAAGATATCATAAGTGCTCCAGCGAATGTTTCAACAGATAAAAGGGAGCGTTCAATTTCATTTACACATTCTGAAACTGAGGCCGTGGATATACTGGATGAAGTTTTAAGAGATTTTGATTTGGATGACAACTTAAACGAGATTTCTGAACCCGACGAACTTGCAAAGGTTAAAAAGCCAAATTCCGGAAAAGAGATCGAGCCAATTTATGCTGACAGTTTTTCAACTGGTATTCCCAATGATGGTGTTGAAGAAAGCAAAGGAAAAGTACTGTCGAAAGGCGATCTTGAGCGCCAGACAAAAGCATTCGTTTACTCGGAACCGGTTTATGCAAAGCCAATAAAAGCTAGTAAGCCAACGACACCGAATGAAAATAACGAGCAAAACCAGCATGAGACAAATGAGGGACCAGCTGTACCACCGAAGAAATTTCTCACAGAAGAAGACAAGAGTAATTTCTCAGAAGTCAGAAAAGCGCCATATGACTCTCCTTCACAGTCTCGTGAGAAAACTGAATGGGTCAATGTCAACGACCAAAAAGTTAGTCCTAAACGAAGCTCCGAACAAGAGATCATCAGTACCTGTGACTCAAAAGGTGGTGAGTCATCAATAGCTGTGCCAGACCTCACAAGTGACGACTACAAGGAACCATTACCTCGTTATGATGCAAATGTGAATGGCACGTTAAGCTCCATCGCCAAATCAACAAGCATTTCCGAGGACTTAACCACAAGAGATAACTGGACTAGTTCACTGACAAGCAATCCTACCAGTGGAAGCCCAAAAGTGAAAAAAAATATTCGGCCGGAGGTGTTAGATCTAATCAGGGAAAGAAAAAGTGATCAGCCGAAAAACGATGCGAAAACGAGCCGACAGCATGATCGTCTCGTCAAACGCTCTTTTCGACTTATGAGAGAGGCTTCTATAAAGGAAGATATTTCCACCAAGACATTGGAAAACGACTACGTAGCAATAAAAAATGAAGCTGACGCATGGTTTGCCAAAAAAGAACGTCTACGCGCCAATTCACGAGATAGAAACACCGATTCTGCTGAGACGATTTCATCCAGTGGGTCACCACAAAGAACAGCGGGACCCGAGAGTGGATCCTTGAAGAATGAAGTGATCTCTGAGGACGATGAAGACTTGGTGCGTCTCATGGAAACCGGTATTTTTCCTAAAAATACGTCAAGTATGGTAAACAGATCCCAGGGCTCCAGCAGCGTTTATGTCCCCAGGGCCCTTCGCATGAACTTCGGTCAGAGCTGGGATGGAATCAGAAAGGATAGAAGAGCATGGAAGTCAAGGGAAATAAACTCTATGGTAACTCGTAACGCACGGAAAGGTCCAAAAACACTTTCAAACAGACTTGATGAACAGGCTAAACACCTAGAAATGCTGTTTTAAGTAAAAGAAATAGCCCAAATGAACATTATCAATCAGCAGGAAAGAATATCAATGTGTACGAGACCTTTTGATATATGACATTAAGCAGAAAATCTATAAATAGTACTGTTAGTACTCATCAAATAGTACTTAAATACTTCCTTCATGGTCAGAACCCACATACTGCATGTGGCAGAACAGAGAAATATACTTCAGTTTAAAGGTGGTTTGATTGTCTGCTTACAGGGGCCGCGGAGGCGGGGGGGCTGGGGGACTTTAGCCTACCCCCACTTTTTTTGAAAAGAAATTAAATATTTCAGTATCGCTTTGAAAAACGTCTTAACCATGGTGAATGGTTATACAAGACAGTTATGAAAAGAACTAGAGGAACCAACACACAGAGAGAAAGTAAATACTAAAAAGAAGCACTATGCATTTCGGCAGACCACTCTTCAGGTGCAAACGTCTGCTGTTGAGAAATGAGTTATCAGCTTATATTTATACCCGATGTAAAGGCAATGATGTTTTCCCACGTAGGAGGTATTGAACATCAAAATGACGCCAATATACATGGATTCCATAATCTTTAAAAAGAATACTGAGCGGCACTTTGCCAGGATGCTAAATTTGGAGTGTGATTAGTTATTGACACATCTGTTTGACAACGTGTCGACCGATTGCCAAGCCACAATTAATCGTTTGAGCAGAGGTACATTGCCTTTTCGGTTGATTTCTTAATGGTAGGGTCTTGTTTCGTATAACACTTGGCACATGTTGCTTGATCCTTTCACTTAACCGTTGAGTTGTTCTACCTACATAGCGAGAACCACGACCGTCTCAGAAATATTGAATTTAACTTTTTCAGGGGGTCATGCTATCGCCCAATGTCAGCCCCCTCCCACTCAAAATATCGTTCCGCGGCCCCTGGCTTATCAAAATTAAATTCAAATAATATACCTTTATTCCAAAATGCAGTGAGAGTGAAATTTTTAAGATGACACCGTCAAGAAAAGCCCCAGTGGACATAAACAAGTTAACATTACATGGAAAGTACTTTTTAAAATGCAAAGTTTTGATGGAAAGTGTTTTTGCGAGGAAAAACTACAATGAATTACGGAACTTCCGTGACTTTTCCTCGCAGGACAAAAGAATTTTCAGGTACATTGTGGGATGGCCTCTTGTTCAGGAGACCTGGTCAAGCGACCATGCGCTTTGTTTACCCTTAAACCAGGACCGTATCTTTTTATTAAATTCACCTTCTAAATAGATTCTGTTGAAGTAGATAGCCAATACTTGTAAAAAGTATATGTACATATATTTTCATTAGAATGATGGGGAAACAAGTGAGTAGTCATCTTGTTTCGTGAAAGAGTTTTTTTTCCTTTTTCCTGCACTCTTTCTATGTTTATATCACAGCGTAGGGCAATTTTTTCTGCGTCTACTTCAAGATGGCGGATACTTACCTTGACAGCCCGAGAACTATTCGTGCTCTCGTTATATTATAATTCAACATGTCCTCTCATCTAAGATTTTAGTTAGGATTAGGGTTAGGACATCCTAGCTGTAGAAGGTGAAAGGACATGTTGAATTATAATCCAACGCGAGCGAGAATAGTTCTCAGACTCCCTCGGTAAGTATTCGCCATCTTGAAGTGGGCGTAAAAAACATTTTCGCCCGGCGGCGTGGTTTTAAGAACTGGTTGGGTACGTCTACTAATGCCAGTGCCCCCACTCTTAAAATATTATTCTCCCAACCTTCCCCAAAAATTCGCGTAATAAAACGTAATTGTGGAAAGGTACAAGTGATTAATGTAACTTTTGCCATCTGATTGGCAACTCTACTAGATAATTATTTGATATTCGACAGATATCAAGCAGCGGCGAATGACGTACTAAAGCCAAACATTATGAGGATAATTACAAGAGATCTAATGCAAATGTTGCAATTTGATAGGTTATACTATTGTCTAATTAACAAATAGAAAACAGCTTTCGGGACTTTGTGCTGTGATAGAAATTTGAATGACGTCATTTCAACGGGAAAAAATGCCCAATGGAAGCATGAGGCGTAACCAAGTGTTTTCAGGTATTTTTTCGGTTGAAATGGCGTTATAATTAATTCACTGCATCCTTCCAAACGTATTGCCTCATTAGGGAGCGACTCGGAAGCAGAAATTGTACCCTTGTGACAACATTACATACTCCAGGAAGAACAATCGTAACAGCGGTAGAGTCGCGTAAATGGACCTTTGATGTCAGTAACTCCAAAAAAGTCAACAACAGTACGGCAAAAGACAAATCCCTGACAGTCCAAGACAATCTACAGTTTACTGATTTAACCCTTTCCGGTCCATACTTGACTGGTATTTCACTCTGGGTACCGCCAGACAAACTACTCGTCATGGGGAGAATTCTCGGAGAGGAGTTTAAGGTTGGGCGGTAAACTACCCTCGGAAACTGAATTTGAAAAAAATACCCACAGTGAAGATGTCACAGCAATCGAAACGACAAAAAAGGCCGACAGTGAAATACTTTTCCAATCGGGAATCATTTGGAAGATCTCAGATTTATTCTGTTTGGAAGAACCAAACACAAACGCAACGACGTTTGTCGACCAGGCAACACAAATTTCTTGCTTAGTAAAAGCTTCTGACGAATCTATAAACACCAAAGTCCCTTTTGTTGGCTACGCAAAGGGCAATTGAAGCCAAGACGATAATGACGGAACAGATGAATAGGTTATATGGATCACAGTTAAGGTTGATAGGCAGAGCAATTCAAAAAAACAAAACAAAACACCTGTCTCCCGAATTAGAGAACAGTATCCAAGAATATTCAAGACTATAATGTAAAATACCCAAGAGTATCAAATATGAAGGGCATACACGAAGTTCTAAATCGCCTGAAAATCAACTTTCCATAAAAAGACGGCTTTCATGGATTTTCACCTATGTCAATACTTGCATTGGATAACAGATAAACAAATTCGAAACTGAAAGGGAGCACGGTTGGCCCTCTATCTCTGGAGTTTGTAACGGACGTAGAGAGGGTTTTTTTACTAACCAGTAGGCCTTGGTGCCGAGGAGAAATGTTTGATATGTAAAGCTTATGAAAGATCGCATTTTTAGGATAATTTATAAAGCTTCCCCGGTAAGAGTGGATTTGACGCAATTTAATACTCTTAGTCTGAATTTCACAGTTGATTTGCAAGATACTAGAAAGTTAGAAAGGTTACACAGTAGAGTCCTTTGTTTTCTTCGGCTCGTTTTCTTTTGCAAGTATGCTTTTAATGGCTCGACATACTGATCGAATCCAAGGGTGGTCACGGCGAAAAGGATGTCTTCTCGATTTCAACAATTTTCTCCATTTTGATATTGAAAAGCAGGGTTCTTAAATGGAAGACGGAATTTAGTAGTTGACCAGAACTAAGAAACTAACGTCGGTAACTGCCCCCCAATAGTGAGAAAAAAACGTCAGTTTTAAGTATAAAAAGTCTGTCATACCAAATCACGTTGGGTAATTCACACCACTCGTAAATATTCAGCACAACTATTACATTCTGTTTGCGACACAGCTTCATATTCGAATTTTAACACAAAAAGGTAGATTTAGGGGCTGATTACATAGAGAATTTCAGCCCGGCCCTCGGATAACATACTTGAAAAACGGAGCTCGCGATTACATGAGGAAAGTTTCAGCCCGGTTTGAGCTACCCGGGCTGAAAATTTCAACGCGGTTGACAGGGCTGAAAACATAATTGACAGGCGGGGGAAGATGCAAATTACTAAGACAACAAAGGTTACCGACAAATTTCTGCCTGGGCTCACTTCCGATTTCAGTTTCAGCCCAGGCTGAAACAGCTCATGTAATTGGGACTTTTTTCAACCCAGTCTGCCGGGGTGAACTTTTCCCATGCAATCAGCCCGTTAGCGGGACGAAACACTCTTCAAGTACTCTGGGACACTTGTTCTATTTAGTAGATAATTACTGAGGCACACAGTATTATTGGATATAATTCAGGCAGCTGAGGCAGCTGAGGCCGCAGGCCCAATTTCCAAATTGCTGTGTGCCAAAGTAATTATCTATCATAATTACTGACTCTCATCGAAATCAATTATGTTTCCTCTGCATTGTATCAAAGAATACAATGAGCAAAATTTTACAAACTCGACTTGCATAAGTTTGCACGGTACATTTGCGGATATAATGCATAGTGAAAACAATAGGTTTTGATGCGGGTCACTAATTATATCCAGATAAGTAAGGGTCAATTAATGATCACGAGTGTGATAAAGGAATTAACATCGCAAATGAAGTTCAACGGCGTTAGTTGGACGTTCAAACTTCACGAGTGATGTTAAATTTTTTATCAAACGAGTGAACATTGATTAACCACCTTGTCTCATGGCTCTTCCACAGTTAAGTAGTTTTGTTCTTTTTTTTCTTTTTTTCTTTTTCTTTTTCTTTTTCTTTTCTTTCCTAGTCGAAGAGACGTTGGTCGTTAGAAATTAAGATATTCACTCATTAGTATGTGATAAGTGTTTATCACAGTGATTTCAAAGGAGAGCAGTATGATAAGTCGTTATCATACTCCTGAATACTAATGAGTGGACTAAAAGATTTAACGCTCCTGTTGAAACAATGAATTGCGGGTGTATCATGAAGTAACCGCCGTGAACATCGTTAGGCATGCTGTGGGATATACACACGCATATTCAAAGGAGTTTGCGTCGTGGCAGAGATTATATTACTAAAAATTTTAAATAATAAGGCCAAAAGTTCTCTTCCCGGGTGCTGAGTATATCATAAATACAAAGGGAAGACTACTTGAAAAGTATCATCAATCGACGATTAATGAAGCAACCTATGGTTCCTGTCCTTCCGCTATAATTATTCTACTTTTATGATATTGACTCATGTTATTCAAGGTCGCGATTAATAATACCCACTGTAGGCATTATCACTTTCGGAACCTAGAAAGAGATAAAAGATCGTTATCTAATGGCATGAAAAACAATATTCCACTATGTCAACATGTCAGACACGAATAGTTATGTTTAGCTTGGTACGTTGTGATAGTCCTGCTGGTGTATGCAATAAACCCATGACAGTCCATGCAGCAAGATATCCGCTTTTGATTCGGTTCAGTTCGTCCTCGATGACCACGTGAGTTTAACATATACGCCAAAATATCAATCGCGAGGCACAGAATTGCAACAGTAGATAGGCCTTTAGTATCACCTTGTGACGCTCTTCCACATCAACGGCTGTTTACCGACAGCAACATCCCTTTTCGCATAATGTTATCTTGACATAGCAAAGGTTGAAAGGGCTTGCGTACTATCGACAGTACGAACACATGGAACTCACGCTTCGTCCCACGACCTTCCGTGAAGCGTAAAGTGAAATGAAAAACGAGAGTGGTTTTATGCAGTCGCATGACAAAAAACATCCAGTCAAAAAGAAAGTCAATGACAATTGTTGAGATGCTGACGGAAGCCGTTAAGGTATTTTAAACGACGATCAGTAAATACAGGGAGAGGGAAGGTGTGGTAGTAGGCCCCAGAGAGTCGTAATATGTAGAAGACAAAATAAAATAAAATGTAGCACTAACAAAGATAATAATAATAATAATAATAGTAATAATAATGAAACGGTACGGAGCTTGGATAATCGATTGGACAGATGATGAGTTGAAGGCATTAGACAGGAATACCCGTAAGAAATTGACAATGTATGGTGCATTACACCCAAAGAGTGACGTACACAGACTGTATTTGACTAGAAAGAACAGAGGGAGAGGACTTATTGGAATTGAAAAGTGTATTAAGATGGAAAGAAATAATTTGGTATTGCAGGTGAGTGGACGGCAAAATGAGACGGCGAGACAAATCGTAAGGGAAAGAGTGAAAGGAGTAAAAGACGAGAGCAGTTTAAGGAAAGAGAATGAAGAAAACCATCAACGACAGTGGCACGAGAAAGCACTCCACGGGCGGTTTATAACAGCCGTACAGGATGATATGGATAAAGAGAAAAAATTGGGAGTGGTTCCGTTATGCGAGGTTAAAGAAAGAAACGGAAAAGACAATATTTGTAGCAAAAGAGAAGGCAATCGCAACCAATTCAATAAGACATTCAGTATATAAGGAGGTGGCAAATAGCTGCAGGATTTGTGGTGGCACAGAGGAAACCATGGCGCATATAACAACTGAAAGCCAAATTTTGGCGCAAAGACATTACAAGGGATGGAGACATGATCAAGTAGCAAAAGTGGTGCATTGGAAGTTGTGCATGAGGGCTGGTATTCCCAGCGAGGACTCATGGTGTGAGCGTACACCTGAGAGAGTGATTGAAACTGATGAATTCAAATTATCATCGGACTTTTCGATACAAACGGACGACAAGCTGGATGATAATAGACCAGACACAGTTGTAGTGAGTGCAGTTAGGCGTCATGTTTGCTGGTAGATATTGCTTGTCCCTTCGACACAAGGATTGTGAAGAAAGAGAAGGAGATGATTGATGTGTATCAAGATTTGAGACGAGAACTAAAACGATTGTGGAATTTCAGAGAAGTGAAGATTACACCGGTGATAATCGGAGTCCTGAGAACAACTGGAAGGAATCATAGACGACGACTGGAACAGATTGATATTAACTGTAGTACACACCTCTTGTAGAAAGTAATTTTATTAGGAACGGCGAGAATCATTCGAAAAGTTTTAGATACCTAAGGGCAAGAGACTTGTCTTGATATCTAATTTATACTAAGATCATTTACCGGTGGTAATTTGTGTGGATTGAGAAGACAAGGCAATAATAATAACAAGAAAGGAACAAGAGTATGTGCTAATGTTTCATCTGGCATCGACAGACAACAACAATAACTTGTAAGACAAAGACTCTGGGGAAAAAGTGCAGCAGTAATATTTTTATCCATGCAATGCAAGTTAAGATTTTTGTTGATCAACTTTAAAACAGCAAATGACTGCTATTAGCATCCTATTAGTTAATTATGATACATTTTGTCATTTGATTGTATATTTTTGTCTCATGACTTGTTTAGATACAAAACCCAGATCAGTTTTGATTTTATTTATGTTTCATTCGAATAAAATGTCTTCATTCGAAACGTTGCTTTCTCGTCTCATATTAACAGCTGTAAAGAACCTTTAAACCTTTGCTATTTCGCGGAAAAAACGTCCTCCACAACAGCATATTTTATAATAGGATTTCATATCGGCCAGTAACAGATTTGACGTAAATCTGCCATAATGAGGTACTTCAGAAGGTCGTCGAGTTTTGGAAACCAAGCAGTGATTGGCTGATTACAAGAATGGGATTTTACATTCGGGTATGCTCCTGTTCGTTGGAAGGAGAGTTACGTGACGACACTTAGAGCCTATGAAAGTGAGTCTAGAGGCAGCATGGTTGCACTGCTATTATAATTTCACGTTTGGTCAACAATGTAAGGAGGCTATTACAAGGTGTAAAAAGTTTGATTTGTCTAGCTGATCCAGCGATCTTAAATGTGTGCTCTATTAAACCTCATCCATGGTGCATTTTCATCAACATATTTTTGAAATTGCTTTGAAAGTTTAACTGACTGAAAAAGATGAATGTGAAATCCGTTCTGTCTTGGTTTTCATCGTTGTTGTTGTTACTTCTATTGCTGTCAATAGTGAAGGGGAGAAAGTAAATTATGAATGAACGATATTACAACGGGTAAAAGGTGCCATTTGTGTAACTGATCCATTTGCTTGAAATATTTGTTCTTTTTAACCTCATCAAGCATTTTGATCAACATGTTTTCAAGTGCATTTTAATTGAAAGTAAATTTTTCGATCGTCAGAATCGTACGTTTTAAGATCTCACCAGGACCCGTTAAGAAGAATGAGACTGTTGGGCCGTCGACTGGGAATCCAACCAACGAGGTGTGAAGAGAATTTGTGACGATGGTCGCGGTAGCGGCTATCGACAGGAGCCTTCCTAGCTTAGCTGGCAGAGCACTGCACCAGATTTACCAGCGTGCGGGTTCGACTCTCAGCTGGAGGCCCAAAAGTTTCATTTTTCGCATCTGGTCCCACTTGGGTTTGAAAACGCATGATTCTAACACTTGAAAATTTATTTCAATTTAATATAGACTTCGTTGCATGTGGCACAAATTAAATGCGTAAATTCCTTGCTTTTAAATTGATACTGCAATTTTAATTGAAAGAAGGCGCTTAACATCAATACCACTTTGTTGTTGTTGTTATTGCTGCTGTTGTCGTTGTGATTGTTGCAGTTGTTATTGTTGTTGTAAACGACTGAGCCGCTAGTTTTGATAATTAATCGTCTAGATTTTTATATACTTGCTTCAATACTGGCATAGACGACAGACCGTACTCACCATCTGGATTCCGCTGACGAAGCGACATATCCCCTTCAAAGGGGATTCGCGATCCACGAAAATGCAAACTGGAATCTGCCAAGAAGAGAAATAGGACACGATGTCAACATTCACGCATATTTTCTCCCAAAATAGCGATTAAATATTGCGCATAGAATTTGGATGGAAAAAAAAATAAAGTAATGTAATGAATGTTGGAATAAGTTATGTAATGAATGGTGGAATAAGTTAAAACTATAACTAAAATTATGACAAAACCAACATTAAAAGCTTAATAAAAGAGCTTAAGTTTTGTGGATTATTTTCAGGTACACATTCTAGGTCTTTAGTTGAACAACAATGTCCCAAAGGTGGAATTGGCGAAATCGTCCTTTATTTGCGAGAATTTAACTCGACACCAGATTTTTTTAAGCTTCAGCGGTGCGAATGATGATTGAAAGGATCAGCTATCCCTTTACTTTTTCTGCCAGACTGAGCTACCTTGAGACAATAAAGGTGTCTGCATGTTTAAGACAAAGACACTTTTTACCACTGAGAGAAATCTCGGTACGTAGCATAGTGAAGATTTTTCTCTAACAAACAGGCACAAGCAGGTAACTCTGATTCTGATAATTGACACTTAGCCGAGATTGGAAAATGTATCATTCTGACACTCCAAGATTAGCTTTCGCTAATAGTGGATCCTGTCTCATATGATCAAGTGTAAACGTCAGATATTTCTTGACTGTACCCTTCACTTCATGTGGTCACCGTTGATTGTCTGAGACTTGGATAGGCAAATGACTGTCTTTACTTAGACACGGTTACAGTAATCAAATCCTTACATTTCTCAAACTGTATCTATATTTTCGCTTCAACGGTCGGTTCCCCTTATATATCTCCTGAATACAACCACCAGAATACCTTTCAAAATCTTGTTTGTAGTGTTAATCGGAGCAATTGTTTTTCTATTTACTTGGGGAATTCAATGTTTGCATGAAAATGAAAAAACCGCAAAGTGTTCTGGTAGTAGTATTCAGCTAAAGTAATATCGAGAACTGGCCATTTTCTATCATTTTTGTAGCGGTTACACTCAATATCTTAGCATCGTATGATGACATGGTTTAGTTTCATCTCTCCTCAGTTTGGGTAGACTTTTATTTCCAATTATGTCATGAATCCTTTTGTGGTGCTTAATTCATGAAAATTCATTGGAACGAATTTACATAGCTGTTTTCATATTAAGCATGACTTCCTTGAAATTTCTGAGTGAGATGTACTAAGATCCCTTGCAAGGAAGAGGGACATAGTTGGAAACAATTTCTTTCACAGGAAATGTATTGGTGAATATTAAATTTCACGGGTTGATGGAAATTACGCTTTCAATTTTTACACAAGCCTGGATCAAAAGCAATTAAAGTTCGGGACGAGTCTTGTAACCGAGTTCATTATAAATCAGCACTGAAAGAATTCAATGAAATTATTTGGCATAATCTCTAAAGATATTTAACTCTCAGCCAGCCAATAGATGGAATCGAATTCGCCAAGGTTCCAGTATTAAAGCAATTAGAAAATGCTAAATGGAACCGTTTTTTTTTTCGTTTCTAATCCTTGCCTAACTCTTAGCCAGCCAATAGCGTCATATACGACCCCACGTTTGTTCTTCGGGTTTTCATCCACAACAAAGCGACAAAAAAAGCGACCAAGCACAATTTCACACTTGTTAGTTATAAAATAATTAAAAAAATAACCAAAAAAGTGAGTCAAAGGAGCTCTCATCTCTGCTCCTTCACCTCGATTCCCCTCAACGGGACAGTGAATTCACGGGTACAGAGTCTCTGCCGAGTCCCACCCACACCGCTCCAAACGCTTGCAAACGACTTCCAAGATTATGGGTGAATTACACTTTGGTATGTACTCGCAGTATTATCCAGTTTCCTTTAATGTAGGGCACTTCTCTTGATTTTCAATCAAATTTATAGACTTGCCACATGGCAACTTCTTCATATCTCGCTAAGCGAGAAATTGATACGAAGTCGCGACAGCCCTCTGGCGAAGGAAGAGGCAGCGAGAACTCGACTTGTTCCGCTTGCATGAAATCGAATATATTTTGCTAAAATTGGTGCAAGATACTACGAGGTCAGGGTCTATTTTTGTATGAAATAAGCAAAGCTTGTCATTTTCGATTGGTTGAAACACCGACACACCTCCGACTAAAATACAGGTCGGAAAAAGTGGCGCTAAGCAGCCTAAGCAGCCAGAATATTTTCAAAAAAATTCCGAAAAAACCCCCCTAAAAAACCCAGAAAAACCCGTTCTTTGAGAAAGTCAACGAAATTTCATGCAGAATCACATTCCAAGTCGACAGACCCAAAAGACCTCGAAAATAATGGGCCAATAAAGAATTAAAGAGCAGAATTTCGTACTTTTTTCGGTGTGAAAGATTGCCAAGTAAAAATTATATTCGAGAGATTCACTGACAACCTCAGTTAAGCTACATAGACATACACGTTCAAAACTCGATTACTGCCATTCAAAATAAATCAATTTCTCACTGGGTAAGTAAACTGCAATCATTAAAGCCGCGTTCACAATAGTGGCCTAGGCCTGGCCTGCCCCTGACCTGGGCCAAGATTGATTATGAACGGATTTTGCCTGGCCTAGACCTGACCTGGGCCTGGCCTAGGCCTCAATTTTGCTAGTGAGAACGGGTTTTACTTACCTGGCCCAAGCCTGGCCCCGCTCAAATTATTGTGACAATAAGCGCTAGGGTTAAACAGTTAACACGGTTTTTTAAATGTAATGTTACTAGTTGAGGAAATTTGCTGCGTTTTGTGATTTCATTGAACCACGGCATACTTTACGTTTAGGTTTTGTTAACACCAAGGGCAAATTCTTTGACAAACAATGAGACCAAGCTTCAGTTCATGCTATGACGTGAATGTATTCAAAAGAATCTTACGTTATCAAGTTTTAATCACACGAAAAAACCTGTCAGCGAAGCGTCCTTTACTCGTTTACAGCTAAAACCTGGGAAAAACTGGCGAATCTGCGATTATCAAAGGTTGTTCAAATTCTGCTGTTTTTCTAACTGCTGAACCTTCTAGGCTAAAGTGAGCCTGTTCAATTTGGCCTCAGAGTATAGTGTGAACAGACCCACTTTTACATGGGCCTGGCCTAGGCCAGGCCCAGGCCGATAGCGTGAACGCAGTTTAAGTCTTTACCTTGGCGCTCAGAGATTATCGATTCATGCCCATTCATCTCATCACCACTGCTGCTTTCAGACTCGCTTTCGCTCTCACTAGAACTGCTACTGCTGCTACTGCCATCCCCCACGGTAAGTTTATCGTAACCACCTTCAATCTTCAGATCATAACTTGCGCTCTCGCTTCCGAAAGGCACATTCTCTTGTACTATTAAAGAAAAACAGGAAACTATAACAACAACAACAACAACAACAACAACAACAACAACAACAACAACAACAACAACAACACCAACATCAGCACCAGCACATCAAGTATGAATTAAAACAAACTCCCAAGTATAACATCTTGTAAGTCAAATATTTGAGTTAAAAAACAAGACGATAGAAGAGCTAAGGTTAATACTGCGACTCTGTTACAAAGTCATGATCAAACATAATGTAAAGTTATAAGTAACAATGACCATAAATATTTATAAAATAACGCGACTCTTTCGCGAGCTCTGATTGATTAATACCCGTGTTTAGATAAGAGTATCCAAACATGGAAAATTTCCGGCCAAAAGTGTACTGAAGTTTGTTTTGCACTTTCAGTCTTATTATTTCATGAAAGAAACGCGTAACGATTTTTGTGTGTTCGAATACTGTGATTCAAACTTTGGTATGTGGCTGGACTTTCAAATAGCTTAAACAAAATACGCTTGTTTTTCCTCTTTTTCACTGCGTTGAAATGGCTTCGCTTTGTTGAGCAGGGTTCGATCCTCATAAGCTTCGCTCTTATTGGTAGTTGATGATTTTCGGGAGAATTGCTTACTTCATCATTGTATTTATCAAGTTAATTGCTTTTCAACTGCGGTTATTCTATAAAAGAAATACCGAATGGATTCCCGTGTTTGTATGCCGTGATTCAGTATACAAACACGGGAATCCATTTATTTCTTTTCTCAAGTCTCGCAACATCCCGCTTGTTTGGATCACAATATCCAAACACGGGAATTAATTTAGTATTTCTTAAAACTTACACAAAAGGACTATGAACAGAGACACAATGATTTGGTAAGGATTGTCTATTAGGAGCTACGGGGAAAGCATGACCCACCACACAATGACAAACGGTACCAACACATCCCTGAAGAATTCACAGAGAATGTGTGAAGATGCTGACGGTATCTCGTCAATTAAAGAAAGTACAATAGCTAGGGATCACTCTAGACTTTTTGAAAAATACGGGCTAGAAAAGCTGGATCGAAATGAGCAAGTGCATGTGGTTACTAATAAAAAGAAGTAGAAAAGCTAAATAATACACATCTAAATTACGGAGAAACTTCACTAAAACAGGGGAACAAGGAAGTGACAACATAGCATGCGATTAACAACATAGTTTTGATGTCACGAAGTATTGTGAATTAAAGCGACTGAAATTTGAAACAGGAGTATTGACAATGATGTTATAAAGATCATGTAATGTATGGTTAGTATGTGCTAATACGCAGGCGTGAATTTCACGTTATGACAGAAAATACACTAATGAACGCAAAGTTCTAACAATTTTAGGAGTTTAGCTTGACGAACGTTTGTGTATTGCTCGTCATCGATATTACGGCTCGAATGTATGAGCTACCAAGGTAAGCGTCAATCGAAAACAAACGCACAGGTTCACTTGAAAGTATTGAACCAACTAAAAGCGAGTTTCCTGCTACCAACATAAGTTCATGGGGCTGTTGGTGGCAAGATGGCAGTATCGTGTCTCTCACCACTGTGAACAGGGATTCGATTTCGGCTGGGTGAATGGAGTGTAGTTTGAGTTTACACCGCAGGTTTTCTCCGGCTACTCATTTCCTTCAGAAGTAACACTGGATTCATAAGTGGTAACCCTTACAAGAGCTGTTGAGAGAACAGGTTAGTTAGCTGAATGGCTTATCCAGTATAAATGATGGCCTAACTAACTAATACGCTTTCCTAATCATCTTTCAGACATGGCCTCATCAAACGACTGGAGAGGCAATTTTCCGTTTCGTAAACGGTCGTTGCCAGTCGGAACGGTCCACGCCAATCGAACTCGTATTCATCACGGATTCGAACCTATTCGCTACCGATCGTTCTTGGTCCCACTAACCACTACACTAGGTATATAGGCTCGGTTAATGCTAGTTAAAATCCGGAATTTGTAAAACATCACGTCATTTACAGAGGGTCCTCAGAGTACACTTGGGGAACCCGAAAACACTTGGTTAGCGTCAACCGTTTCGGTTGGCAAAGACCGTTTACGAAAGGGAAAATAGCGCTAGAGAGACGCTCCATCCTTTGAGCGATACGAAAACAGCACAGAGGGGTTACAAATTTGTAATAATTCGCTGGGCAAAATATATTGACTACTCATGGAAAACTTTAGCCGCGCATTATACATTATCATATATACCAACGCATATACAAACACACATCTTACTCGTACCAGGTTGAGACATGGCCATAAATGGACTATTCAGTCTCGATGTTCTCGAATAAACGCTGCCGGTGGAGGTATGGAAAAGACTTTCTTGGTGCTCACTGTACTCCAAAGAAGGAACGTCTGGTAATGGCTGCATCGGAGGAAGGGAAGAAAGTATTGTATCATCCAAGTGTGATGGTTGACCAACACCAGTCAAGTTGTGGCCAATCATTTCCAAACTGGTAAAAAACAACATGGACTGTTATAATTTGATAAGCAGTCGTGTTGTTTTAGCCTGAGGTAATACAACGTGTATGAATGAAGGCATGTATGGCCAATTTTAAAACGACGATATACCGACCTTTCCTTCTTTGCCTTTCCTTTTGATTTGTCTGTCTTCTTAGGACTTGCTGCCGGTCTTTTCGGCTTTGTGGGTTTCTTTGCTTTTTGAATAGGTATGACTTCAGGAAGAAGGGCGTCTGTAGCTCCAGCTACAGCACTACTACCATCAGCTTCATCAACTGTTGACGGTGACGGGGAGAGATTTGCAGCGGAAATTGCGGTTTCTTTAGCTTTTTGCTGAAAATATGACGTACAAATCTCCAAATATGAAAGTAGTACACTGAATTTTCGACAGCGATTTAGTGAAAGGTGTTATAACTTGGATCAGTATGTGGATGTCTTCCAAAGGATTCAGATCGCGATCAGCAATTACAGATATAAGATTTAGCCTATAAGAATTGTAGTTTAACGTCAAAAATCTATATAATATGAATACATTAGTAAAAATTTCAAAAAGTCTCCGCGTAGCTTCAGGTTGATAATGCGATGCCCATTTCTACTGCACTCTTGTTATTTTTGAGAGAAACCAATTTTGTTGTTTCCACGATTATAAAGGGAAAACAAAAGAAGAGAAACCGAAAAGCAGCAATATTACAATTATGGCTGAAGGAGAATACATTCATATTGGACGATAACTAAAATTTTTTATCCACCAATACTTCGTAGGGTGTTTGTCGTCTTTCATTGAACGGTGTTTTCTACGATTAAATTTCCATCTTATAGATTTCTTTTATTTACTTTCTAACTAGACGCTCTGTGTCAAATCTCGGAAATATACTTTAGCGGTCAACAATTCTGCGAGGTTTGTAAAGTCAAGTCCAGTACATACTTGTGAGAACCAGATATTGCAAAAAATATGACTTGCTGGCATAACTTCATTTGTCTACTTCTGAAGTAAGATCTGCAGTGGATGGAAGTTAGTAACACTGGTTCTTCACTGACATGAGCAACCGCTTGAGGAATGTGATCACGAGAATCCAGAACGAAAACGTCCACGTATACTCCGATAAACATTTCGATTTTGTCGAATAAAAATTTATTACTAGAAATACGTGCACGCAACAACCCCTCGCCCACCCTTCCAATATATCTCTCGAGAGTCCAAGTAACATTAATAGTTTTTCAAAATTGTCAAAAAGACAAATCCCCCTTACTATAACTGGAAGAGGGTATGCAATATAAGAAAAACACAACATTTGCACACGAATATTAACAACCCAAACTGGAAACTGTTCTATATTCAAACTGTCCGTCGTCATAGTTACGTTTGAAAGTTTGACTCTGTTTTATTATAACAAGACGTTTCGAGAGAATAGCCTTTAACGGTTTTGCAAATAATGAGATCCATCCTGACAATTCTACTGCTAAACAATGGATGTTCGTATCAAGACCCTGTATTAGTTGCAATCTTGACGTGTTTCGTGTCGTTTTGGATGAAACTTATCATATTTTTTCACTTTGAAGAAAGACATTTTAGTAGATACCAACACTTTCCGTCTTAAAAGCGGAACATTCTCATAGGTTACCGGTCGGATACCAGCATTACGGATAGCTTATGATTGAAAAAAAATTTTTTGATATTTTTTGTATTAAAAAACTGATAAATCCTACATTGTTTTAAAGTTAATTAAAAATTTCTTGTAGAAGTGCTATGATGAAGATTTATGCTAAGTGTTCATCCGAAGATAGAAGACTTTTGTAACGAAGATAAAACGAGTTACGAAACCGATGAAATAAACAAAGAAAACATGCGAGTTTTGCATTTTTATTGCTGACCAAACATACAACAAAATACGACAAGCAAACCTTGTTTAAATTTTGTCGAAAGAAGGAGTAGAGGGAAGTAAAAGACGTATTTTTTCCCACTGTAAAACTCTCGTAAAACAGAAAAATGGCGTAGCGTACGAACTTTCAACTTTTACATATTTTTAACGAAGCGTTCATCGTCACCTCAACACAAAGGGTTCAAAGGGTTCACAGAAAGAACACGGCTTTATACTTTCAAAATTTCTTGCGAAGTGTTAAAATCCTGATGAAAGCATTACTGGTCGAACAAGGTAAAGGTAATCATCCACAAGCCAGCCGAGAAGTGAGAAAGACTGAAGCGGACAACATTTTCGCCGATAGATAGTATGATCTCCAAATAAAAGTAGCTTTTCAGCGTGTTTCAGCTACTCGATTCAGACTTACCTGTGATTGTGCAGCTCAGCTAAGTGATTACCAGAACGTGAAAAGTCTCGATTCATACAAATCAACATCGATTCAACTACAGCGAAGAATATCGTTTACACTCGGTCGCTTAGCAAATGCCCCGGCAACGAGCGAGTTTCCGTAACGTCTTTGTTCATACTCATGAGAAAGAACCAAGTCAAAGCGTTGCTACAGAATGTGAACAGTTGGCCAATGCATATTCCAAAGAGCTGAGTTTTAGAACTGTTCTTTCAAGTCATAAATTGTCCAGTAATCAAGATGTCCTGCAAAAGTGAAATTAAAGCAGCCGCAACACCAAGAAAGCCATTTCGTTTGCCGGTCTTAAATCATTTACTGGCTTCAGTGTTCAAATGATGTAAACAACTTGCGAGAGATCCATACAAGGGAAAAAATAACGAGACCAAATCGATTTGCTTCGATACTGATCTGAGCAACCTAAGTAAGTTTTGGTCAACAACATACCAGTCCCCATGCTGGCACAATGCATTCTTGAGTGACCGGAATCCGTGGATAGAAACCTATATACCGACAAACAGAAATTTTCACCCTAGTCACCACGTCAAAATTTTCACCCTAGTCACTAGTCAAAATTTTCGCATATGCCAAGTTGACAATCGTTAAGGAAAAATCTTGTCGCGTAGATGGGCTGTTCGGTGAAAAACTGGCTTACCTGTTGCTTTATGAGTTTTTGTTTTTGACTCTGCTGTTTTTTGGCACGTGCTGCGGCTGCACTTGCTTCATGAATTTTCTCTACAACAGATACAAACGTAAACGTAAATACAGGAGTATACACTCCTATACTTCCTAATTCAAACTGGTAATTAGCTAAATAATCCACATACCAAATTCTTCGACGGATCTCGTCTTATGCAAATATATCCACACCTTCCGTGCATTATCATACTTAACACAAGGATCGTTCTCGTAATGTAGCCGGTCCAGAGCTCCACTAACAACAGTATGGATCTAAACAAAGAAGTATACAAATATAAGATAGTGTTGGTCAGAGATCGGGTGCTTTGAATTGGCATGGTGAATATTATCAGGAAAAACGTACCTGTCCATCTGTAGCGTCTGGGTTGATGTATTGAGAATCCTTTAAAAGCTGACACACCTGAATCGAGAGCCACAAAAATTACGAAAAAGTTACCAGCTGCTAACTCTATTGTTTAAATAGAAAGTTGTTAGATGAATAAAACCATTCATGATCTAAAACCACTAATGATCTAAAGCAAGATCCATATTGAGAATAAGAGGCAGATGGTATGGCAGATACAGAAAGGTAGAAACGAGCAAATCTCAGGAGTGTCCGAACGCGCTAAACGTGACCGACTGAAAAAATATACTTTGGTTTCCAAAAAGGATCTGCCTTTAGCGTTAAGAGTTGAAAACCCACGAGCATTTCTATATTAAAATTAAAAAATTATTATTGAAAATGTTGAGCGATTTTTGTGAGAAGTACCGAGACCAGTACCACTACTATTACTATTACTATTAGAACCTTTATTTGAACCAATTTTGAAGGGAAACTTCGCATGATTACTTACTACTGTGATATACTGTTGATGATAAAACGATAAAGGAGCTGGTTTGTTACAAAAGGACGCAATTTGCCTTTTAGACTGTTTGTTCTGGTCAATACCATTAACACATTGAAGGGCTCTGGACGTACTGATGCGTCTCCGTGCGAATCGAAACCCAACAAACAATATTGCGCACAGCAGGAAGAACAAAAGAGAGCGATAACCATATCTTGTAAATGGATCCTTTCACATTAGTTACTTATCTCTTGCTTCGGCACGGTAAATATCCGATCTGTTCGTGACTGACAAATAAACGATATTTTACCCAGCCTTGGGCAAACTATTGAGTAATTCATTACAGGTCCATGAATATAAACTTTGACCAAGCGATGCTA
This sequence comes from Heliopora coerulea, assembly GCA_030142905.1. Lineage (NCBI taxonomy): Eukaryota > Metazoa > Cnidaria > Anthozoa > Scleralcyonacea > Helioporidae > Heliopora > Heliopora coerulea. Next base: position 1,430,310 of record JASJOG010000023.1, read on the forward strand.
TCGTGCTAATACAAACGCAGACGTTATGTCACATCAGTGTAACAATTGGTCAGGGTCTGACTATTTTTGGATTCTCAAGTGATTTACTGCGGTATTTTTAAATAAACGAATGAACCATGAAGCAAAAAAAATTGCTAAGCCGAAAGAAAACCAATGAAAATGCGTTCAGTGCGGGAGAGGTCACTGTCATAAAACCGTTTCCCTTTTTTCCCAATGTTTCTAAATTTTTCATAGTACAAAAATCTGAAAATATATCTCTCTCCATTCTATACGCAGCTTCCAGATTCTCTTTGTATAATTTCTGCAATATTTTGCTATACTGTATTTTGGTACCGCAAAACAAAAAGATACATGCAGTGCAACAAATTCACAAACAAAACCTCAAAAATCTCTTACTTTAGTCAGAAGCCTACCTCAGCTCTTGTGCCTTCTCCATTTGGTAATCTTGCAGCAGCATCCCGAACTAAGGTTAGAATTGTAACATACGGAGGTCTCTTGGAGACAAGAAGTGAGTGTTCCCTTGCTTTATTGAGATTGGACTCCTTCGTGAACACGCCCTAAAAGAAACCACGCTATAAATTGATCAACACTGAACAGAACTGAAGTTTCCACATATTTACACCCAGTTGAGCAATGTTCATCTAGCATCACGTAAAATGGGAATAATGAAGCAGAAACATAGATCATCAGATTTACTTGGGTAAGGACACGATAAGCGCGCCATTATAGAAAGCCATTGTCCAACGACCTGTTGCCAACTCAAGCCTTATAGTTCAATCAATAAAGCATTGAACTAGTGCAGTAGGTGATCTTGAAACTCGAAGCTGCCATTTATATCTTATTGTTAATCTGAGCAGATCCATAACGAACTCCAATGACATACATTATAGAACCCATCGACACTAAAGCAACCAGAACTTAGTGTCCGAGGTGCCGTCATATAAGTACGAGGGGGTTTTACGTCGGGTCGACTGACCTTAATATATTTCGGGTATATTAACGTATTCTCGTATTTATTCCGTATCTTAGCAACAAGATACGAATATAAAAAAGTACTAGTTTGTGCCTTTTCCTGCAATTTGGTATATTTGTAAACTTTGCTGGGGTGAAGTTGTAAAAGTAAACTAACTTTACCTTTACAGGAGCTACGATGGAATCAAAACCGTGCATTCGATAGATGAACGGTTTATGCGGGTTTTCGTATCTTTGTCTTTCCTTGGAAAAATAAAAACACCAAAAAATGCCTCATAAGGATCACAGAAATTTATGAGAAGTTACCGCACCGTGTGATATCGAGTTCAATAAACTTTGGTTTAATATGCTATTAAACATCTTCAAAAGTTTATGAACCAACCTGACTTTGATAAGCAGACTTTTCATCGCTTGTGCTAGGCCCTACCACATAGTCTGTCCGTCTGAAGAATATGCAAAATAATAGAAAAAAAAAGTCAAAATTATTTACGTTCATTAAACTTAGCTGGACGAAGTAAGTTGGTTTGGTACACTTAATTTCTATCGTTTTATAATAAAAATTAAGGCCCAGCAGAGAATGTGTATAACAGCCATAAGTTCAAGAGTTTTAAAGCATGTTTAATGCTAACGTTTCGTTGCGCCTCGCAACATGATCAGAGTGTAGAAAATTTTTATGACAAGCGTATTAAGCTACGTTTTCCGCCTGGTTTATCACTAGCCGATGTTTCTATCATTTCAGTATTTTTCAAATTTCATGCAATATTTGAATATTTATCTCCTGATGCAACCTGGGGTATTCTTGTTTTTCAGTTGAAATTATACGCACGCCAACCATTCGCTTTTCATATATGTGAGGTAAGGTAGTGTTTTGGACTGCAGTCAAACTGTATGACTAGTGATGCGTTTGTGTTATTTGTCTCATCTTTCCACAGTTTCGTTAGTTCCGAAATACGTTCTTCAACGCGATGTCAACAGGGAACCTTGAAATGTGCCAGCAAGTTAAAAGCAAATGAGAAACCACCTTACAGCGGAGGTCATGACACCATAATGAACAATTGAGAAAAAGTATACAATATTTTTCAATAGTCTCAACTTACGGCGGTGCTACAGGAGCCGTAGCTGGCAGTTGTACGTTATTCTGAAATAGAATAAAGAAAATACAGAACAAGTCTTTTTTTGTTTTTATTTTTCAGTTTTTCAACAATGTGCCTAAAAAGAATGACACTCGTGAAGTTTCCCTTAATTACTAGATTTAACAAAAGCTTAAACGTCTTAAAATAGACATAAAGCAACGTCTTAACGAAAAGTGATCTCATATATCTGACATGCTTACCGTAACCTGATCTTTAGTTTCAAACCAGTGCTCACACAACGGGGCGAGCATATCATCTTTATCTCGATAGGTTCCTACGGTGCAACGATTTAATAAACTGATTTGAAACAACATTAAATCCTATCAAAATATTTGACGGTAGAAGAGAGAAGAAGAGAAATTACTGAGGGCCAAAACTACTAACGCTGTACTTATGTATGTTCGACGAAGTTTCAGACGGCATACCTATCCTCAGTTCAGTGCCCTGACGCGAAGGACACACGGCCGTAACGTCGTCGTTAATATATAAGTATAACCTAAGTATTTTCTTTTTACTTTCAATGAATTCTCTTTTTCTCTTGTTTACCGTCACAGTTACTTCTTTTGAGAACTTAGCAGCACCTCATTTATACACTAGTCATCTCAACAAACATGTAGTCACTTGAAGGACATGGTACCTATCTCGAAACTCTTCGTCATATATTTTCGTTCACTTTCATGCAGAATCACCGAACAAAACAATAGATGTTTGGAATACTCAAACAATCATCCATACATATATTCAGGTTTAGTCTCTAAACTGATCAGTATAAATTTATATAGCAGTTTAATTGCTATGAAACAAAACATTTCTTAACGATGAGTGCTCTTTCAAAAGAAATCGCAGTTGTATTATTTTTTTTGTAAGTCGCTTGATCGAGTTTTCAGATCATGCTTCGTGTGACAACGCTTGAAATCATAAACTGCAACTGTTCAAGATGTAGAATCTGACAATCGGCAACAATCCCCAGTTATATAGAGATTTAAGCCACAAAATAAAGAAACAGATTACCGTAAATATAGAGACATACTTGTTATCCTATTAACCATAGTCACTCAAAAGACATGGTCTCCATCTGGAAAATGTCCGTCACCTTCGTCAACCCAGGCGTTAATTACTACCTAGTAACTACTAAAATAATCTTTCGGCATATAGTTTACGTTGAGTTCGTGGGTACAGGCCAGATCTTTGGCCGTAGTTTATGTGAATATCTAATGTCGTGTAGGAAACAATCGAGCACGTTGCATTCTTATTTTTTTTTAGCTATCAGTTCTACTTTTGATGTAAAGAACCGAAGTTGCTGGAATTCTTTATGTGACAATGACTCCGCCAGACGTGTATATAGTTGATAAAGTCGTTGCAGGTAAGTGTGAACTTACCAATCCATTTCCACTGGTGAACTTTTTGCTTGAAAATTATAACAGGCGAAAACGAGGGATAACTCGAAGTTGCTAAAAGTAAACAGTATCATTAGACATGGGTACCAGTCACTGTCCAGTTAATCACAAGTAAGTTAGTATGTAAACAAGTAGGTAAATAAGAAAGTAATTAACGTAAATAATTAACGTAAGTAATTTAAGTAAGTAAGTTGGTTGGTCGGTCGGTCAGTCGGTCGGTCGGTAGGTAGGTAGATAGATATAGGTAGGTAGGTAGGTAGATAGGTAGGTAGGTAGGTACGTAAGTAAGTACATGTAACTAAGTAAGTACTGTAAACAAATAAATAAGTAAATAAGTAAGTTAGTAAATAAATAAGTCGGTACATTTGGTAGGTAGGTAGGTAGGTAGGTAGGTAGGTAGGTAGGTAGGTAGGTCGGTCGGTCGGTCGGTCGGTCGGTCGGTAGGCCTGCCAGTCAGTCAGTTAGCAAGTATCCATACAGGGAAATCCAATTGGTATTTCTTTAATAAAATAATCACAGATAAAAAGGTTTTAGCTTTATTAACGGATGAAGTAAGCAATTCACCAAATATATCATTAACAACCAGTCCGAGATAAGCTTTATAAGATTGACCCTCACAGTCAGTCAAAACTGTCGGGTCAGCAAAGGTCAAGTCACTTCAACGTGGAGGAAAAAAATTGTTGCACAACAATTTGGACGAGGGTTGTTGCACTGTGCAATGTTCCAAAAATTCATTGAAACACTACAAAAATAGTCGCAAACGATGGAACTTGGCTCCACTTTCCACGTTCCGTTAGAGTTGCTGCTACAAAAGATATGCGAACATAAAGCAAAAATCCCCAAACTGTTCTTACCCTTGGTACTCCCAGCGAGGAATTTTAACGCGGATGGTATCAGACTAATCCAGTTCGGAACTTTGAAACTCCACGGACTCGCGGAACAGGACGATGATGACTGGTAGAGAAATAAAACAGAGAGACGATTAAACAGCAACAGTATTTTATATTTGTTATATTAATGGCCGGAATGTTCTTAACTTTGACTCGGTGGCGCATTTCCCCAAAAAATTACAAAGCGGGGTCAGACGTAGCTTTGCCGTCGCCGGGGGATGATTGAACCCTAATCCTAACCCTAGTCCTTTTCCGAGTTTCTCCGAGAAAGATGATATTCATCTACTTAAGCACATTTTCAGAATTGATGTTACTCATCTTATCGGGGTTGAGACTGTTTTGGCATTTCAATGCCGACGCCATTCTTTCTGCGACACTTATCGCAACTCAAACGCTAAGGGAACACGCTGTTCTGTCATATGTAGGTTAGTTGCAGGATCTCTTTAGATTAGATACAATCGTGGGTGACCCCAACGAAGGCAGCCGTACTTTGCCTTTTAAATTGTAAAGGACTGATTGCATGTGATCTACATCGAGGTACGCCAGCTGAATTCATAGTCAAGCTGTAGAGTAGTATGTACAAGGAAACGAAGCAATCGTACTTACTTGCCAGTCTCCAACCATTCTTTCTAACTACACCAAAACAAAAATTTCGAGTCAAAAGTCCGTCGTTGTCTACACAAACGTTATACACTATTAAATGTACACACCATATCATTTCCCAAATAGATTTGAAAGACAAGGAAGGTATGAGAAATGTGTGAGTTACATTTTTCCAACATATATTCACTTCATGTAAAATCTGAAAACTTATTTGTAACTTTTTTTTAAATAAAAATCCGTAAACACATATACTCAATGGCATACTTTTACACCATGTACACCCGTAATTTACTAAATCCTACTGGAGTTAACATAAAATCTATTCAAACTTTTCATTGCATATAGTGAGCAGATAAATCGCCCCTTGAAAATACTTTCTCTAAGGGCACCGACAGGTCTACCGTTTTTGCAGATGTTTAAAAATAACAATAACAATAATGGACTAGAATGCAGTTTAGTATGCGCACCTGAATGCTGACCAGTATTGCTGGCCCAATAGTCGAGTAAAGTGAGATTAATTTGGCGATAAAATTTTGAGACCCAACGCAAGGAGAAATAGATTTGTTAAAATGTTAAAATGACATGTATTTAGTAAGGGTTAGGGTTAGTACTGATTATGTTTTGCTGGATAAATCTGTTTAATGAGCTCAAGGAATGTGAGAAACTTGTCCGGTGATGTGTCAGGAAATCTTTTCCTGAGGCAGTATTCGGAAAAATAGGAGTCGTATAAAGGTTTTCTCGAGCCGGTCTTCTGAAGAAATTGTTTGATTGCGTTCCACGTACTCTCGATTGTATTTGTACAGGCTTCTGTGTCGTGATGTTTCAATCAAACACCGTGGTTGACGATGAGATGAGTGTACCCTTCTGCTTCTAGTTGACTGTAGGCCTTCCAGTATTCGGAATTATTGAGCGTGGTTTTACATGACTTTTAATAATAGGATTTAGCGTTGTCGCCGACCTGTCTTGGACGATCTGGAAGGAACATCCTTTTGATTCTCGATTTAATCTGCTGAATGCCCATACTCCACTTACACTCTGTTGTATTTTCGCTTTGCATTCGTCTATTTCTACAAGTTTACCAGGTCCAACAATTTGTTCTGAATCATTTTCTAGCATATTGACACATACGTCTCTGGCAAAGTTGTACCAGTCGACGACTATATGATGGCTTCGTAATTTTAATTCATGAGCGACAAGCTCGAGGATATTTGTACTCGCAAAAACAAGTTAATTTAATAATTTATTCTATTTGCAAGTGGGAATTCGAGAACCAACTATCTTGGCGTGTTGATATTTCCCCCCCAGCATTTTCTGTTCGAGCATAGCCAACAAAGATCGTCGCGGCTGAAAGAGCTGTCTGCTGCTAATTGAATAACTCCAAATGAACATTTGCCACAAACTCCACAATAGTCGAAAAGCAGGCCTTTTGTATTAGATATTGTTGTAAAGTCGCTTTATCTTTTGAGAATTGAATGGTATCTTCGTAGACTAAAGCCATTCCAGGTTTGACTGTGGTCACGATTGCATTTAAATTTCCCGCGGAAAATTGATATGATTGGTCGCTGAGCCGACTCCAAAGGTCTAGGGCCAGATGCGTCCGCTAAACTGCACTGGTACCACAATAATAATAATAATAATAATAATAATAATAATAATAATAATAATAGGTAGGCAAGATGTTTCGGGATCCTCAGGGAGTGGCGCCCCTGCCTTGCCAGCTGGGTAAACGGGTGACTGAAAGCCACTGCTTGCCTTAATTGGCCGTCAGTGGTAAGTAACCTCACCTAAGGTGTTGGCAAACCTTCCCTGTTAGCCGAAGGACTAGTAAATCCTTCTGACTGTCCTGATGTCCTTTACCTTAAATGGTTGAGTGAGCCCAGGACACTTACGTGTCTGAAAGGAACTCTCCTAGTCTAAGAACAAAATAGATCACATTATCCAACTTCAGCTATTGGACTGGCGTCTAGCTTGCCTTAATTGGTCGGCTTTGCGGAACAGACCCTTAAAATAGTCTGAGAGGAAGTGTGATGGTTATTGAGGAAGTCTCATGATTTATAGGTGCAAAGCACCAGCCCTTGACCATGCCCAACCAACGGAATTGTGTATGTGAGACTGTGGTGTAAAATGGCATTAACTACTCACGATGTTTTTCACTTTGTGATTGCCATACCACTATAATTTATGGGACATGTGCCCACTTTGGCATAATATGGCAATTTGGGCTAAACGACCTCATTGGCTTGTATGAGCTGACTTTCCTCAATAATAATAATAATACACTGTCCTTAGTTGGGCGGTGTGCGAGTTGTAATAAAGTAAATGGTTTGAACCCGGGAGAATCGGTACATGTCAGTGATGGTAGATGGTAGTCTTTCTCAAGACTATAGTAACCTGGACGACCTACCATCACCAACAAATAACAATCATAGTATAATCATAATCATAATCAAAATAATAATAACGTATCTATTAAAGTGCGTATACCAAACATGTAATCAATCAATAATCATATAACCAAATGTAACATATATGACCTAACAAACCTGTTCCAAGTCAGCAGTTGCATCTGGTAAATCCAGAAAAATGTCACGAAGAAGGCTAAAAAAACATCGCGAGCTGTTTTCCAGAGCTGTGAAACGGCTTATGTTAAAAAGTAAAACACAAAAGAAAAATAGTTAGAAGTGTTAAAAAGAAAAAAAAGACAAAAAAAAGAAAAATTAGTGACGGAAACATTTTTTTCTCAAGTTAAACCCCTCCCAAACTGTGGCGGCCATTCAGGATTTTACACGGACTAACGCCAAATTAATTTAATTGAGGACAGGATACCAGACGTGAGGAAAGAGTCAAACTTCGGACAACGACTGTCTTGAATATGGAGATAAACACTAAGTTTGTGTAGACAGTATGGGTTGCCATCAATAACGTCTCTAGAAAAAATTGATTTACAATCTCAGTTTATTTACACCATAAATAGTCAATTTTGATTACTGGTTAAAATTTCACACTAGTATCTCGAAAAACGAAGCACCGATCGACTTTTAAAGGTTCTAATTGTTACAGTAAATATGTAGTTAATTCCCCATTACAAGCAAGCTTTACTGGCCATCTGCTGGCAGCCTAACAAACATATGCTAAATTTTGCTAATTTACCAGATTTTAAAAGTCTACCAAAACGTCTGTTTTTAAAGGTACAGTTCCAAGGTATCATTGACTGCTAAGTTTGTCTGGCTCTTTTCAGGTATGGTTTTTTGAGATGTGGTAACATTTCGTTTTCCGATCGAAATGAGAGGTTTGACATCGTATGAAATTAAACCTGATCTCCTCCTGTTACCCAAAAGATGACCTTCAGATGAAACGTAACACTGTTTGCTGTGCTCATAAGATATCTTAAAAATTTCAACTGGCCAGGAGAACCTCATCACATACCACACTGGTTTTAAAATAACAGCAAGACATTTCAAGATATCATTTTTGAGAAGAACCACTTTCTGACAAAGCAAGATCTAATACTTCAATAGTAGTTTCCTAAAAGCTCATCCGAATGCATTCACCGGAAATAACGATAGTTTTGAAATCCTTCCTCTTCCTACTTTTCAACCATTTCGGCTAAGCTTTGCCATTTCTCTCTATAAGTTCGTACTAGTTGAAGATACCTCTTAGTATTAGCGCTGTTCTCGTCGACCTTTACTGGGGAAACCCTTTCGTCGCTATTCATAGATATAGCAGGAACAGTCGGTTGATCCGAAACAGCAGTTAGCGCATTCCGTTTTTTCTTCAGTTTTCTTATGTGTTCTTTTTTCTCTTTCTCTTTAATCTTCTTCTTTACAACTGAAAGAGAACCATTTGATAATAAAAAGGAAGTAATCACCAAGTGGAAGTCTAAAGAAAAAAATGAACACTCAGTGGATGTGATTAACAATAATCCCACCGTTTATAAAGTACAGAAGATGTTTGAATAAAAAAATTGAAGAGATTTTGTCGTTTTCTGTAGACAACAATCACTTCAGTGTGTGTTTTCTCTTTCTATCTTTGTTTTTGTTTGGTTCGACTTTAATCAGCTTTGTTTCGTCTTATGGTTCTCCTTGTCATTTTAATTAACATTTTGGCATTCTTTTAAGTAGTGAGGAGAGGGATTCATCTTCTATCGTTATTCCTTAATAAAATCAAAGTACTAGACTCCGGAGTTCTTTTAATGATTCACAATTATTTCTAATGTTTGTCTGGGATCTAAACTTCTTTTACGTGAAAGCGAATTGCTATAAGACGAAACAAACTAGTTGACAGTTGACCTAAACAATGCTAGAGGCTAAGCGCCTCTTCATTCATCCGAAGGTTTGCGCTTCTTTCTTCTCCCAATCCCGAAGTCTTTTGCTAGTCTCCCATAATGCTTCATGAACCACAGGATAAACACTTGCGGCACCTAAGTGCATGCAACTAGACTTCATGTTGTGGCAATACACATTGAACAAGTTTATTTTCTTCCCAAAAAATTTTTACTGGTATAGAAACTTCCACCTGTTCCCTCACTTTCTTACAAGAATTTTCTCTTCCAGTTTTTCAGCTCTCGTGTCTCTTACTCGTAATACTTCTTCTTTGACATCATAAATTCGAAATTTACAATTACGGAGGTAATAAAAATAATAAAACCACAACAAACCTGCCTTTGAAGATTTTTTTGCAGTAAAATTAGTTCTTGAAATAACATCTTCTAATGAAATCATTCGTGTGTCCAAGTCAGGATAATCCTTTTGAAAGTACATGAAGAAACAGGCAAAATTAATCCATCAATATCAGTTCTAACCTAACCAGTAAATACAAAATTTACTGGATAATTGTAAATTGTTATTTGGATGAACTTGTTGTAATGTCCGAAAGTAAAATAATGCACGCTCATTGGTAGCCGAGTGGTCAGGATCCGAGGATATGGCATTCCCGGGCAATACTCAATTCAACAAGTTTATTTGGATGATAATTAAAGGGGACGTATCTATATCGAAAAATCCCGAAGAGCAAAACTTACTGGAACACATGCGGAACTCTTCTTCGAAGCCAAATGCATAATGGAAGAATATATAAGCGTTTAACCCGGAGAAACATGAGTAAATGAACAGGTTACGACATGAGGTATAGAGCAACGTCCTACGATGGAAACATTTAAAAGCGGAAAAGAAAATCAACCATACTTTTCTTGTTAACCTCCCTCTACCATGTCCGTGCGAGGAAGTATTTACCCTCGGGATCTTTATGCACAGACCCCGCTTCTCTCTCGTTCGGTGTGAATGAAAACTCACACGAATACTTTCCCATACGGACTTAGCCCTCGGTCTTAAAAACCGAGTTATTCATGAAAGCAATTGGGTAAAGTATGTCGTGAATACGACATTTTAATCTCTTATCGACTACGGTCACAACTTAACGTGACAGGATCTGAGTTTTTTCGAAGCTTTGACGCTACGCACGTAGCCAGGTATTTAATCGACGAAGGTTTGACCGTAGTATTATGTTTTGTCAACTCGAAGGAACTCAGCGTAATTAGTTTATGGGGATTTATATGGACCGCAACTAAACGCGATAAGCAAAATGGAGATAATCACAGTAAACGTTATACTTCCCGCTTCCGAATTTTCGTGATCGTGTGGAATATTCTCAAACTCATTAATACGTTGATAAATGTAAATTACCAGGTGAAAACAAAGGAAATCAGACCGAGGAGAGGGTTTCGATGATAGCAAGTGACATATAATATTGATGGCAGCACTTTCCCTCATTTATGGTCTCACTCATGTTTGAAAATCACAAAGCAAAAGGACATTTCATTTTGAGTTGTCCAAGCTGTTTTTATTCCATTACAAGTAACGAGATATCGCCAACACAACTCGTATAGTTGCTCCATTGCCTACACATCATCTGCTCTGTGACGAAATTGAGTTGCAATACCTTTTTGGTATTTGCTACGCCATTTGCTTAAGCTGGAGACATTGCCGCACGCAAAAGTGAGCTACTTCGTAACATCTTACCTCCCTGTTCTCCCGTCTTCGTTTATGAGTTCGCAACATTCTCTGAAAATCGTCTTCTGTCACTGCGAATTGTGTCGATGGTGTTGTGGCCGTTGGCGTGGACGTCATAAAATCCCGACTTCCAGAGGAATAAAACATTTCAGGATGATTTCTGTTGTTAAACACAAATTGCTGTTGTGGATACATATCTAGAACGGAACGAAACTGGTCCGTGAAAGCTCACGACATACGTTTCCAGGACGGTTACCAACATTGTGCGCCGCGTATTCGATTTTTACCCTGGCTAACGCCAGACGGTTTTAATCATCAAGGGAATGCTCTCGCACTGGAAAGGGTTAAGACTATCTCAACTAACTCTTTTCCGTCCACACCCAACTTTTATTCTTTCATTCAGGGTAAGGCGGTTAAGGACAGTCAATTTTACTCGTCAAGGGTAAACTTTCGGACTGGAAATGGTTAAATGGACGCAAGTTGGCAAAATATGACGTGTAGAACCTCTACATTCTTTTTCAGTTTTTACACATTTATTCCTACTTATTTGTTATAACACATTGTTACCTCTGTCACTGACAAACTTCAGTCTATTCCAAACAAGAAGTTCTCTTCCCCAAGTAAAATAACCCAGCTTTCGCCCAAATAACAAACCAAGACTTGGTATATTTCATGGGAGAGGTTTCAGCCCATGGATAAAATGAAAAGAGTCGGGAATCCTACCAGACCAGAAAGGCTTAAAGTTCACCATAGTTAAAAACTCTCACACTCCAAATTCGTTAACTTAATGACAAGTTGACGACAACGTCTATCTTATCAGTTTACGACATGGTGAAAAGCAGAACCACACAGACCGGTGGGTTTGGCGAGATTGAAAAGCTCCCAAAAGAAATTGAACAGTTTGTATTTTATATGAAGAGAGGATTTGATACGATCATAATTATAAACAATTATAATTAATTATAATTATGATTGTATCAAATCCTCTCTTTATATAAAATGTTGTTTAAAGCCTCCTGTATACAAGAGTCGTGTATCACTCCGCTACTTGAGGAAGTCGCCTGAGAGGCTCCACTCTACGTTGTGAAGATGAGATGTTTTCCGGTTAGAGAATTGAGAATGGTGGCGAATTTAGTATATACGAAAATTTTTGACTGTCCTAGCCATGTCTCAGTAGCTCAGAGGTCAAAGCACCGATGCGTTGATTCGGAGACCTTGGGTCCGATTCCCCGCTGGGGCAGTCAGAGTTTTCGTATATATAATTAAGCTTGTATTTTGAAATACCTTTAATAAGCTTTAAATTAAAAAGTAGTAAACGCAGATTTTCATTATGACAAAATGGTCAGGGAACTGCTGAAACTTAGATGAGGACATTATGACGTTCTCAGCGAAAGCCCTTCGTCGGAATGACGCATCAAACATCTTTACTGCAAAGAAGGGTCTTCGCTTACGACAGCTGCCTGACCCTTTTGGTTTTATGAACGTAAATTTTCAAACAGGCAACCCGCAAATGTTTGAAAAGCAGGAAGGAGGAAGCACTGAGACCAAATATGCTTGACAGAACACGAGAAGTTTTAAATCTACATAGATATGACAGCATCAGAGTATCATCAGAGCCTATTCCAATACCTACACGTACCTGTAAGCTCTTCATCCGATGAGATATTGTGATCCTGTTTAAACAAACCATGAACAGCGTCATCATCATTTTACAAGAAACAAAAATATTTCTTCACAGATAAAAATGTCGGTAACGACCGGAACAGTAGAAGTATTACCCTGTTTCAGAAGACGTTAATTACATCAGGCATAGAAAGGGACATTAGCCATCTTACCAAGGACAGCAGGAGAGTAACAAACAAAAATACAATTTATGCTTAACTGTTAAGCTCACCTCGCATTCTTCTTTGATTTCTTTAATCATTCTGAGAGAAAAACACAGAACACAACCCTAATTTCAGATATCAAGTCTGATATTTTGATCAAAGTACAAGATGCAAAGAAATGAAATCATTGTATAGATTACAGCATTTAACAAAATAATGAATAAACAAACTTACTTCTTGTACTTAGTTTCCAGATTTCTAGTTAAAAGTGAAGTCCGATGCATTTGACGTTCGTGCCAACTATGTGAAAAATAGCATTTTTACAGTAATTATGTAATCAGATCGAAAGGTCAGAGCCGTGTCGAAACTGTTTTAAATGGAAAGTGTCGCATCCTGTTGTGTCATTTACCGTAAACATGATCTCTATTCCCGACATACTCTGTCTGTTTTTTTTCCACAAACTAATAACGATTTTCCTGCCGACTATTAATTTTAAAAAACCGATTTGCCGAAAGATAGGTGCCTCTTGCCCACATATCCCAATGGTACGTTTCTTCACACTGTGTCCATGTTTGCGAGGAATTTTAACACTGTGCATGCACTTCATTGTTTTATGTGGTTACGTTTGAATGCGAATCAATGGTGTGCGTATGATGCAGGATGTGTGTTGGGGGATCCCGGCACACACCCACTAAATATGAACAACGTTGTTCAAAAACAAAACTACTACACCAACCTGATACACAGACAAAGTTTGGTACTGCAGTGCGAATTGCTCTGGTTTTAGATTTTCACAAAGTCAGTGCCGAAAAATAAATGAAAAATGAAAAATCAAATTTAAAAAAAATGTTAATTCATGCAGTTTAATTTTTCCATACCTTAAAGTAATTGGCATCTCTTGATGCGAAGGAGAAAGAACTTGATCAAAAATTTCCTGCGATCAATAAATAAAACTAATTCTGTAAGCATTCCCGGAATCTCAGATGAATATCTCAGGGTGTACAAACGTCTAAAGACCCTGCTTTTTTATACAACGCGCATTCCAAAAATTGGTGCATCATTTTCCAAGAAAGGATGTTGCACATAGGCGCAACGAAACACTTTAAAAGGGGAGGTCATTTTTTGTGGTTTTTCTTTTTTTTTTTTCTAATTTTTATTTTTATCCTTGAGAAATCTACGGACATTAGAAATATTTATCACAACAGTAACTGTCCTTCATGACACCAACACCACCATGGAATCAGAATCAATGCAAAGACGGTATCCAGAAAACATTATCTGACTTTGCTAAAGGAAAACTAGGATGGGACATTACCACGTGGAAAATACTGTTGACTTCCGATAACTCAAACCCTCGATAACTCGAAGATCGCGCTAACTCGAACCAAAATATATTTCCCCTGGATCTGCTTCATACTTTCGCTATGATTTTACCCTCGGTAACTCGAACCCTCGTTAACTATAACATCCCACTAACTCGAAGTGAAATTGTTTTCCCTCCAATTTATTCTCTTTATGATTTTCCCCTTGATAACTTGAACTTTATTTGTCAATATAGTGTAATGATGTCAAAACATAGTTCAGGACATTTAAAATACTTTGAATCAAATCAGCAACATACATTTATATAGTGAAGTGCCTAATTGTCCTTAGTATCAAATTCTTTAGTATTTTTGTATTACGTATACGTGAGACGTGTTTTGTTGTTTTGTTCGCAAAGGGTCGTTTCATTTGTACTCCTTTTCTTAAATAAACTTGACATAAACGCACTCTGTGTGAATAGTAACGAAGAATGGAAATGAAACACAATTTTATTGCTTGACTTCCGCTCATTTGATGCCATCTCCCGATGACTCAAACTCCCAATAACTCGAGCTTTTTTCGATTTTCCTCGGAGGTTCAAGTTATCGGGAGTCAACTGTAATGAAGAAATGGTTCATGACTTGGCGTGCTCCATTGAGTTATGGATGCACGCGGGAAGTTGAGACAGCAAGAAAAAGCAAGTCTAGACTTTTGAGTGCTCTCCCAACTTCCTAAGTACATCCATAACTCAATGGAGCACGCCAGATCATGAACCATTTCTATTGTAACATATAGAATCAGCCTTAAAATAACGGAAAACAAGCTGTACTTCGTTCATTAAAAATTGCTTTCTCCTTACGTAAGTTAAAAATTCGAAACTGTTTTGAATGGCCGCTTGAACATCGGGTAGTCCTCAAGGCCTCGAGCTTCAATTTTTTTCTTCAATAATTACTCTCAATCCGAGCGTTTTTTAATGTACAAAACTGAGATTTTTTGAAGAAAGAAAACATAAAAGACAGTTTGAGAGAATGTATTAGGGTGTTATTTCAATGTTATTTTTTTTTATATGTAGAGTTTTCATATATTGTGGCTTTAAATTGATGTATGCCACAGGAAGTGCTTCCAGGTTCTGTTTACACTTGGCCATACTTTGTAGACAAATGCAAATTTAGTGGTCAGAAACGATCGAACGACCGTATATATCGATTTCTGACACAACGTGAGTAAGTGGGGTCAAAAAGTGTTAAAAGTACGGAAATTTTCCCACGATAATTGAAGCAAATAGATAACTTTAAAAATCAGTAATTCACAAAGTTTAATAAATTTCTTTGTTATGTATATTTCAAAGATGACGAAAAACGAAAACTGACCTGTCTCGATATTAAAACATCTTTCACCAGTTTCCGATAAAATTTCTTTAATTTAAGCTTTAAATGAAGAGACAAATAAAATAAAATAAAATAAAATAAAACTATAAACTGCAGTTGACATAAGACAAGGTACTTTTCCCAATACAATTCAAACAACGGGTTAAGCTAAATCCATTTTTTAAACATATAAAATAATGGCAGTTTCAATTTTTTATACTGTAAATCGAAGAATAGGAAAAAAAGTTTACAAAAATATTAATAAACAAGGAAGATGTGCAAAATGTATGAGGTATAAATGAAAAAATAATTTAACTTCAACACTTTGAAATTTATTGACTTTAGTTTGATATATCATGAATTACCATTTGTTTAAATGGGTAATTATAAGTATACAATATATCGATAAAAGTGGAAATAAGCAGTGGTGAAGCGTATTTACTTATAGTTTTTTTTGTTTTGCTTTTTTTTTTAAATTTTTGGCCGACGCACAAACAAACGACACCATTAGTCGTTCCAACAATATACGGAACAGGTAAAAATGCATGGTGTGAAACAGTGAGAGAAAGACCGGCAAACGATTAGAATGGAGTACGGAAGCATTCCCTCTACTATTGTAACCCTTGTTGCACTTTAACAATCGACACTTTGGCTGGAGTGCAGTTTGGCGGACTCTGACAAATCCCTGCCCGATTAGTATTACGCTTAAAGTGGAGTTAGTCGAGCTCACAATCGCTAAAGTAATGAAGGGGTCCACAAAATGTATTCGATCAGACACTTTTAATCCTTTGTAACATGTAACCTGTCATCACTGTGTCTATTACTTCTAGAACCATAACACTAGGGGAACTGGTAATTAGATATGACCGAAAGCCAAGGGAGAATTTGAGAAGGTCCCGCATGCCAAACGCCCAAATCTTCATGAAGCTGAACGGGAAATTTAATTACGTATTGCACTATATGTGACGGTTTTTCATACTAGGATTATTACTCAAGACCAGCAAGTGCTCCCCCCAAACAAAATTGCCAAAAATATCCAGACACAAAGAGCTCAATAAGGCCTAAACTGTAGTGAGGGTAACTTTGCTATAGTAACCACTTGTGCTGTAGTCCATGGATGAGACAGATTGGATGAAGATTCACGGGTGTAGTCGGTGTCCAAGGTTAGCGAGGCGGAAACAACTCGTACCTTTGCATAACTAACCATTTCTGTGGTAGTCACGGACCAGGAATTGTTAGACAACGATTCGTGAAACGAGAAGGGAACTTAGGGTTCGAAAGTTCTCCCCCCTTCACTAAGAAACCCAAGGAACTGTAATCATGGTATTTACTATTACCGTAATCAATCCTTGGAGCCCTAATGGATCCTTCAGGAGTTTCTTCTGGCCAACGCTAGAATGCCGGTTGAATTAACCATCCAAACCTCTTAGTTTGCATGCCCATTGGTCCACTCATTTATTCATCTGTTTATACGTGTCTGTCATTTCTCTCTGTCCGTTTTGTTAAATCTTACATACAGGTGAAGGTTGGGCTGAAGGCTCTAACATTATTATACATCATTGTTTTAAAGTCGTTGATGTAACGATGTTAGACGTATGAAAGTTTGCTTTCGTTCAAAGGCGTCGGAACCACAATAAACGTAGGGGGGGGGGGAGGCGCCGTGAAGTCCCAGTCTCTGTAAGGGTGTGTCTGACAGTGTACTTCAAGGGTAAAAACCCTAATGGCTAGTTGCCCTCATCATGCAGGTGTCAAAAACAATAACTTTGATTTTCTAAGAATTCTAAGGAAAAATAACGTTTATTTCAGCAGCGATTTTATTTGGATATCATAAGTTTGTAGTTTAATATTACTAGCCAGCTAAAAGGTGGGGGGGGGGGTCCCACACATATTCAGTCCCCCACCAAAATTATGGGGACCAAGGCCACCTGGCCCCCCACATCCGACGCCTCTGCTTTCGGTCAAACATTTTCCCCAGCAATTGGTAAAGTGTGCCAAATGTTGGAACGAGTAGCCGCTTTTCCAACATTTCGAGCGAAAATGTGGCCCAATACTGTACATCAATGTTTGAACATTTAGTCTAACCTTGATACTTCCTGCGGTAAATAGTACTGTACTAAACCTTATAATCTTTAAGTTTTGCTGCTTTACATCGTCTTCTGTATTTGGCAATATCAGGGGTATAGTATCCAGCTGTAGCCAAAAGTGCAACAGACACAAAACAATAGGTAAATAGAGTTAAACGGCAACAACTACAGCGCCGTTTCTAACAATACTGACTAACAATAAGAACCCGAGTGCAAGTAGAATACATTCAGTTGAAGCAACAACCATATGCAACTGTTCCTAGCAATTTACAGTCGATGAGGATAAAAACATCTGATTACAATCTTTGCAAATTTTTAAAACCGCTACCACCAAAACAGTAAAGCACAAAGAAAAGTAGAACACAATGAGTGAACCCGAATAAACCAGCTCTGTTTCATAAACTGCCACTACTTTCATCGTCAACAAACAAAGTTTGGGCAAATTGGTTCTTATGGTAAGTGTAAGGCCAAGTCATTGAAAACACATACAGAGTGTGAGTTTTACTGAGTGAATTTCTTTAGTTCGAAGCTGCAAAACTTTAAATGATCCCTTTTGAAATTGCAAATTCTTTGAAGGAGTGTCATTGAATTTAAGGAAAGGAAAACAAGTTTTATTAATCTCAAATGTGTACGGTATGCTGTTCAAGGTCTCAAATCAGAACGGTTTCTGAGCCCCTGACGGTAATCAAGCACGTGACTTTCGGATAACTGCTGAGATGCTCTAACCACTGAGCTACACGGACTCAGACGGTCGAACGAAGGTTACTTATTGTACTGGTTACCACATTAACTACCACATTCTGTTCAAGGCTAAATCAATTCTGCAAAATTACGAAATTATGATTCCTGGACTGTTCTAGCTTAATGACTATTTTTTAACCATCTCTGTATTTCAGGAATAGAATGCAGAAACGATTAGATCTTCTGTATTTTTATTTCTTTCTACAGTACAGTGGTAACAGTATTTTAGATTATGATGCAAAGTTAAGCCAACTGCTGTTTCAGAAATCAATATAGAAGAAAAATTCACGCAAACTAAAGCATCCAGCATATACATACCTTCCAGCTTTCTTTTAAATGTTTGCAAAGGATTCCCAAACTTAAAATTCTTTTCTTCAAAAAGATCTCTGAAAAAGATCATGCTGCCATTAGTTCAGTAGCAGCATGCGTGATCTGTATCCGAGGCACGTTTGCGCGTGCGATTTTGTGCCTTGTGATGGTCATCTTCGTGTATGTAATCATCTCATGGCGGTCCATGAAGCATCATATCTGTTTATTATCACTGAACTCTAACAACGGGAACGCTAACTGGCAGTTAATAAATGGGAGAGAAAGAAGCAGAGGAGTATCATTTACATAAAGTAAAAAACAAATTCTGAAAAACAATGACATCTTGAAAACCGAAGATATGAGTTAAAAACAAGACGACAATCGCAATCATTCGTAGCCTTGTTTTTAACTCATACCTTGGGTTTTCAAGATGTCATTGTTTTTCGGAATTTGTTTTTTACTTTATTTCATAAAATTGTCTGGTGGCACCGGATTTTAGTATCATTTAAACTGCTGACGTTGCCGAAAAACTGAGACCTAACACTAATAAGATCTAAACACTAATGAGGCTTAAACATTGATAATAATAATAATAATAATAATAATAATAATAATATATTCTCCAATGCGGTGGCCTTACGTCGCCCTAAAAAGGGGGCTTGACCATTACCTACTACACTGCTCATGCACCAGCGCGCACGTGCGCAATTGCGAGTATGGAAGTCCCACCGAAAGGTCTCATAAAAAATATTGTCAATGTACACGGAGTATACATTCCAGCATAGTAAATCTTTATGCTTGTTGTTTGACTGGAGTACATAGTACAGTACCTTAGATTTTCCTCCTGAGCATGCGGGTAGTCAGTCGGCATAATAGGAAGGTATTTCTATATTAACAAAGAAGATAATATATACGGTGACTTGAAGTACACAAATCCTATCACTCTGTTAGGAGAGGAAAACCAACGTTTCCAACAAATAGTATAATTTTTTAGCACTTGTGTCAATACAATTTATAAAATAACGTGACCCGTTCGCGTGCTCTGATTGGTTTGTACCCGTGTTTGGATACTCTTATCCAAACACAGAAAATTTTCCGCCAAAAGTGCACTGAAGTTCGTTTTGCACGTTCATCTTATTATCTTATGAACGAAACACGGAACGGTATTTTTGTGTTTGAATACTGGGATTCCAACACTTGGTGTGTTGCTGGACTTTTCTATAACTTAAAAAAAAACACGCTTGTTTTTCCTATTTGTCAGTGCGTTGAAGTGGCTTCGCTTTGTTCACCAGGGTTCGATCTTCATAAGCTTGGCTCTGATTGGTAGTTGGTGATTTTCGGGAGAATTGCTTATTTCACCATTACGTTTATTAAGTTAACTGCCTTTCATCTTCGTTATTTTATAAAAAAATGCCAAATGGATTCCTGTGTTTGGATACTGTGATCCAAACACTTGGGATGTTGTTCAACTTCTTTTAGCTAAAAACACTCGCCTAGCGGCTCGTGTTTTTTTACGCTTTTCTCAAGCCTCGCAACATCCCGCGTGTTTAGATCACAGTATCCAAACCAGTGCTTCCACTTTAAAGGAAATTTCCTTTTTGAGGAAATTTGAAGGATTTTTTGAGAATTTGAAGGAAATCTGATGGAACCTGCACCTTTTAACAATTTTATTAGTAATTTTTCAGTAGCTGACACAGAACAAAAAAATGAGGTTAACCGTCAGTCGACTGTGGCACAATTGCTAGCGGAGAACAACGAAATTAATCCCAGCCACTTCGGAGTAGCTTCCCAAGTCGCAACCGTCATGCATGCAGTCTAAATAAGACTGTGAAATGGTAAGCGACAGGAACGCAGTCGAAGTATTTTATATGAACGAATAAAATTTACACATATTTTGACTGGCAGTTGTGCACCAATAGTGTTTGGTTTCTGAACTACTCTGTTTAATAGAGTTTATCTGAATTTGGATTTGAATTTTTGCACTCCCAAACCTAATTCATCAAATATGATGGTTTATGTTAGGACTACAAATTTTTAGCTACTGTATTTCCACTATTTAGCCCCCTGGTGGATTATTTTTTTCAAAGTTTTTGGACTGGGGGCTTATTAGAAGGCGGGGCCAAATAGAGTGTGGGGTTTCATAAGATATCATGTTCTTTACAACTAATAATTATGTCAACAAATATATTAATTCATAATAATATAAATATATTATGCTGATGCCTAAATATATTGGCTTTCAATCAAATTAAATGATGATATCCTTACGGACGTGCATACACAACAATGAATTTCCAAACAATAAGTTTTTTAAATGTCTTTCGAAGTTCAAACGCATAGCGTAATATCAAAACTAGTTAGATTTTTGTAACAATAATTTATGATGGCATTGATAGCAATACTAGAACACTGGTATACTGTGGATCAAACACTGCTCTAGGAAAACTTTCTTGCAGTGCCTAATTGCCATTTAACAACTGGAAATAATGGAAAATTGGAAATACTGCATTTTCTGTGTTTAGCCTCAGCCTCTTTTTAGCCCCCACCCTTTCTAATAAGCCTACAGTCTCTATTAGGAAACCACTCCTAATGATGGGGTAGTTTTATTTATTAACCATTTAAACATCAGCATAACATATTTACATTATTATGAATTAATATATTTATTCATCTAATTATGAGTTGTAAAGAACATGAAATCTTATGAAACCCTCACCTTCTATTTAGCCCTGCCTTTTAATAAGCCCTCAGTCCAAAAACTTTCAAAAATATAAGCCACCTGGGGGCTAAATAGTAAAAATACAATAGCTAAAAATTTGTAGTGTGTCCTAACATAACCAGTCATATTTGTAAGAATTTGGTTTGGAAGCACAAAACTTCCAATTCAAATTCAGATAAACTTTATTAAACAGGGTAGTTCAGAAACCAGTGACCACTGGTGCACAACTGCCTGTCAAAATGTGTAAATTTTATCTGTTCATATAAACTATTTTGACTGCGCTCCAGTCACTTATCATTTCAGTCTCATTTAGACTGCATGCATGATGGTTGTGACTTGGGAAGCTATTTAGAAGTCACTTGGATTAATTTTGTTGTTATCTGCTAGCAATTGTGCCACAATCAACTGATGTTTAACCTCATTTTTTGGTGCTGTGTCAGTTACTGCAACAATACTGTTAAAATTATAAAAAAATGCAGGTTTTATCAAATTTCCTTCAAAATCTCTAAAAATCCTTCAAATTTCCTTCAAAATTTTTTTTCCTTCAGATTTCTGTTATTTCCCCAAAATTTCCTTCAAAAAGGAAATTTCCTTCAAAGTGGAAGCACTGGTAGTGGCTTATTACTAATTTTGAATCTTGGAATTCTTAATTGCAAAATTTCAGACAGATCTCATGAAGTCATTTGACTGATTTGGATCAAGTTTCATAATTGGCTAAAATCTTGGAACCTTGTCTCAAACTTGTCAACTTTTTTCTCCATGCACATGTAAACTAACAATTACTCCTACTGAAAGGAGCTAATCAGAAAACCAGATACTTAATTGACGTGTTATACTGTATCAATAAGTTCCTACGTATCAAATTTTGGTATAAACATTGATCAAAAGTTAATTTCCACTGAATTTTCCTGATGAACTATTCATGATCTTAGTACTACACACACACACACACAAACAACAAACAACAACAACAGTTGTTTTACAGCCATTTTTCCTGCTTACGCAGGGGTTGGCCTTTGTACTACACACACACACACACACACACACACACACATATATATATAATAAAATAATAAATAAGTAATATATAATAAAAAAAATAAGTAATTAAAATAATGAATTTAAATTCTTATATAAATATACAATATAAACATAATATATATAAATAGGATACTACATAGACAGTGTTAGACAATGTAAAAAGTTCAACAGTTAGTAACTGCCCTGATTGACCAAAAAGAATTCTAATTCAAGCAATGGTCTTTTGTCAGAGTGAGACATGTTCTGAAACAGGAATAGCAACTACCAATAGACTAACTTTTATATGAAAACAAGTCATACAACAAAAAGTTAACCAATGCAATGTGACAAACAAAAACAAACAAATCAATGACTAGGTAATGACAGGGAAATCATTTGCTAATTTTAATGATGATTAGCAAATCGGCATAGGGTGAAACCACCAGAGACCCCAGGAGAATAATAAACCACCAGGGATCCTTTGGCAGGATCACTCATGAATCATACAGCTTGCAAACTGTACTTCTTCGATTAAGACCCCAACCACTAAGTGTGGTAGTAAAAGATACTGCAACCTTACAAAGTTCCCTTAACACCGACAGAAATTGCTCAAAAATGGTGGAACACAAGTGATATCAATCAAAAGTTTCAACTAGACAGTTTGGAAACTCCTTCACTGTGGTAACTGTGGCCGCACGAACAAGGAATTTGTCACTGGAATAATTTTCAAAAATACCAGCTTTGGTGAGAATTTCCAATAAAAATTGATATGAGTGTATGTCAATGGTATGCCATCTTGCTATTTCTGACATCCTATCAGCTTGATATTTTTATGAATGAAACCTTGTTGAGCACTATTTATACTGAGATTGACTTTCCAGCAGGTTATAATTGGTTCTCTTTGATGGGTGAGGTGCTGTAATGTGTGCAACATACATTATTGTATCTGGGTTCTTTATAGTTTACTAGATAGCTTGCTTGCTGGCTACAATAAGTAAACCTATATATGGTAATACCACCATACCTAAATGTGACTATTATACTATAAATTAACATCAGTATTAATTTAATATTAAACAGTACCTTCAAATTACTTCTATTTTCAGGTGTTAAAACATGTTTCCAGGTATCCAAACTCATCACATATGAAAATATTTCAGGCTGTACAAAACAAACTAAGTAATGATTACCTGCTCCACTATAATTAAGTTAAAATACTGTATAAAAATCGATGAGTATACTAGTTTATTTAAGTACATGTAAATTCATAAACACAGAAATCACCTGTGAACAATTCAACCTAAGCTAGGGTTGCCATCCTAAAAAAATTAGCATGCCAAACCAAACTGGAGTTTACAGGTCACCAGCAGTTCTACTATACTAAAATTATATTCACATCCAGTGGACTGCAAATCAGCCATGAACAGTTTAATCTGAAGAGTGGGTGGTTCCAGGGTAGGGATGGAAAATTTAAGGTGATCTCTGCTCCAAATATTGGTGTGTCTAATCTAATCAAGTTAACTAGCAGATTGGTTTCCAAATTTTTACCGCAATAATTTATGTTGAAGAACATCAGCACACAGGTAAAGTACCAAGACACATTTGAAAAGACATTTTTTATTAACAAGACCTTTTTTATTAATAAGACACATTCTCGTTAACTACCTCGTCCAAACGCGTACACTTGTTGTTGAACTAAAATTGAACTTACATTTTCAACGAGGTCGATAGGTAGATCGATTTCAGTGCCCATAAAATTACACTTCTCCATGGTTGAGACCATGACATCAACAGTACAATAATTTGCAAGGCAAAATCCTTGACTGACTGCTTCTCCTGATATTTTTTTTGTTATCTGGAGATCTTATAAAATCATTCTGAACATATTTACCAAGAATCAACGAAAATATCTTTGGTATAAAGATAGTAAAAGAGAGTATCAACATGGAAAAATGTTGTTTAGGTAATTCGGTGCCAGGCCTCTAAACTTTATCAGTTCCCGTCAGCGTGCCTGAATACTGGACAAGAGCGATAAACCGTGGTCACAGAATAAAGAATTAACCAGCAGTGATGCCAGATGGGTAGCCTGCAAACCAGCCCAAGCTACCTTAACAAGTAGCCCAAAAATAGCTCAATTACTTTTCGCACAAAATGGCTCAAATTTGCATTAAAATAAGTAAAAACTAGCCCAATTCTTATTAAAAATATTTAAATCGAAACCAAATTACACAGTCCACAGTGAAATATCCACCACCTTTTGAAACCTGCAACCCGCAACCTCCCGAAATTTCCCGCAACCAGGCTTCTAAACCAGCCCAATTGGGCGGGAAAACCGCCCATCTGGCAACACTGACCAGAAGTCCCACTCGCGAGGAAACTTGTCACACTTTTTTAACTGCGCATGTCCGCATCCGCCATGGTCTTGGAGGGTATACTCAGCACATTTCAACTAGAAACAATATGGCGAAAACCAAAGTTGGCTCACTGAAACTGCTGTATTTGGAAAAGTAGGAGGACGATTTTCATTACATTTTTGAATCTATTGAAGAGGAGCTAAGCGATTACTTTTTTGTTAGTTTGGTAATGTATAAACGATTTTTTCGAGTAAAATTTGGCTTGTGTTCACCGCCATCTCAGTCGCTCTCAACCCTTAATACGGTTCTTTCCAGGGCCCTGGAAAACTCCTGGAAAAACAGTTGTTTTCTGAGTACTCCTGTAATTCTCCTGGAATCCTCCTGGAATTTTGTAAAGAATTTGAATCTAGATAATCCAGAGTTGCCAATACGTACATTCACAAAAGTTCCTTTTTTCATACACAAAATAGATTTGTTATCTTTCGTCCTTGCTTTTCTGTCGAATCCAAATTGAATCGAGTCGCGAGTTCATTATTGCTTAATTCTTATATTGAAACCAACAAAATGATGTTGTACTGTTGTCATAAGGAAGATTACATTCATGCTCTTTTTGCCAAAGAAAAAAACTAGGGGTTGGATCCTGGAAAAGTAGCGTTGCTACCCTGGAAAACTCCTGGAATTTTGTGATCTTTCATCCGTACGAACCCTGTTTAATATTGATACTAGGAAAATTCAGAATATGAAGTTTTTTATGGACTGTTTTTTTGAAACTTTTCCTTTATATAGTGACACGGTCTCAGATGGTGAAGGTCCTGTTTCAGTGTGTCTGTTTCAAACTTACAATGTACCAGTCAATATGGAGGCCAAGGCTGGATTTCATATGGAGAATTGTAGTGTTGGCCAGAATATTCTTTAATGGCTTATAGTTTATTTACATTCCTATTTCAACTTCAAGGTCATTCAGATCAATCCAGTCTGATACAAGCACACAGAGGAGTACTTTTTGATGAGAATTCAAACTGTAGAAGGAAACATTTAGAACATGAAAGTGCCTTTTAGGGACACTTCATAAAGGCAAAAATGATTTATACAAGCAATATGGTTGTTATATTTATAATATAAATTATTTCTAAAATTTAAATTGTATTATAATACAATGGCAAAGACTAGGAAACGTGAATAAGTAGTTCTGCTGAATTTCAATAATGGACAGCATTATTAAAGGATCATTGCCACCCACTGTTAAATAAACATACATTGAAATTACTGGTAGGGATTGTAAATTTTAATAAAACATTGTAGACTTCTCAAAAACCAAATCCTGTTATTATTTTTTTTCTTTTTAATTTCTTGCTTTTTTACTGTAGTTATTGTAAGACAGAAAGCTACCATTCTTAAAATCAATTTTATTTTTATAGAGTAGGATGTCAAAGGTAGTTGCCAGCAATGCTTGCATGGTCTTAGCCACACACGGAAATCAACCATAGCATGTTTAACCCATTGAGGGACAAGGACACATTTTACTGTTTTATTCTGGCTAATGGCAAACAATTTTATTCACCTATGTGATGAGCCCTGATGCACCCTTGCACCTGAATGGGTTAATAAACAATCTTAAGCAATCTTTACACTTGGTGCCCAAGTGCAATTTGAATGGGTACTTTAATGAACACACCTATTATACTAGAATTTGGACATGTTGGTTCTCAACTGCCAGACAAAGACCTTGTGCTCTTGCAATAAAATGGGCAATGTTTTGTTTTTTGGGGGTTCTTTTGCATACAGTAATCAGTTCTGAGGCACTTTCAGCAAGCTCCTGCTTGATTCATTGGAAGTGAACATGAAGTATATCATAGGCACTTGGGTTAGGTTTGTGTGTAGACAAGCAATTTTGTGCTGGCATCAGGGTATTATTGCTTGGGCACCAAATGGCAAATGTGAACATAGCTTTGGTTCATCTACACTGTAAAATTGTCTGGAGTAAGCCAGAATAAATATCAAAGAGCACCCTTGCCACTTAATGGGTTAAAATATAACAGATGTCATGATTGAAGTGCAAGTTTGCAAGTTCGATAAACAATAAATTTTGGTGAAAGGGACCTGACTTTTATCCCAGGGTAAAAATAAACCTGTACTATAGATTTCCACCATCAATATATAATTTCATAGGACATTTCCCTATTATTTTGTGTGGGCCTAAATGTTTTGAACCATGCTGAAACATTAGGGAAATGTACTATGAAATTATACATTCAGAGAGCGATAACTCGGCTGCTTTTGAACGGATTGCGCTTAAATTTGAGAAGCTAACCTTTCTCACTGCCTTCCAACAATATTTGGAATCAAAATCTGATAAATCAAAAATTTATTTTTTGTGATTGTCACTTCGCCCTACTCTTTTCCGCTAAAGTGGAATTTTCCCGCCATGAACTGCCACCAGGGTTGCCACTCGGGTTTTTTGCATTTCACCAAATCGGTGCCTAAATTTCACCAAATGCCTCGTTTCCATTATAGAGCCTGGGTACGAGGTTGCTTTTTTATTGGATATCAACTGCTAAATGATAACAAACCTATAGACAGCACTTACGAAGCAAATTTGATAATTTTATTGATAAATAAACTCAAACAAACTTTTTCAAGTCAAATTTGGGGATTTTCCACATTTTAAACAGAATGTGATAGAAAATGTAAAAATTTTTAAAATGGCGGCTTTTTCCCCACGAACGATGGTATTATGGTAGACCTACCATGATGTGTTGATTGAAACCCCTGACCGAACCGCTGACCACTAACTTGATTGTTTTTCTCCGCGAGTCTGGTTTTCTCCATGATTTTTCGTCATACTCCGTGACAGTTGTGGGCCATCTTACAAGTCAGCATTTTCATTTTTTCAGTAAGATGTATGTAGAAGTTAATGAACTTTTGAATAATAAAGAATAAAGTAGTGAAATTTCACCAAATTTGGTCAATTTCACATTTCCTTCACCAGATCACCAGGTTTCACCAGGTTCCGATTTCACCAGGTTCCGATTTCACCAGGTTTGGTGAAAAATCACCAGGAGTGGCAACCTTGACTGCTACGTCTTTCGAGATTGCTTGATATTTCGTATCTTCTGTTATCAGCGAGTCAGTTTTCATTGAAAAGAGATGTAAGATTGCAGGGAAAAGTGATTATGATGAAGACCAGCAAAAAGCAAAAGTCAGGGACTAATTGGTGTTCTGCAGTGAACTGTTCCAATGACAAACTGCGAAACAAAACCCTGAGCTTTTTTCGTTTCCTTTTAGATGCTGAAAGGTAAGATTTGACTTTTTATATAAATATGTAGATTTGTATCAAACACAAGTAATACATAATTGTAGCTGCTGTTTTGGATGACAGGTGAGCTAGGTTCAGCTTTTTGGATCATTCATGAGAGGTTCTTTTTGTCAAAATGATACCCCATTTTGTTCTGGCTTACTTTATTCATTGCTATTACCCAGAGCTACAGCAGCTTGGCTACAGCAAGGGATTGTCACAACAAGGTTTTTCCTACTTTTCCTTTTTCAAATTTGCCGCACTTTTTTGAGAATTATTGATACAGAGGGCGGAGTGAACCCTTTGGGTAGCAGAGGTTTTCCAACTGACAAGTAGAATTTCCCAAATTGACTGGAGGTGGTCAGAGTAAAATGCTACAAGACAGGTGACAAGTACTAAAGGAATTAATGGAAAGGACATTTTACATAAAGCTGTCCACCTCCCTTTAACTTCTTTAGATCAAGGAGATGGGTAATAAACTGCAGGAAGGAAGATTTGGACAAGAAAGATGCAAAATATCTGTACAATAATTGCAGAATTTGTTCTGAACATTTTGAGGAGTGCATGTTTCGTGGATGTTTGAAAAACCATTTGAAAGAAGATGCTGTGCCAACTCTTTTTTCTGTGCCAAACCCACCCAAATCATTAAGAGTAAAACGTCATCCTGTAGTTCAGGAACAGAACCCAAGTCAAGGTAAGTAAATAAAAACAAAACAATGCATAACAACGGCATTTTGTTGTGCATTATTGTCATTAAGTACTTAGGCTTTATACACCTTTAAACAATGTTTCCATTCAGGTAAAAAAAGAAAGACTGACAGTGAATTCCTTGCCAAAAGCCCCGAAGTCATGGAAGAACATTCTGGTGGGTTACATATAGTTTCATGAGTTACATGCACAGTTACATATGTTGTAACATAATTTATATTTATCTGTATTTGGTTATGGCAAACATGCTACAAATATGTAATTTTCCTGTGTTTTCATTGCATCTACAGACTGTGCTACACTCTTTTCATTCAATGAAGATATGGAGGCAAATGCAGCCCAGCAAAATGATGACCAACCTGGCATAAACTGTCATACTTAAATCAATTTAATCAAATTCTTACTGAGAAAATATGTAAATGATTTGAAGCAGTTATTAAAAACATTCTTAATTTTCTTTCAGGTAACTGAGTCAACATGGCAAAACAATAAATCATGCCAGACCAGTCTAAGGATATCTCAAGGATCTCCCACAAAGAAGATGCAGCTTTTAATTGCAAGATAGTGACAACAGTTGTCACGACTGTGACAAGCCATAAAGAAGAAAAAATGCAACAAAATATGTAAAGAAAGTGCTATTTCTACCTTAAGGAATCTATTACCTGACAGAATAGTTAATTTTGTAGAAATGCAACTAAAATTACATGCCAAGAAAGGTGGAGGTAAGAGATACAGCCCAGAAATGAAAGCTTTTGCTCTGTCACTGTATCACATTAGTGGAAAGGCATACAGGCTGGTCTCAAAGTTATTCTATTTGCCTTCAAAGACTACTCTTCTCAGGTGGGTTTCTGTGTTACCTAGATCACCAGGGCTTACAGAAGCTGCAATGAATGTGATTGAAAGTAAGGTGAAAGTCATGAGTGACATTGGCAGGATATGCACACTTTGTATGGATGAGATTTCTTTAAAGACTAACATACTTTATGATATTTCCAAAGATGAGGTCATTGGGTCTGTAGATTTGGGTTGTGGTAAGAAAAGTCAGCTGATCACAACTTCTGCTCTTGTGGTCATGGCCTGAGGCATTGCTGAGAATTGGAAACAGCCACTGGGCTACTTTTTGATGCATGAGTCATGCAAAAGCAGTGAAATGAAGGAAATCTTGCTTGATGCCATTGATAAAGTTGATTCAATTGGTCTGAATGTTGTCTGTGTGATTTCTGATCTGGGCTCAAATTTCCAACAACTAGTAAGGGAGCTGAGAATCACACCAACTCAACCATGGTTCTTTACCAACTCTGGGAAAAGGATCATCTTCCTCTATGATCCACCACATTTAATAAAGGCAGTCCGAAACAACCTTATCAATTACAACTTTCACTTTGGTGGTCAAGTAGCCAGTTGGAAAGATGTTAAAAATTTGTATGACAGAGATTCTGCCTTGTCAATTTGCTGTTGCCCAAAGCTAACCTACAGGCATATCAACCCTAATGGGTTTACCAAAATGAAAGTGAAATATGTCACACAGACATTAAGTCATACTGTTGCTGCAGCTATTTCCATGTATGTTAGTGTGGGTGCTATGTCTGCATCTGCTGTTGGAACTGCTGAGTTTATTTCAAAGTTTGATCTGATCTTTGACTGCCTAAACAGTTCATCTCTAAAGTGTCCTAAATTATACAGCCAGGTACTGTCAGAAAACTCTGTTCATCAACAATTTCTTGCTACTGAAGCCATTCCCTTCATAAAATCTCTTAAAGTGATAAACTTAGCAAATGGAACTGACATCATAAACAAACTTAGATGTCTAAAAGGCTTTCAAATTACTTTACAAGGTATTCTGACTTTATGGACTGATTTGAAGGATAATTTTTCATTGAAATTTCTTTTCACCAGGAACTTGAACCAAGACCCTTTGGAAAACTTTTTTGGTTCTGTCAGACAACAAGGAAGAAATTCTGACAACCCAACTCCTCTTCAGTTTTATAGGGCTTTTAAGAAGTTGTTTTATGATAATTTTCTTGTTTCATCATTGGGTAACTGTACTGCAGACTTTGATAGAATTCTGGCAGGCACAACATTCCAGCATGATCTTTCTGTGCAGGATCAAACCAGGCCTGAAGCTATTGAGATTGATGTCACTGATTATAGGTCAGACTCCTTACAAAACAACTTGCTTGGAATGAATGCTGTGGCTTATGTAGCTGGCTATCTTTTGAAAAAATGCTTTTCGAAGCACAATTGCCCAACTTGTAAGGGCAAGCTTATCAGCCAAGACCTTAATGATAGTGGCAAATTATTTTGTTACTTTAAGGCTTATGAGTCACAAACTGAAACATTTGGTGAACTTTTGGCTCCTGTAAGCAGCTTCACAAATTACATTGTTGGTCTTGAAAGTATGTTTGTTGAATTGTTTCCTTCTGTTGTTCATGAAGTTGGAGTTGGTAAATTTTTACTCTCACAGCTCCTGAGGTTCACTCTTCCAGAATGCTCTGCATTTCCTGATGAATTTCTCTTGAAGCTTTTCATTAGAATGAGGCTATACTATGCCTTAAAGTTTGGAAATTGAGAGCTAGTATCTGCAAATAAAAAAAGTAAGAAATACTTTAAAGTTAAACACTTGTAATTCTATAACTATAAGAAGAAACATATAATTTGATAATTAAAAAGTAATGCTGTACATAATTTGATATCTGGGAAATGTATATGTATATATATACAGTATATATATATATATATATATATAGTAAGCAGTAGCCTAGTATTGTGGCAGGTGGCACACAGCTTGCATAGGTTGAAGTAAAAACACATGTGGCTTGCATAAACTACTCTATAGAAGGCTGCATAAAATACCAAACTAGACCAAGAAGCCTGAGGTAAGCTAAAGATTTATAACTATGAATTATAGTTTTGTACATATTAACATGTAAAACATGTCACATATGGGTAATTTTATGGCTGATGTTACATTGGAGGGGACAGAAACAAATCAGGTGACATTATTGCTTTTCAGTTGTTAAAAGCTTACTCACATTTTCTTAAAAATAACAAAGGATTGTAAGATCTCCATTGCCATTTAAATGTAAGTTACATGGAATTATTCATACATAAATTGCAACTGCCATTATAGTTTGTTATTTACATACTGTAAATGTAGACTTTCACCTCATTTGAACAAATTATTTGACTTAAATTATGCACTGTATGCTGTTGACGATTAAAGTTTAGGCCTTTTCAAGCATTACAAACAAATACATATGCATAAATTCTGAGTTGAAACTATGTAAGCCAAAGTCTACGTACCGTATGCACATTGTCAAACTTCACTGGCATAAATACACTGTAACTATTAATTGTGAGGTTGGTTACTTCTCCCGAAACTCTTTTAAGATATTAAAAGATGATTAAATCTTTACTGAAAGGAATACATAGTTTTATAGATAGATGTTGTTTAATTGATTTACTGTAGCTTCAAATATTTCCTAGCTCCTAATAATATAATGCAGTGTATGCACATATCCAGCGAGTTTTAATCGTTTCAAGTCAAACGTTTAACACATATAACAACGGCTGTTAGGTAACTTTTAAAAACTGTACTAGTCAATAGAAATTTTAGTGTGAATGTAAAAATGTAGTGTAAATGTAGTTGAAATTATTTGAATAAATGTAAGATTACTGGACGAACTATTAATGTGGTGAATCACCGAGAGACAAGGATTATTAAACTGCCTAATTGTGATCAGTTTCAGCGTAGTATTCGGAATTTTTAATAAAAACAGTCAGTTTACCTTTGCTTTAGCTAGCCTCGGTCGTAGAATCGCCATCCGACGTCCAAAATTTAGCCAGACCCCTTCAAACTGAACTACTCCATATTGTTTCCTTCTGAAAATGACTCCGTTATACCCTCCAAGAACATGGCGGCCGTTCAACTTCCTGTGTGCGCGAGGCAACATGCGCGAAGACATGTACATCAGAAGTGCCGAAACTGAGTGGGACTTCTGGTATTATTCTTGTGCCGTGGTGTTACTGGAAGATGGCTTACCGTATTTCCTCTAATACAGTAGAACCTGAGTTTTACGACCCCCCTTTTTACGACCACCTGTCATATACGACCAGTTTTTCTGTCACGGACGATTTGTAGTTAAAATATACCTGCCGTGAGCGACCACCTGTCTAACGCGACCAGCGACCACTTTTTAGCGGTCAAAATAAGAAATTTTACCAGTCACAAGCGACCACTGCAAATTAAAATTGCTGACCACTCTACTCATGTGCCGAACCTGATTGATGAATTAAGTTCGACAGAAGATCAACGTCCTCTTCTGCCGAACCTAATAGGTAGGGCAGATTTAATTTGATCGATCATAATTAAGTTTC
Source organism: Heliopora coerulea (assembly GCA_030142905.1). Lineage (NCBI taxonomy): Eukaryota > Metazoa > Cnidaria > Anthozoa > Scleralcyonacea > Helioporidae > Heliopora > Heliopora coerulea. The sequence continues at coordinate 1,463,415 of JASJOG010000023.1, forward strand.
GTGTGTTAAGTTCGCCGTTTGAATCAATGCCGCTCCACAATCGCTTCAACTGTCTTGGCAAAGAGAATACGGGAAACAAGAAGAACTACGCACTTACCGCTTCGATCTAGTTTTGATCACTTCCGTGCAGTTATATTTATGCTGTTGTGAATTTCTTTCATAAAGAGGTAGGAAATCGAAGCAGTTGACGCTGACCAATTTCTTTTCACTTAATAAGTAGATTAACTTAAGCAAATTCTTGTGTGATTCTTAGTTGAATAAAGTAATCGTCAATGAAATTTGGGTTTGCTTGTTCAATCATAATAATGCGCATTTTGCTTAAATTTACGCATTTTCCTGAAGTTGCACACGCAAATATGGCGGCCACTACGTGACATCACTACCTGTCTTAAGCGACCACCTGGCATTTACGACCACTTTTGCCTGGCAAAAGGGGTGGTCGTAAAACTCAGGTTCTACTGTATACGCCTAGCCTCAATTTCACGCCGCCCTCTAATAGACGCGCATCAATTTATATAGAAATGACAATAAATGCCTCCCTCTAATACACGCCCCCTCTAGTAAACGCCCCGCTCCAAAAGCGGCGTTTTGTTAGAATAATTGCAGCAAAATAAGACAATATAAAACGTTATACATAAAAAAAATTTTTAAAAATCTTGTAGATACATGTGTAAAAAATATTCATTTGATGGATTCACAATTAACTTTTGTATTAAAATATGGAGTCTTTCTGATGTCCTCACTCTTTTGCTCGTATTTGAAGTCGAAGTGTAGCAGTTTTTCTTTCCTAATCTTTAATTCTTCGTGCAGAGTTATTGCTATTGATTTCTTTGTTGTAAGAGCGATAAATAGGGCTGGAACTACCAGTCCAACTTCCCGTTTGCGTTTCCCGGTGACTTTTAGCTCCAAACAGTTGCCCTTATCTGCTTCAAGAAAGTAGTGTATTAGACTGGACAATTCAATGGGAACGTGACCCACAAGAAGATCATTTTCGTGTTGATAAACTCCAATAGCATGTTTGTCGATTTCCAAAGCTTCCTGTCGATTATCAGGTTTTGCAATCAGCCTTTCCCCGTTCGTTGGTGTCCAAACGTTGTTGTAAACATGGTGTCCACGTATATTAGTTTCAAAGTTAATTTGATAAAAAAGCTGAAACTGAATCGAATAGTTTGTCCTTGCCATAACTTTGAGGTTTGAGAAATAATTATTCAATGCGGCTTCGAAGTGCTAATTTCGCACCAAACGGAAATCGTGTGTCATATATGTGATGTGTTCACACTAAAGCGTCGTGTGTCGTCTCCAGATCATATTGCTTGAAAATGTGTTTAAAGCATCTATTATACTGTTAAGTGGTGAAGTTTGGAGGATCTGGTAATAGAGAAAAATTGGAAAGCGTCCTGCCCACAAGGCGACAAAAGAAGAGCGTACACTGTGAAATTTGCCCTGTTTTTAGATGTGAAGCCTTGCATGCGAACTTTGCAGTGGAACACTTAAATTGTCATACTTTTGCCCCAGAGCTTGTTAAGAGTTTGATTGCAAAATAGACGCCTCCCTCTTTTACACGCCTCCCTCTTGTACACGCCTCCCTCCAATACACGCCGCACCAAATTTCTTCAAAAGTTAATACACGCTCCCGGCGTATATTAGAGGAAATACGGTATGGCTCAACCCCCTTTGATATTTTTTACGAAGAAAATTACTTCAGATCACTACGACTTACAGCATCTTAATCATGTTTTGCCCTGCTGTGCAATTTAAATACGACCATGCAGTCATTGTAGCAAACCATAACGTATCAGAGAGCCTTCGTCTCTCTAAGGATATTCTCAGTCGCTGAGAAAAGCAATCGCAATACACCCAGTGTTATTTTATGTGCTGCATCGTGGTAAACACATACTATGAACTTAAATTGTAAGTTGTAACCGTTACTGTAAGCAACGACGGTGCTAACGCTGTTTCGCACCTCAACCATATAAATACTAGTAACAGAGGTAATCGAATGATGAAAATCAAGGCCCAGCAAAAAATTCTTAAGACAGGCATATTTGTGTCAAAAGGTTTATTAAGATCTAACGTTTCGTTGCTTAAGACGCAACATCATCAGAGAATGAGAAAAAGACGATGAGACAATCACTAAAATATTTTTACAAAGCTAATTAGCATAAATTTGGAGTTTGAGAGGAAATAAGAAGTGATGAGATGTCAGAGGTGGCGAAGAAGGTAAAGGCAATCCGTATAAGGAAAGAGGAATTGAGCTTGATTGTGAGTTGAGGGTAGGATTGAGTTTGTGAATGAGTAAGCTTTCTCTGATGAGGAATTCATGAATGATAGATGAAGAAGAGTGAGAGAGGATGGTGAAATCATCTGATGTAGTGGGATGGCCAGTGTCGTGGTGATGTGATAGAATGTTTGTTGTGGAGGGGTTAGCACGCTCTTTGCCAGTAAGGGCTGAGATACCCAAGTGATCAGCAATCCGTGTGTGGAGAAGTCGGCTTGTTTGGCCTACATGCGACGCATTACAGCATTGACACTTAAAAGATACACAACACGAGATTTTAGACCATTGGGCATCCTGTCCTTAAAAGAAAAGAAGTGTGCTAGGCGGAGCGACTGACGGAAAACAAAACGAATAGAAATATGAGGGAAGGCCTGTGAGCAAAGCTTACGGATTTGTGTTCGAATCTGGAGGCTGTGTTGTCAAGTGAAGGGAAGGCAGAAGTATATGATCTTTTTAGGTGCAAGGGAAACTTTGGGTACGGGCGAAAATTTGTTGTCTAAAAATCGGCGAATACAATTGTCTAGAAAATTTCGGGGGTAGCCGTTGAGAGAAAATAGTTTCTTAAAATTATCAAGTTCCGAGTGAAAAGTAATGTAGGTCGAACAAATGTTAAAATAGCGATTTAAAAGAGACATAACTAGACCTTTTTTGTAGGTAAACGGAATAAAGCTATCAAAATTTGTATATAGGCCGGTAAAGGCGGATTTGTGAAAGACGGAGGTGGTGAAAGAGGTAAATCACATATCAGTCGACAGCTTATTACCAGGAGATTACTGTGATACAGTAATATCAAGAATTCACTCCAAACATAAGGCATTACAGCCAAAAAAACAGACACATTGAAGTTCATGAGCGTCAACAATCAACCGAGGGCTCAACACCGTAAAGTTTATGGATTTATCTACAATTTAAGTATAGTCCCTCTACATTGTTTCTTCGCTCTTTAAAATCCCCGAAAATGTGTATAAACCTAAACCTTAACGCTAACCCTAATCTAACCTTTGGGTTTATACACGTTTTCGAAGAAGTACAAAGAAATATTCAAACACGGCGCCAAGTAATAGGGACGTTCTTTAAGGGTATAATGCATTATGTTTGCAGTGAATGGTTGGTACTATGGTATCACTGTAATTTCTAAGTAATAAACTGTCGAATAATATATAATTTACTTACATTACTTGCATTTGTATGGTTGAGGTACGAAAGTGCATTAGCGCCAGCAAAGACAACCCGGTGAGCTTCCCCGTTCTTGTCAAATTAATTGTTCCAGGACAACACGACTGTGATTCAAAGTCAACATACAAATACAGAATTCGTTATCGCAAGTTCAGCAACAGTCGTAGCATCTCAGTTGGGAAAATATAGTACAAGATTCAGTTGGTTCCCAGTTGGATTTCACGCCGCAGACGCAGGAACTGCTGTTTACGCGATTGGTCAGGATCGGGCTCCAGGCGTTGAGGTGTAGCATTCCCACATTAGAAAATTTACGGTCATTTGAAGGTCATATTTTCACTTGATGAAACATGTTTGCTAATTGGTCGCTTAGTCGACAGCAAATGCAACGAGGTACATGATTGGCGAGTTACCATGCAACTACTGCAGTGAGCAAAATGGCGGGACTGGAAGAATCTTTATGAGTATTATTTTTAATTTGAACAGCATAAGTAAACGTGCATCTCAGTCGGAAACAGTTTACTATGGATATCAGTGAAATTTAGCTTTTTACAGCACAGCATGTTGACCAAACTTTATATCAGCGAAATATATTTACCTTTTATCGCTTATGGTAGTTGAACTTTGTGTTAATGGGATCTCTAATGAGTTCTACAAAGGAGAAAAAGCATGAAGATTACATTGTAATGGCAGAGAATAAGATTTGCGATATCTGCTGCAAGACGTTTGTGAGTAAAAGTGCCGACTGTGAAGACGTGATCACTTGTTCCTCGTGTAATGAAAGCTGTAAGTAACTGATTTTCACAAATTCATTGAATAGCATACTTGCAGTTGTATTTATAATTAATATTCGTGTGCTTGCCAGATTAAATCCGACTGCAGCAGTAAAATGGAAAAATATGGAGTCAAGCAAATGTGAAAAATACAACTTTATTGTAGCAAAATACTAACTGAGCTCTCTTCTAGATCAAAACATTAATGGGAAAGGCAATTGCCACTTCCCCCCTTGGTGGTGTTCCTGTGTTGGTGTAGTTAATACATGTACATAACAACTGTCATTGGCTGGACAAATACTGATTCCAAATACAATATTACTTCTTTCAGCACATTATTCATGCCTTGACTTACCTAAGAGGGTCCTCCAAGTTATTACAACTTATTCATGGCAATGCAGTGATTGTAAGACTTGTGAAGTTTGTCACAGTGGAAAATATGAGGTAATTATAGAAATACATACGTTTATGAATAAGTAAATAGCTTAACTTTATAACAATGTTGTAAAAGTTGATACATACATGTACAGTTCTATAAATTAAAATAATTTTTTATAAGCTTGATTAGGTTTTTATAAGCATTATCCAGTTATCAACTGGCAATAGCAAATAACAAAACATTGGCAATTTCCATTGTCTGCATTTCAAACTCTTGCATATCAACAAAAATGTAGAACACAAAATAAAGTAAATCACAATATAAACCAAATATACTACTGTAGAACCTGTATATAATGGCTACCCTTGGGACTTTAGAAACCGAGCACTGTTGGTAATAAAATTCAAACCAACAAGCAACAGGAAAGTCTCTGTAAGGGGCAAACGCATTAACAATGGTGGAGGTTAAGGCCTGGAAATCTCATACAAGTATACGTTTGAAGGCCATTCCTTCTCAATCACACTGCTCAAGAACAAGGTATCTAAAAAAGAAATTTCAAGTAAAGCTAGAGGGAAGCAGATTCAAAGCAAATAATATTTTCTGCATTCTGTGATTTTGTATTACTGCTCATTGCTGACATTTGGAAAGGATTAATCATGATCAATGGTTAATTATAAGCATTAGCTTTGTCATTTCTGTTGTGATGATGGATTGCTCCTTAAACACAAGCAAGCAGAAGAAAATACTGCATGAAAAGACATGTGGCTTCAAGGGTGGATGCTTAATTCAGGTAAAAAGAACAAAGAAAGACAAACATGGGACTGCTAAAGGGTGGCCATGGCCACTAAATAGAGGTGGCTGCTTAATACAGGTAACAATTACAGTGTTTGTATAGGTAAAAATTCAGGACTTTGAAAACTGGACACTTAATAGAGAGTGGCCACTTAATACAGGGCTATTATATGCAGGTTCCACTGTAATGTAATAAAATACACAATATAATAGACAATATGAAACAAATTCCCAAGGCTACATTTCTATCGGTCAAAGATAACAATTAGGTTGAGAGCTGATGGATGAGTAATGGCTTTAATAAACCTTTGTGAGGTCTTGTTACTACAGTACATGTGTAACAAGCCGATATCATGTGTTTGCAAAGGTTCAACCTGTTTATTGTGGCAAGTCTGTAACAGGTTCTTTGCAAGCTTGTTGCAAGTTAGATTGACTTTACTGTGTTCAACAAACCTGAGACAGGTATGTCAAATAGTGCATTACTGTTCTGGGCATAGCTTAATGATGACACTCTTGTTAGCCACAAACCTGATATGACAACTATTTATGAAACTGCTTGTAACCCTAGAATGACATCGTCCAGTGAACCTAGAATTACAACATTTTGCAACAAACCTGTGAGAAATCTAGCTCATTTGCATGGCAGTAGAAGCAATATGGTGATCAAAATTCCCTTCACTAGTAATTAGCATCTCAGTAAAATCTCTTTATAGAGCAAACTTCTTTGTTGCGATGGGTGTGATCGGAGTTACCACACATTTTGCCTGAAGCCTAAACTAGAAAAGCTTCCCAAAGGTACTGTACAAGTGAAATAATTGTTTTTACTGTATCTTTGCAAAAATAGCAATATGTTATTTTTTATTGAATGGTACTATTTTAAGTTTCTAATAGAGGATGACGTTTCATTCTTTCATAAATTTGGTAGCTCTATAAGAGCCGCTTTTGGATAAATCTACGACGTTTAATTCCTTTGCGAGATCTTTTGCCTTCAGTCTAATCATCACAGTTGTGACTGTTCGCTTGTTGCTGCATTGACTAATGACGCACTTCTTCAACATTGTGTCTATGTTTGGGAACTTGGCTATCCCTGTAAGGCAAGTACGCTGGCGTTTTGGCATATTCTCCATGGTTTATATATTTTTTGCCAGTACCAAACCATTGGATCGCTAACGTCAAATTCTCTAGACGCAGCGCGGTTTCCAATCTCTTCAACTCGTCGAACGACGTTGAGCTTAAATTCGAAGGAGTAACTCTGGCGAGGTCGTTTTTGCGCAGGCATGACAAACAATTACGGTAAAACGAGAGCGATACACTCGCGAAACAGAGATAAAGCTTTCCGATTAATCAGCGTAAATAGGTTACTATCCATCAGCTATTTTATAGCAGACTTAAGCATCAAGAAACGTTTGTATTGACGAATCGGATAACAATTCTTTGTTGCAAACTGAGCCAATAAAATTTGTATTTTGACAATGTTACGTTGCCTCATCGTTTACGCATTGCTGACGAATGAGAAATACGATAATCCCTACGATGAAACAATACATGCCATGGGAATGACTCGAACCAAAATATGTATAGTTTGCATAATTCTGCAATTTTATCACTAACATAACCTTGATTCCAGAACCACTTGTTGAGTAGTATTTACTTGCTGATTTTCCTGTTTACCCCCGTTCGCTTCTTTGCTGTTTTTATGTTGATCTACGTATTAATCCAGTCACTGAACCGCAGCTTCAGGTATTGGTTTCCAGTGAAAACTACTTTGTAATTTAATAATGAATGAATTGAATAGTCTTTTAAAGTTTTTAAGTTTAATCTTCTTTCAAATTTAATAAAGTTTGGCTTAATCAGGTTTGAAAATAATCGAAGCGAAGTCGTTGGTGATGACACACATGATTGGAAATTGGTTCTGAATATCCACAAAACTGACTCCATGAATTTGAAACCAGTATAAACAGCATAAAGGTCCATTGGGTCCTGTATCCTAGTCTAAGCTGTAAGAAGTTGTCGATTTTTGTCGGTTTTCGAAATTTTTGAACGCATCAACTTACAAGGACGAAAACAACCAAAAACGCCAGTTTTCACGACAATTATATCCGTAAATCTGGCCATTTACAATTCGTTACCACCAGGAAACATTGTTTTTTATGTTTTTATTTGGTTCTTGAAAGTAACTTGTTGTTTGAAAGAATTCTAAAACGGACGTAAAATTCGATTTTTCCCCCGCTGTTTAGGCATAAACAAAGCTACACTGAACCAACGAACTTTCATGACCAGTTAACACTGGCTTAAGGTTCTTGCAACGAATAATTACTGTAGCTTCAACATCCTTCAGTAAACTAACATCAACCTGCTTCAGTTTTAAAGTGCATGTACCTGTACATGTAGGTACGTTATGCATGATGTCTACCCTCTGAGAAGTCAAGATAAACCACGAAAAAAGGAAACAGAAGTGAAATGAGGAGACGGCAAATGAATATTACTTATCAAGTAACTGGCGATCAACGATGTTGCTGATACATTGCACCATAAATCCCAGGACGATTCGCCCGGTTAACCGGGCCTCTACAATTTTGCTGCTCTGAGTTGAAACCTTGGAGATCAAACCGAGAATAACTTGAGTATTGCATGGACGGCCAATCCCAGATAGCAAAAAGGCAACCTTCGAGTGAGAGGGAAGATTGTTAAAGATCTCTGTGATTTAGCTTTCAAAAACTGGCTAAACTCTTTCTAAGTATTCATCATTAATTTTCTTCGTAGGTGCTTTTCTATATTTTATGACCCAAAACTCACACACGTAATGCTTTCGTTACGGCATGCCTTGTCCGGCCGTTATTTTACCTGGATTTGTTTTGAAATCGAGTCTCAGGAGCCTCGCTAACTTGCTGGGCTTACTTGGTACTTGCACGTACTTAACGTTATAACGTTAGCCCGAGTTTGGAGGTTTCAAGTCAATTCGTAACCCTAGTACTGAGTGACGTCTTGTTCACTCAACTCAAGGTACATGTTGCACATCATGTCACAGGTATTGAAGACTTGAATACTTTATAAATTAAGTTAGTAAGTAGTAAGTTAAATGTAGGACGTCGTTCATTCTTTATGATAAGTGGCCAGGTTCACACCAGAATAGAAGTACCCAGGGGTCTTCCATCCCAGAGGATCCATCGTTCTCACAATGGTTTGTTTGCAAAATGGCAGACGCTGATTGGTGCTTCACTTGTCTGTACTTTGTTGTTTCAGTGTTCACGTTTGGGCAGGAAAACGTCTGCGTTTATTCTTAGTGAAATAGATGAAAACTTGTTCTGGCGAATTGTGAGTAATTCGTTTAATGGACGATTGTTGGCGAGAAGGTGATGATGATGCAAAATAATGGTATTAAGAACTGAGACTAATAATTTTCCCGCTTTGACCTCACACTGGATTACTAAGTAGTCAATGTAATGAAATTGATTCGTAAATATTAAGAAACGAAAGTGACGTTTTCTGTGTGTGGTGGCTGTGAGGCTAGAGATTGTTTTTATTGTTGAATAAAAATTTGGATAAGAGTCGCCAGTGAAAGCGAATAAACAATTAAACGACTTCAATCAATAGATTGTGCACATTTATCACTCACTGCGATCATTCAGAGTTAAGAGGTGTTGAGGTTTCCACACTGGTAGCACACGTGCAACGGGCGAACTAGAACATGGTAGTAACCTTCCTCCTCCGTCTGATTCTTAAAGTTTAGCTGTTAATTCAGAGGACATCAGAAGGTCACGGATTCGATTGTGATCGGGAACCCAGAAAACCTGTTGTGATAAACATTAGGAAACATTTGGAAATTTGGCTGTGATTTTGGAAACTCTGTAAACTTAGGTGATTTTTGTTCTAGTATGGCAAACATCATTGTATGATTGAGAAGAAATTACGGGAAAGAGCTCGCGTACTTGGCGGATATTCATAATACACAAAACCGTTGATCATAAATACGACTTATTTTTTTATTCGAGAAAAATCATCATTCCCTTTTAGTTCGAACTCAGTCGGTGATGCACGTTGAAAAAGCGCAAATTTTGTATAGCAAAAGACGTGTTTTGCCATATTAAAGATTACTTGGTCCGATTTTTATTGGCGTTGAACTGATGTTCTTCAGAGCAGCCGTTAAAGTTCGGTGTGAGGAATCGCTATATGTTGGGGTACATTTACGCCTCTGACTTTGTGGTAGTCTCTTCTTTCAGTACCTCCCCGCAGCTGTTGTATATTTTCGTAAATACCACACTTACGGAACTTGCACGTGGATTTAATAACCAACGTAAACGGGCCAATGGGAAAAACGAGCGACTTCTATGCTGTCAATAGAATTTTAATTATAAAGAAAAACAGAGGAATAAAAACTTAAGAGTTGCATGTTTCGGACAACATAGTCCATCATCAGTTAAAATTGGGTGTGTACAAAGCTGGATTTTATAAGGTAATGCATGAATATGCATAAATATAAATTGTACAGTATATACCATGTTTTAACTGATGATGGGCTACAGTATGTTGTCCGAAACTTGTAACTCTTAATTTTTTATTCCTCTGTTGTTCTTTTTATTCATGGCATATTCATGCATTAAGTTATAAACTCCAGCTTTGTACACACCCAGTTTTAACTGATGATAGACTATGTTGTCCGAAACATGTAACTCTTAAGTTTTTATTTCTCTGTTTTTCTTTATAATTATGCATATTCATGAATTACCTTATGGAATTTTAATTTCACTCGTTTTCTCTGCAGGAGAATGGTTGTGTGCTTACTGTGAACTAAAGCTTAGCTGCAAGACAACCTCTTCGACGTCACGAACGACTGTAGCATCACCACAAGGCTCACATGAAGACCATGGCAAAAAACGTTCACTGTGTTCTACGATTTCAGAAAATCAAAGCGTCCGTAGTTCAGGAAAATTGACTCGGGCATCCTCGTTTCCGGATGATGTAGAATCAGAAAAGCCTGTTCGTGAGAGCGCTAGTTTAAGCGGGGAGTGTAGTCAAAGACGGGACCTAGGTCTCGATGAAGCGTCTAAAGAAAAACAAAAAAGGAAAAGAGAAGGATCAGAAGACGTCGACGAACGTAAGAAAAAGATAAAAACTAAACAAGGCAATACTTCTGTAGGAGAACGATGGTATGCTTTGATATAGTACGAGTTTAATATAACAACACTGGTTAAACTAATATGAATTGAATATAATTGCCCTCACCAAGGGTAATTCCAAGATCATCCTGCAATGGGGAAATATGAAGACGTATACCGACATTCTTACAATTAAGGTGATTACGTACTCATGCCACGATATTTTAGCGGAGATTTGAATCACGATTGATCACATTCATATTATTAGCGAAGACTTTTTATTATTCTATACGATCTTTACGCCAGCGTTCGCCGGAGTCCCGAAAATCCTCAAAAGTCCTCAAAGATTAAAATAACAAAATTTAGAATTTCTTTAAAATTTCTAGGAAATTATGAAACTTCTATTAGAACCGAAAAAGTTCTGAAAGAACATCATTTCACCTCTGACCGTCGCATTTTAATGACACGATAATTATGTCGCCATTTTAACAATTTAATCAGAAAGTTTGTATTCTTGATTCCAGAGTTCTCAAAAGCGTTACGAATGACCGTTAAAATTGTTTAAAAAGTCTATAAATCTTAAATGTTCTATACAAACTATGTTACCTCGTAGCTGTCACATTTGCATCATGCATCTAATCAAGCCAACAACACTAAACACTGCACTCAACAGACACGCATCTCGCAAAAACAAAACAAAAAGTTGGTAAACATTGACTTTTCATGCACTATTTCAACAACGAGTTGAAATGTTTCTTTCCGGTATCAAAACAAGAGAAAGCAAGTGAATCTGGAGGTGTGCAGCCCCGAGAGATTTATTACTTTCGACGTACATTTGGTGGCTTAACTGGATGGCCGCTTCCGTTTATTCATCTGCCGATACAACTATCAAAATCTTGTCTGTGACGTTAATCTTAGCAATTGACTCTCTTTCTGCTCTGGGAATTAAACATTTGCACGAGAAAGAAAACATGACGCCGTCTTGAGTGTTTTCACTTTACGTCATGGCCTGCATGCTAGCTTTTCAAAAAGAATTTTGATCATTGTCTTTTTTTATGTAGACCAACAGTGGCCACCTTGCCTTGTGGCATTTGAACCTCGGGGCTGAGTGAAAACGCTCTTCTCCCGTAGTTCTTTTCAGCTGATGTTACAAGGGAAGGGAACTGGCTATTCCTAAAATTAATAGAAAGAAGCACAAAAAGTAAACTACCAAATATGGAGAAATAGTGCTGATGCTTCGTGTGAAAGCCTAATCGTCTTCACTACTAATGTACTGCTGCCACTGAACTCTCTAGAGCTTTACCACCAACGTGGCTACTGCTACAGTACCACAATGCTTAGCAATATCTCTGCTTCTGCCACTGTTCATAGCACTGCTACTACCATTATTGACAAATACCACTTTCGCTACCACACATCACCTTTTACTACCCCATAGCTCTTCGACTCTCAATCTAGTAATACTACCTCTACCATGCCACTGCTACTGCCTTCACTACTCGGTTTGCAGCTTGTATACAGGACGAACGGTCACGGATATTCTCGAAACTCGTAATCACGCGTGAACATCTGTTGTTATGAAATGTTATTATTATTTTGTTATTAAACTCTTCCTTGTGCACAAAAAAACGTCACCAAATATAAAATAAAAACCCAAACGAATTGCCGATTCACAATAACTTGCTGTCTAAGCCAGAAAGTCCAGAAAAAAATCTACCTTATGATACCCTGTATAGAAGATTTATCCGCGAAGTGACTTTTGAAAAGTACAATACCAGTATAAGTAAAAAGTATGTTAGTTTTTAATTTGGAAAATGTGAAAAATTACTTGCACCAGTTCCCCGAGATAATTTTACTTTTCAGGCCGTGGTTCTTCAACTTTACGTCTTCACAACTACCCCGCTGATACAACTGATAAACTTTTTAATTTCGTCGCGGTCTCTTTCAATCTGTATTCAGTCTACTTTACACGTATTTCGGATCTATAGCAACATCATGAAGCTGTTTCACTTAACATACTGAACCTGTACACGAATGTCATTAGTTTACCACTGCAAAAGTTCGCTGTTTTCGCAAGTTTCGCTGCCAGTTAAATTCCCATCAGTTCCTGATACATCTTTTGGCCATGTGATAACATACCATTCCCTTTTCGTTCATAAACTACATATAACCGCCTTTTTGGCGCTGCTCGCCTTTTTTGCTCTTTGTTCGTACCCGACTCGAGCTCATGGTATAACTGTTAATTAGCCTGGCGGACGCGCGGTTGCATGAAGTAAACTTTAAATCGCAGCTCACTTGTCATCGATATTTCGTTCATAGGAGAAAAATTGTCCAGTGCTCGAAAACGAGTAGCTAACTATCGTAGATCTTGTCCAACGCCCGGATGCGATGGTTCAGGTCATTCCACTGGAGTATTATTGTCTCACTATACCAGGTCTGGATGTCCTTTACTCCACGACAAGACACCAAAGCATCAGGTAAGATAACCCTCCGCGCTTCTATAGTTGGGTTTCTTTCATACCTGAAAATAAAGATGATGTATAATTTTGTATTTATTAATGAATCAGATTCATCCAGAGTACAGTGGCCGAAAATCTGTGCCTGAAATGTCTGAGCAGTTAGTTCGTTGCTTTACATTGCCGTGTCTGTATTCTGGCTAGGATTTGGAGTTACGGAAGCTGGAGATAGGCGGCAGGAGAATTTCTAGAGGCGCATTTACGCGATACAGTTGTAGTACACGATGATTCGTCGTCCCTTATACAACGTTGTATCCAGGACACAACCTCTGCTTACTATTTGCTTGATAATTTAGCAATACATCCTGAACACTCGAGTGCATTAATCGTATACGCCTGAAAAGGGTGGAACCTAAGAGGTAGTTCACCCGGGGTAAATCTTGTTGAGGATGCTTTCTTGGCCTTCTGTAACCCACCCCAAGGTCCTTACATTATAATAACTGTAAACCGGTACTACCGCCTTGTAACTAAAGGAGGTACTGCACCCCTGTAGAAACAAGTGGTTTTTGTGCTTTTTTCATTCTATTACTTAAAATGTTATTGAAAATTTAAGACTAGTGCTTCCAAGCTTTGACAGCTGCAAAGTCGTCAATTAACGATGAGAAGTCGAGACATTGATTTAAGATTTTGTTGAGCTTTGCAAAATATTTTTGAAATTTTTGAACATTTTTGAATTTGAATCTTAAACTCTGAAAATGTCACCCCATAAAATTTTGGGAGCGGAGCATGCGCTCCACTGGCACCTCTTGGTACGGCACTGATACGGCACTTGGTACGGCAGTACTTGGTACTGCGCCTGAAGGACTAAATCCTAGAACAAATATTAATGCCCAGCAAAGTACACCCGATAAGGCCATGATTTATTAAAGAAATAAGTTCATTAACAGGACTAACGTTTCGTTGCGTCTTGCAACACCATCAGAGTATGAATAAATTAAACGGGTATCGTAATTACAAGGTTAAAGATATAAAGTAGGTGTTATATTACAAGATGTATGAGAAACGGAAATGGATAAAATGGTTAAGAGAGAGAGAGCGGAACAGAGCTTAGATTGGCATTCAAGGAAGGTTTAAGTTTAGAAATAACAAGACTTTCTCTTACCAAACGTTCAGAGGCTGAAGAACAGGAGGATAGTATTTTGAAGTCGTTGAGTGATGCAGTGTGGCCAGTCTCAGTGAGATGAGTTAAGACGCTGGAAGGTGATGGGTTAAGAAGCTTTTTGCCTGTCAAGGCAGAGACTCTTAGATGATCAGAGACTCGTGTATGTAAGTGGCGGGCCGTTTGGCCCGCATACAATGCGGAGCAACATTGACACGTGTAAGAGTAAACAACACAAGACCTCAGAGCTTTAGGAATCCTATCCTTAAAGTTGAAAAGATGAGCAAGTCGCTTGCCTGGTTGAAAAACAAAACGAATTCTAATGTGAGGGTAAGCTGAAGAGCAGAGTTTTAAAATCTGAGTGCGGATTTGAAAGGAGTGACAACCAGTGAAGGGAAGAGAAAAGTATAAAACCTTTTTTGGGGGCTGTGTAAAGGACTGATTTGGTTGTCCAAGAAAAGAGAAACCCATTTGTCAAATAAATAGGTAGGAAAGCCATTGGTTTTGAAGATATTTTTTAACATTTCAAGTTCTTTGTGGAAAATTTTATAACTAGAGCAGATGTTGAAACAACGATGGAGCAGTGATAGAATTAGACCTTGTTTGTAAGTAGGCATGAAGCTGTGAAAATTTGTGAAAAGACCAGTGAATGTGGGTTTACGATAAACAGATGTGATGAAAGTGCCGTTATGACGGATGATGTCGATGTCGAGAAAAGGTAATGAGCGGTTGGATTCAGTTTCAAAAGTAAAGTTTATATTTGGATGTTGACGGTTAAGGAAATTCAGAAACAATGGGACGAAGAAGGGGAACGAGAAATTTAGCAATATTATAAGAATGCGTATTAACAGAGGATAAAATAGGCCTAAGGGGAATGTTATTTTTTATGTATTTTAGGGAGTCCGTAGAGAATGCCAATTCGAGAGCAAGTGTGAAAGAATTTTTCGTAAGTTGTCTGTGTGATGGTTTTGGATTTCTTCAGCCTGCGTAGGAAGTGTTTGATTTTGTTTTCACGTTGTAATGCGAGCTTGGTGGGATCGTCATGCAAGAGTCTAAATTTATTTGTGTCACTTAGGATATCTTTCATTTTCTTCTTGTAATCATTCTTATCTAGAATGACAATTCCATTACCTTTGTCCGGTTTCATGATAGTAATATTATTATCATTCCTTAAATCATTTAACACTTTGAGTTCCTCCTCTGAGAATGCGAAGCTCGGCCGGTGATAGCCTCTTTGTTCGGAAACCGCTAAGTCTTTCAACTTCGCCTTGATGAAGTCGGGATAGAGTCTTGAAGAAGGTCCGATGGGTTCTTGTTGTAATTTCCGATAAAAGAGTTCAAAAGGTGTAAGGAAATTACAGTGGTCGAGTCTTTTTGGCGGAATGCAGAAGTTTATAAACCTCTTTAAAGGATCTCCTTTTCTTCGTCACTGATAAGTCCGTTTGAGAAATTAAATATCACGTCGTTTGGGTTGATAGCGTTGGTTGTCTTTGAATCAGAGCATAGTCGAAAGAGTTTGCGGTCTTGAATGCGTTGGTGTTGGGTGAGCTTCTTGGAGTTTTCTCTATCCGAGAGTGTTTTTAAGTGGATGAAGTCAATAGGAGAGACGAGGCCAGCCAGATTAGAATAAGCGACGGTTGACTGTGCTGAGAGAATACGAATTCTAGCGTGTTTTGATGATATTTCTTCTTGGAGGAGTTTGTTTTGGCACTGACGGTATACACTTGAATTTCTTAGACGACGATTAGTAACTTTGAACCAAAGGAATCGAGGTACAACTGACTTTTTCTTACAGTTGTTTAGGAAGGACAAATCCAATTTGGCTTTTCCAAGTTTCAGCTCGACACGCTGAAACTTTCTGAACGCTGCCAGCGAATCATTGTTGTAACGTTTCTTTAGTCCTGTTAATAAACTTTTTTCTTTTATAAATCATGGCCTTATTGTATGTACTTTGCTGGGCATTAATATTTGTTCTAAGATTGAGATTCCCGCCTGAATCCTCGCTCGCGACAATATTGCCTGAAGGACCAATCGTATACACGGCCTTTTACGAAGTTTTTTCTCATTTGTCATTATGGTGATTGACGCCTAGTTGTAAGCACCTGTAGGAATAAATAGAGCTAAAATATCATTACCAAAATTTTGCATTTGCACTTCCCAATCACTGTCCGTCATCACTGTTAGTGGTCTTTTTATTTAGTAAGCGCCTCGACTGAGACAGTCAAACCTCGACCCTATTCAGTATTTGCCGGTTTAATTTAAAGTAATAACTATTTAGTTGATCGACTTTTGCTACAATAACATTGAAAACCATCTCCACGTAGACTGCTGAAAAGAAACACCACTCGTCAAATATACCGCAAAGACGCTCGGAGTCACCAAGACGAAGCCAACGAAAACCGGTAAGCAATTTCAAGGATCACCCAAAACACTTTCCTGAAAGATCTCTCCCCCTCGATTAGTAAAGAAAGAAAGAGTTGAAGTGTTGTTCTTGCTACCACAAAAATCTATCATCTGGGTGCACAGCATTTTAGCGTTCATTAACGATTTTAGAAGAATTTTTTGTACTCTATTCATTGCATTGCACATGGCTAGACTGATTTCACAGGAATCTGCTCATTACTTTGCAAAATAGTGTTAAACGGTTAATACACACGTGAACAAATGTGGTTCATCTTTTGGATCATGTTAAGAATAGTCCACCCATAACTCTTGGAGGTCTGAACATAACACTCGTGTCTAGGATAATCCCCTCATATCATATTGAAATAAGAAATAGGAACACAACACAACACAATATTTAACGAGCATCGACTTTTTTTACCTGTTTTAGTATTTGGTGGTTCGTAAATGAACCGTTTTGGCTCTTAAAAGAGCAATTATGTACTTGCTATTGCCGAGCGATTTCCGTCAAGATGGCCGCAAAGTTATTACCACCTGCACTCTCCACAAAAATTTGTGCTGGTATCCGGCGAGTAATTCCCCTTTCATCCGCTTCAACTTTAACTTGCAGTGTTTCCTGACTGACGTGGATTTGTGATTATGGATTTATGTTGTTAGAAATTTCGATAATCCTCTCAAAACATCTTGTAAACATAGGGGGATTATTCCGAACAGATTTATGTTATTGGAAATTTGAATTGCCGAAGAAAATGGGGGGAAGGGGGAAAATTATTCTGAATATCAACTTTTTCCATTTTCAGAATAGTCCCCCCAAAGTGGGGGGGGGGGACTATTCTTCACATGATCCCATCTTCGTAATGTTGAATCAGTACTTTTATGTAGGGGTGCACCGGATAGTGTTTTTTTATAGCCGGCCGGATACCGGATTTACCGAATAATTGAAAAAAATCCGGCCGGATACCGGTATTTTGGATGAAAAGCTCGCACTTGCCACAAATCAATCAATTATTACCCAAATTAGGTTTGGATTGAGAGGAAAAAAATTAAAACTTTAAACTGAAGTTCAAATGTGATTTGTCTTTTTTTGCAAGTAATTACTTTAAAACATTACTTGTTCACTGGCGTTTACAATTATTACAAGCATTAATTAGACAAGTTACGAGTTGCAACTTTCAAATGGCGGAAAAATGCAACAGAACTGAAGATGAACATGAAGATGAAACTCCTTTTCATTCATCACAATGCAAGAAAATTCTGACAATGCCACTATATAACAAACTAGAGTGGGACTACAAACAACTTTGTGTAAAATGGTTGTTATGCGCATCAAAATGTGTCACTTATTGAGATTGTTATCAAGTAACAGACAATTATCTTCTGTTTATTTGTTAAAAAATGTTAGATCAGAACACGAGTTTACATTGTTTCTTCCATTAATGTCTATTGTTAGTATGGTACAAGTAACACAAATTGACAATTGTCTTCAGAAAAGCAAATTATTCGGTATCCGGTATCCGGCCGGATACCGGATAGTCCCATTACCCTACTATCCGGCCGGATTATTCGGCCGGATACAATATCCGGTGCACCCCTACTTTTATGGGTGACAAGAGCGAAAGGTTATTACCTCGTAGTTTGTGATTAAACTTTTTATAATTCCTACCTCCTGCTTTTATTTTACAGATCCCAATTTCAAGCGAGTTTCATTTGACTCATACGCTAAAAGTAAGCATTCCAACACTACCGAAGAGGTACATTGAAAACAGTTCGAAAGGCGAACAAGAAATGAAAATTCCTGTTGCTGATGTCGTAAAATCGCCGGAATCCACGACGCCAGTTTCAATGACGGACCAAACTAGAACTGTATTCACTGAGGAAGAAGAGGAAAAACTGAAGAAATTGGTGACCGAGCACGATTTTAATATGTTTATGAACGCCAAGGAAAAGGCAGCTAAGATGGTGGTAAGACGATGTGGTTGATATTGAAGTTTAGCTGAGTTTTAGTTTTAACTTTTTAAAGAATGTTGTAAAGTTGAGCCATCTTGTCAACTCGCGACGTTTTGGTGGCAACCTGAGTACAGTAACCAAATATAATTTTTTTGTACTTCACTGTGTTCGTAAGGGTCCTTAAAAACCATTAAAAACTTTAAATTTTCTTTGTTTAAAATTAAGTACTCGAAAGTCTTTAAATTTTGTAAAAACCTGCCGAAGTTCACGAAAAGTCCTTAACTTCTATTTGCCCTGCTGCCTTTCAGTAAAGCTGGTATTGATTTTAAATAGCCATGAGTTACTTTACATCGTGTGTTGTAATCATTCATCTTTATTGAAATGAAATCAGAGATGGTCAAGTCATTATCATGACACTTGGCATAGTCATGGCAATATATATGCATGTATTATATATTTTCCAAGTCTTTTGGAAATTTGGTACCACAAGCCATAGCTCGTTAAAAATGCCTTTAATGTATCACAAAAAGTCCATAAAGAGTTCTTAAGATTTATACTGAGAGAAAGGAAAGAACCCTGACTACCTGGGAATATAGCCCATCAGCCTAAAGCTGCCTCACAGATCAGTCATTTACACACGTACATCATTAAAATGACCTAAGCAGCAGATCAGTCATTGACATAGGTACATCATATTAAAATGACATAAACTGCAGATAAGTCAGTAACACACGTATATAGTATTAAGATGGCATAAACTGCAGATCACTTACTGTAGTAACATAGGTACATCATATTAAGATGACATAAGCCGTCGATCATTCAGTGACACACCTACATCATACTAAGCTGACATAAGCTGCCTATTAGTTAGTAACACCCGTACATCGTATTAAGATGGCATAAATTGCAGATCAATCAGTAACACACATATACCATATTAAGATGGCATAAACTGCAGATCACTTAGTAACATAGGTACATCATAATAAGATGATATAAGCGCTCATATAATCATTCCGCTAGAAGCCATTTGCCTTTAATCAGCTTTGCTACCTGTGTTCCTTTTTAATAAGTTAGCGAAATATCTATTCATTAGAATTTACAGAAATCTGACAAAATTTTCCTTAATATCACAATTCGTTTGATGAAAACTCTAGAAATTGAGTTAAACCGAGGAATTCCGCTGTATTGTTCACTGTACGCCGAACGACTGTTTTCTTAAAATGTTTAAAATTGTCACTTAAATGTTACCAAAGTAGTAATTAAAGATAATATTTGCATCGCAAGAAGAAAAGTTAGTGATTGGATTTTCTCCCTAACTTAACAACACTGAATTTTTGTTCTTGTTTTCAATTAATCTTGCTGCCATAGAAACTGGGGAAATTCTGAATAGTATACCATATTATAATTAAATTAACACTTGTATTAACATATGTTACATTTACGCTTCTTAAATTAACGCGAATGAAGGACAAAAGTCTTCCAAAAAATTGGAAATTAATGCGATAGAGCAGTTACTATTTCCAGTTGCAGGAAATTAACGCGGATGGGACAAAAAGATATTCGTGATGAGAAAAGTAACAAAAAATTTAAGAAAAACGATTCTCAACGTACATAACTTGAAAGAAAGATTAAACATAGGAGTTGAGTGGCAGAATTTGGCCATCCTGGGTATTCTTTGCTGCATCCGTGATGGCAGCTGACGGCAACCTGAAAAAAATTTTCTATTGTTTGACTAAAGCCTTGTTTCCATATAGTTGTAATTGTTGTAATTCGGTAGGCGATCAGTCGGCGACTGTTGTAGAAGTTGAATCAGGTTCAACTTCCACAGCAATTACAACAATGCCGACAAATCAACATTTACTGGAAACATTAGTTGCCGACTGTCTGCGACAGAAAAGTGCCATATGATCCTAATAACCAATGAGCGTTGTTCACTTCATGTATTTCATGGACCCTAGTCACAGTAAATATTTTATATATTATATAAAAATGGGTCGAACGCAGAGTTTAACTGACGAGCGGTTCATGGATGTTGTTCGGGTGTACCCAGGCACCTTCCAAAGATCGTCAGTTGTATTTTGCGACAAAAAGCAACCATTTTATTTTTC
This sequence comes from Heliopora coerulea, assembly GCA_030142905.1. Classification (NCBI taxonomy): domain Eukaryota; kingdom Metazoa; phylum Cnidaria; class Anthozoa; order Scleralcyonacea; family Helioporidae; genus Heliopora; species Heliopora coerulea. Next base: position 1,483,985 of record JASJOG010000023.1, read on the forward strand.
CTTTTCCTTGATTTTTTGCGAATCCTTGCTATGGCCAGTTATAATACCTTTAGTTGTGAGGAATATTTTATGACAACGAGCACTCTTCGAAGCAAAATTGTGGTTCTCGCCCAAGTCTAATTTTTTTCCGAACCACCCGCTAGCATAGTTTCAACATAAATCGGCGATCACTAAAACGAGACGTCCTGAGTACTAGGGGAAAATCGGTGGCTTGAAATTGCAACAACTGCAACTATATGGAAACACAATTGTTGTAATGGAATCGGCGTTAATCGCCCACTGAACTACAACAATTACAACTTTATGGAAACCAGGCTTAAAGAACAGGAATCAGAATGAGGGTTCAAATAACAAATTAATTGCTAGCATATGGAAATCAACGTACTTAATTAAGGTCGCGGAAAATAACGCTCAAAATAACGCGACCTAAATTAACGCGAATTTTCGGAATTCGGGTTAAATTCATGGAGTGTTAATTTCCCAAAATAAGGTAACTCCAGCATAAACTCGAAACATCGCTTTCCTTCTCTGCTAGATTTGGAGCTACTGGCTGTAACCATTCCAAATTCAGGTGAATCAGGTCCAAGTTACATATACACGTAAGGTTCGAATAACTACAAAACTTCTTTCAGCCTCCTTAAGAAAGCAGAAAGATGAAATGGATTTAGACTTCATTCTGACTTAAGTTCTAATGAATTTCAAATTCACTGCTATTTAAAAATTGGTATTCGAAATCAATAACTCCAGCTATGACTTCCTTTCTTAACTGTTTTGACTTGGTTCTGGCTTGACTTTAACATTGCTTTGAATCTGACGTTGACGTCTTGAAAAATTACTGACTCGTCTCATAGTTGACGATGAGGTGTTCGTTAGTGGAGCTCTTCGAATACCTCATAGCACTGGCGTTCAACAGTACCGGATTATTTTCCAGTATTTACGTACATTTACCTCTTTTGTCCATAGGGAACTGTAGAACCCACCAGCACCAGCTGTAACGTCCGACGAATTGAATTCGGCAGGTACGACATTGATGCATGGTATTCTTCACCTTATCCGCAAGAGTACTTCCATCTTCCTAAAGTTTATCTCTGTGAATTTTGTTTACAATACATGAAAAGTTCGACAATTTTAAGACGCCACATGGTAAGTATGTTAGTTTTGTTTAGAGAGAATGTTATCTATCACTATGAAGGCAGGGCTTTGCAGGCGAACGGAGATATTGCGGGAATTACTTTGGTTATTTCTAACGTAGAAAAGACTGCATGCCGAGCTTAAACGTCCTTTGCATGCTTATGTCTTTGTGAAATGTGTTAATACTTTTTAATTATATGAAGAGGACGTGTATAGTGTGATCTCGGTATTTAAGATTGGAAGCCGAGTAGGTTTGTTTTTGCTTTGTTTTGAGGGGGAATATACTTCTTTTTGCAATTGGTGTCATTCCCATTAAACCTTGAAATACTTTGTTATAAGGGGGTATAATACTGTATATTGTATTCTGTGGATAGTTAATGGTATATTGGTTTCTCTATATATTGTATTGTGTATTTTTTTTTGTACTATGAATAGGACTTCCGAGGTGATGTATTCTCCGAGTTGACTTCCATTGTCTTTGTATTGAATTCTCCCTTTAACCTTTTTTTCAGGCTAAATGTACCTGGCGCTATCCACCAGGCGACGAAATTTATCGTAAAAGTAATATTTCATTCTTTGAAGTTGACGGGAAGAAGGAAAAGGTAGGAGATTCCAAAACCAGATTGACTTCGACGTTTTGGGCAAATGGCTTCAGTTTTAGTAATATGCAAGTCAGTTTACCAATAGCTGGGTTTTCGCATACTTGCTGAATAAAACTACGAGAATACTTTTCCAAATAGCGTTTGTGATATTCATCAAAGTAATTGTCCTTCCGTTCTCTTTGGGAATAAAATATTTGCATAACAGAGAAAATGGCGCGAAGTGTTCTGGTATAGTTGTATTCAACTGTAGTAATTGATGGAACCTGCATCAAATCAAATCTGACCATTGACTGTACCTTCAAAATTATACAGGAAAATCAAAATGAAAGCCAGGTATACAGTTCAACAGGTTTACCATCACTGTTTGAGCTACGGAGACTATTAAGCTCATATACGTGGAGGAAAGTTTCTAGTTCCATGATATTACTGGTTGAGCTCTTTAATATAAAAAAAAGGGCTAAGACGTAGCGCATTTACAGAGGAACAGGTGTTACCACAGCCGTACCTAGGTGGTAACTCGTCCCGGGCAAAATCTGTTGAAGGCGTCCCCTCAGCCCTCTCTAACGCACCACATGCTTTCATATTATAAAAATTATATGCAGGTATTACCAGTATACTAATGAACGAAGTACTTCTGTTGAAGCAAGTGCTTTTTGTGATTTTTTAACTCATTACTCAAAATGTAATTGAGAATTTGAAACAGGCGCTTCCGAGTCTTGAACGTCTACAAAGTCGTCAGTTGACAATAAGAAGTCGAGACAAAGCTTTGCAAAATATTCTTTAATCTAGAAAAAAAAATCCCCAGGACGACAAACGTTTAGGGACTTTTTGTCCCTAAAAATGTCGCCCCATATAATTTTACCCCTGGGGCAAGCGCCCCAGTTTCCCCCCTTCCTTGGTACGGCACTGGAACAACCAGTGGACGACACTGGGAGAATCGACCTCATTCTTCGGTTTATGTACGCTTTATTGAAATAACCTACTGAAAACACAAATAGGGATCCTACCGGAACATGTTCCAGGTGCGCTCAAAAAGCTTTCAGACGATGTTGAAATGGAAAATTAATTTGCTGGTGACCGGTTCTTATTCCTCTGCTGCACTGCAGCTACCAGAATGCTTTTCGACATCGCGTGTATGGGTGTCTGTCAAAAAACTCGCAATGTATTGCTCACTGGAAACACACTTTGGGATATCGCGTACTTTGGTTCATGCTAGTGAACAATTTGTTATATATATTCTTGTTACTGTTAATACGGTCCACTGCATCTACCCACGAAAGCGGGTGAACAAACTGTACAGTGAAACCCCCTTAATTGCATCAGGATTACTAGGTGCATGCTGTGGTCAAATTTGGTTGAAATTTCAGAGTACGCGTTCCTTTCGGTTTATGATGATGCGGAAAATCATTGGATCTAGACCAATGGCAGATGTCAAATCAAATACTCCATCCAAATAGTAAACCATTGAAAGTTTTGAAATTGAGTATGAGGTAGCAGAATCTTAATTACATTGCCATGAATTCACTACACGTTTTGTTTACGTGTGTTCATGGGTAAATGCTGGCAGAGTATACGGTTCACGTTCAGTATATTTAAATTTTGCCTATAAATGGTGAGGAAAACTGTGGATTATCGAAAATGAACAACACTTCTAAGTTGAAGAAATTTTGATTTAGTTTTCATCCGTTACTCCATCTGTAGTGAGATTGTTACACGTTAATCACGTTAAATACGTACTATTCACGTTTAGTCAGTCGTAATGCACATATTCGTACAAAGGTTATTATTTGTGTTACTTATGCTGACTGCACAAATAGTGCAATACAATTAGAACGAAAAACATCGACATCACCTGATCTGTTATCGTTCAAATTATACAACAACAGAGCGAAATGCCAGTAAAGAAAAAATGGCTTGACCGAAGTTCAACCAGTTTGCTCATTTATGCAATTGTTTTTATCATAAACTGTGGTAACTGACCCTGGATTCGCCTGAGTTAAACATTGGAGGAAGGCTCATGTGACAGGACAGAAAATTTTGATATAGACGTTTTCTGTCGTTACATTTCTTCATCTCCTACGTTCTCGGTACTAAGGCATGAGAATAGATAATGGAATGCAAAGTCATGGGATGGCCTCGTAACGTGATGTGGAATTACGACAAATTGTCCTTATCAGTGCAGATGGTATCAAAAGTTAAAACAGCAGATTTCGGTGAATTACCCACAGTGTTATTATGACGTGTGTAGGTGGAAAATGTTTGACGCCACATAATTATGTTCCCATATTTTTATCTTCAATTATTATTACAAGATGAAATAAGCTTTGAAATATATCAGTAAATCCAATTTCTGATGGTCTCATTCGGCTAGATGAGAGTTTCCGTATTTTAGTTAACCCCAGTTTTGAGTTAATCTCCTTCTTTAAATCTTACAGCTTTGCGGTCATCCTCAAAAGACGCTTTTTACAAACTCGTTCATCTCAAGTTGATTTTAATCAAAATTTTTATCCCAATAAACTTACTGGTGTCAGCTTTGTGCCAGTAGACTTACTCGTGTATATCAAACCTATTTTAGGTTGAGTGACCGCTTGGTTCCATTCCGTCCGCATTCGATTTTGAATTATTGTACATGACTGGGACGAAAGTTTATTAAGAATATGTAATGTGGCAATTATAATCTTTGCTCCGTTATATCCAAATAAGACTTTTTAATTCGATCTTGTTTCAATAAGTGCTTCTACTGTATAGACCAATTGCCGTATTATTTATTTAGTTCTTTCTCTGAACTAACTCCCGTTTCAATTGACACCATATTTAGGATGTAACAATAAAAATAACCCACTTCCCTCCCTGTATACAAACTCCCCTCTACGCGCTCTAGGGGAAGGACTTTCTAGCGAAAGTCGGATAATTACCCATCCGTGTTGCAGAGCTATAATTTAGATTATATTTGTAGTTATGGTAATACCAACTTCCAGCGACCCGTACCACAATCTTCGTGTTTCAGGAAGTTTTACGTTAGCTGGTAATCATCATGCATATAGGGCTAGATAATCGGACCCTATATCAAGCTAATCATAATATATGAATAAATAGATGACTAAAATTAAGTTTCAAAGAAACTGAGTAAGTTCACTGACGTCACACAGCCTAACTTGAAAGATGGCGGCCAATTTCCGTGAAGTCTGTAGGTCATGCTTGTAAGTAAGTGTTTCCGGACTTTAGTTTCTTTAGTCATTGTCTCAACAGTTAATCATTATTTACTTCGTGCTTCTCACAGTTGACGTTCCCATCAATTAATCTATATGTTTGACCTATGTTATTTTAGACCTATTGTCAAAACCTTTGTCTCCTGGCTAAGCTGTTCTTGGACCATAAGACTCTCTATTACGATGTTGAGCCATTCTTGTTTTACGTCTTGACACAACGTGATAGCACTGGCTGTCATCTCGTTGGTTATTTTTCCAAGGTAGTAGTTCCCTGCTTTGTCAAGACTATTAACTGTAAAATATTGGGGGGCATGCCAAAACAAAAGTAAACAGTCCTGGTCTTCATTAAAGTTTGAACGTCAAAAGCAGATAAGATAATGAAATCACAAGCGATCTGTTAACCGTGAAGAACTGCACGCAAATCTTGCAGTCAATTTTGAAAAAAAAAGAGATTGTGTTAAATAACTTACAAGCGGCTCTGTTGTGTGTGTAACATACAGGACAAATTACAAGTATTGATGAAGTAAGAGTTTTGCATTCCTGTCTGCACTTCCATCATGCTTAGTACAATTTTTCATTCGTTGGCAATTTCGAAATAGGTAAATACAATTGTAAACTATGACAAAATGGATCCCATTGCTAGAACGGAGGAGCGTTCCGGTAATAAGAACTGGAAAAAAACATTTGCTTAAAACATCTTTGAAAAATCATTTGTCAAGACGATATAGTGAGAACGAAATTCACTTGGTTATGTTGATTAAGTTCACGAAATTGACTTGGTTAAGTTTTGTTGGTTAATTTCAGGAAAAAAAGTCACGCCTCAACTACAATGTTTCGTGCATTTTATGCCTGCCACCGTACATGCGTCGTGGATTTGGAAAGATGTTGATTGCTTTTAGTAAGTATTCTTGAACTGACACATTCTAGGAAATCTAACTCTTTCCTAATGGTAGGTATCCTATACGGACGAGTCGATTGTCTGGCGATAGCCAAAGTAAAATACCCCGGGTCTCCACCCCCTGGAAAGACTTAATGATACAATTTTTACTCATTCCTGACGGTAAGTTCTTTCGTTGACGAATAAAACCATCTGGTTTTACCGAGAATAAAGTACACAGGATTCACCACCGACTGGAAGGAGTGAAATAAGTAATTTGTGTTAACATTTCTTTAGAAGTCGAGTGGAGGCACTACGTTAGGAAACGGTACTATTAGCTACCATAGTCCCTTTTTTTAAACTTTTGTCGTTTATTATTGGACTGGTAAATACTTGTACGTCATTTAAACTATGATTTGCAAGAGAGATCTAGGTTGTCTACCAGTCTGGACTAGACTTCTGGTTTTACACTTCCGAAAAGCCTTCACTAGAATTGCAAATGTCTTAATCTTTAAACCTTTTGTAAATACATTGCCTATGATTTGTGTTAATCAACGTTTTAGGTTATTTGTTGTCCCGAACAGAAGGTAAAACTGGTTCTCCCGAAAAACCGTTGTCTGACCTCGGTCTCATTAGCTATCGAAGTTACTGGAAGGAGATCGTGTTGGGTTTTTTGGATGGCAACGGAGATGAATCAGTATCTATTAAAGGTAATTTGACATAGCTCAAGCAGCTAGATAAATTACCCGTACGAACCTCACAATTATCATTAGTTTGTAAGAATTAGTCATCGTCATTGTTTAGCAAGGGTCAAGTGCAGATTAGCGGACCCTGAAATAATTAAGCAATTGCGGGCTCAACTTAGCTAACCCTAACTCTGAGGCCCATTTACACTATGCGACTGTGGAATTCGATTGTTCATCCTGGCGTATCCAATGTTGTTTCAATAGCCAAATCCCACTTACGATTCGCCCATAAATGTAGCAACATAACTTGAGGGCTCTAGTGAGTTCATCACATACATCACAACGAAAAATCGTATCCGACATTCGTATCGTGTAAACGGGCGTCAATCCAAACGTTTAACACCTAATTTCGTGTTTTCTATTTCCCCCCAGACATTAGCCATCTTACTGGTATAAATTCAACGGACATCATTAGCACTTTACAGTATCTTGGAATGTTGAAATATTGGAAAGGAAGTCACATTATTCTGAAACGTGAGGTAAAACAGAAAGATGGAGAAGCCCATAATGAGTGATTAATGATGCAATTTTGTGAATCTGTTCGCTTAAAATCCTGTTTTTATTTTTTTGGTAGGATTTATTAAAGGAATACAGAGACAAGATGAGCAGTCGACCTGCAGATTATGTTCTAATTGATGAGAATTGTTTCAAATGGACGCCGCCGGATAAACGAGTCGAAAACGCATGAGAGAAAGCATTAGTCGCAATTGAAAGCAGTTATCTGCCACATCTCTAGCTAAAGTTATAGGGCGAATTAAAGAAATTTCCTGTTTCATGTTGGGTTTTGATGTGACGCCAACGATCAGCGCCATTTCAGCTTTGTTATGTCCTTGAATATACAGTCTGGCTTAAGCAGAGATAGCGTCGTGGATCACATGAAAACAAGTCGCATTTGCGTTCACTTGGTGTTCGAATGATCTTTGACATACACAGCTTGCTATCTTCTTCACCATCTATGAAAACGCGAAATAAATTGTTTAGTCAGTGTCTGTAAATATGATTCAGAACTGATTAGTAAAACATCGGTTCGGTAACTCATTTACAGACACTGCTGCTGTCTTCTGCTTCGCGGTCTTTACTGTAAAACTGATTTTTTTTTTTACCTTTTCAATTGTTTGGAAGCTTTTAATAATCTTTTGAAGACTACTTAGATCAGGTTTCAATAGTTATTTAAAAATATATGTCAGTTCTATCTCTAAATGTTTAATCCAGTGTCCGTAAATATGGTATAGAAGGAATTAAGAGAACAGCGGTTCTGTATCAGATTTATGCGGACACTGCTGTTCCCTTCTGCTCGCGTTTTTAAAGGTAAAACTGATTTCTTATTAGTGCTCTATCCTTTTGAAAATATTTAAGTCTCCGGCCTCCTTTTGACTTCCTAAGACCATGTTTTTGAGGTAATTTACAAAATTCGTGTCTATTCCGTATCGGAATAACAAGACACTAGGCATATCACAGTTTGTATAAACTTGCAACGGACGAGCACACGATGCAACATTGCATACAATTTTGCAATATCAAGTTTATGAAATAGCATAGATCAGGGGTAGTTACATCGAGAGTAATTACACCGACGGTACTTATGTCGAGGGTAGTTACATCGATGGTAGTCACACCGAGGGTCGTTACACCAAGGGTCGTTACACCAAGGGTACTCGCATCGAGGGTAATTACACAGAGGATACTTACGTCGAGCATAGTCACATCCAGGTTAATTAAACCGAGGGTGGTTACATCGAGGGTAGTAACACCCGAAAGGTATGACGTGTCTTCTCAAGTTACGGAAATTCAAGATAAACAGAAAAATAGCAAGAAATACGACTACAACAAAAAACACAACCCGACGAGTGGACGTGATCGCATCTATTTTGCAAAAAAATAAGGACCCATAATTCAACGGCCAACGGTCCGACATTCTATAGCAGTCTACTATCTTTACACAATTTAAATTTATTCGTTCAAGTTTAATACGTAACTATATGAGCAGTGTCCATTAAACTTGGTAGTGGGAATAATTGGATTAAGAACTACTGTGGTAGAAGAAAAAGAGCTTTTTGAAGGGGAAGCAACATCTGGCTTGGAGTTAAGGTAAGTGTTAATCATAAGTTTTGGATGGGTGTAGGCGTTGGTCAATATCTAACCAATTGATTTACTGAGTTTTCCGCACAAATTTTTCACTGTGAAAAATCCGTGAGTCAACAATTAAAGATTGCATACAATATTGCGTGCAAGGAAGCAAATAACAGAGGTCCTAATGACGCTGTTAGGATTTTTGTATTGAGGAGCCTTAACTCTTTCCAGCAGGTTCCACTTGATGAGTAACATCGTGTCACATCACCCAGAGGGAAATAATAGTAGAGAGGTCTCGGAAATTGAGATAACCATAACCCTTTCCAGGCAGGATGTACCACTTGACAAGTAAATCATCCAGCGTTAGCCAGAGAAAATTAATGAAAAGCTGATCTTACCAGGCAAGAGTTGATAGTACCTTTGTAACGTGTGCACTCGCGGTCGGTTAACCTCTTCATTTAAACGTAATCACAACTATTATTATACAAACCTCGCCTATATATAGTGTTTGTCCTTGCACATGAATAGCTTACGGTATTTTACATTACACAATACGACTATTGATACTACTGGGAAACTACATGAACGTACTTTTACTGAGAACTATGCTTCTATTGATGGTCTGGTAAAACTACTTGTATTATTCCGCCACGAGCCGTGTGACAGGATTGTTAAGTAATTTTACATTTACTATGTGCTGTCAATGTTGGGGAAAATCCCACATGTGCGTAGTATCATATTACTCACTTTACACAACAAGACTCGTCACACCTTGAATTTTTGGGAGCAAACACTTTGTAAAGATATCAAGGGTGGTTTTCGAACACTTAACCTTTCTCGGCACGAAGTCCCCCTCTTGACGACTAAAATCGTCCGACGTTAGCCGGAGTAAAATAATAGAAGGCTGGATATGCCGGAAATGAGTTAAAATCTTTTACACTTGCATTTGAGAAAATGTCTAGTTTGATAGTGATTGAAGAAAACAACCCGAAAATAAACATAAATATTCGCGAGATATGAGTTTATATATTAATCTGTGATGGAATATTCTTTCTAATGACGTAATCTACTCTGCGACGATTTAAGGACCTTAAATGCTATCACTAATTGCATGAGCTTACAAACGCTTTGAAGCAAAGTCAATGTATTTTCACCATAATTTTGTCTTCTTTATATGTACATGTCAAGAATGATTCACATCTTCGTTTCATTTACCCTAACCCCAACCCTGCTAGTGTTGCGCTTTCTATAGGCGAAATGCTATGTATAACTTCTTGGCGTTTGGATGGACGGATTGTTGGGGTTTGCTTGCCCTGGTCAAAAAAGGCATACGCTTTTTTGCGCGTTCTGTTGATAATCTCATGGTCTTATTTCTACGATGAGAAACTTACGGCATGTTTAATACGACTGATATTAGGAATGCAGGAGCTTGGATATATTTATAGATGTTCGTCGGACGTGCGTCAACCTCAAACCTCAGAACATGGGGATCGAATGTGGAACCTGATGATGATCGGTGAGACGGTGTCAGCATCGAGCCACCGAGCTGAGATGGCAAGCCAAGGCGCGAGTTGGACATACACGCTGAACATGCATCAGCCATATGTTAATAATTCTGCTGAATACATATCAGGAACGTGGGAACTTGGAGAAATTCATGGATGTGAGCATACATGTTCGTTGGACGTTTGTCAAGCTCAAGTTGACCTCAGAAAAACGATTTCTGAGCCCAAGACAAGTGTTTTACTGGTGTTCATTGGTTAAAATCATGGAATCTTTTGTGGGATAGAGCTTTAAAATGTCTTAGGAAAATGTTTTCGAGCATATAACAACCTATACAACCTACGTCAAACTGAAAGCCGTTTTACACTTGGTGAATTTTATAGCACAAATTAAATCGATATTTTTTTCGTATAAATTTATTAGACTCTCATTTGTTCCAGATGAGTGCGGATGACGAAAAATTGTTTTGCGCAAAAAAGATTCGTCCAGAGAAACGGGCTTCTAAAGTATTTCCCAATAAACCAGACGCGGTTAACTCTAGCTCCACGCATATTGTCAAATAGCTCGTCCGACGGTATACGAAAAAACCCTCATGGATTTGCTTCGAGAAGCCTGTTACAACTATTGTGCCGCATGTTTGTTATAACTTCGGCGTCTTCATGCATGAACTTTAATGAGGAGCCGATGACGTTTTGTGACTGAGTCTTGGGCGTTTTCAAGGGATTCAAAGCAACGACCGCGCACTACTTTCCGAGGTTCGTGAGTTCGATTTCCACCATGAATATCAAAGAACAAGTTGGCATAGTAATGGTGTTCTTAGTTTGATGATGTTGGAGTCGTATGATACGGTCACATGGAAAGTTTCAAATGAATTCGTCGAATAAGTAAAGGTTATATACCGTGACCGAGGTGTTTAAGCGATATATAAACCTGAGGGCGAAGCCCTCAGGTTCATATACCGCTTAAACACCAAGGTCAAGGTATATAACCGACTTGTATCATCGTTGGTGAAGCTTCGAAAAAAAAGTATTTAACTTGCCCCACAAACGTATGGAAATGGAGAAATTTCGGTAGAAAGTTCATGAATATCTTTATAAACCTCTGGAGAACGAAAGAAACCAACGATGATATAATCTCTGAGCCAACGATGATGTAATCTCTAATATATATATATATGGCTTTCTTAAAGGTCAAAATGCGCATAAAGAAATCTGAACTTCTTAATAACGAGAAGCATGCAAAAGCTGTAAAACCATTAATTATTTCTTCAGCAGTTCTTTCTGAAAACAAAATTTAATTTTCGGCTCATTTGCCACTTAATAGTTAGTTACAACATTTTGAAGGTTGGTGATCCTCGTTAAAATTTAAAAATCTGGTGATCACAAATATACTTACGCAAACGTGGTTAAAATAAATTAAAGTAGTCATAAGAATTGGCAATCTAGCCCACCTGCACTTGGTTAAAATAGTGTACCAAGACACCCAATCGTTATTTTTGTGACAGAGTGGTAATGTTATTTAATGTTATCTAATTAAAATAATTCAGTCTTAGACGTTTTTCAATCGGGGCAAACATCCATGGAGATAGTTGAGCCAACGCTAAAACTGTTTGGGCAGACCTACCTCAGTGACTTATGACAAGATTGAACATAATGAACAAACAAACTCTACATAAGCTCCATAAAAAATAAAAATAAAATATGACTTTTCGAAAATGAATGAGTGCCCCCCACATTGATGGTTTGTGGAAAACAAAGCGAAAATATGTCCAATCCCGTCATGGGCGAGATAGCGTGTCCGCTGTCTCTCTCTTATGATGTCTAACCTTTACGTGAACAGGCTGTAATTAATAAATGATTTATATAAACTCGAGCAGAATACATAAGTTTGGAGCGTTAAATATGGTGAAAAAATTCTACGCTAACCAACACACTTTAATAAATAAAAGTTTATACAATGCCAGCTTCTTTTCTCTTCTTTAAAATATCTTCTTCGATAAAAGCGATTTTCTTGAGTAAGAGGTCTTTTTTCATCGCGAAACCGCTCAGTTGTTGTTGTTTGACGATGTCTTCTTGTTCTTTCATTTTTGGATCAACTTCCTCCGATCGTGAAGTCGCTGCCAGCAGTTGAGTTTCCTTCTCAACAAGTTGAACCAGCTCGATATTTTTGGAGTCAAGGTGTCTCTGTAGCTCATTAATTTGTGCCAGAAGCAAGTCTTTTGGAGTCTTGAAGTGGCTTCGTGGTCTAGGATGTGCTCTGTAACCCAAAAGATCCATCGAATCACGAACAGTAAAATGCAGCACCTGGTAAATTCTAGTACTTACCTTTGTAACCTTTGCGTTGGGGCGTCAGTCCCTTTTCCGCGAATTTGCTGCAGGCGAGTGGCTGCAAATTCTTTCGTAGATTTGGATGGGCTATGAAGCGTCGCTAAGTAGTCCTTAAGTTTTGCTTTATCCATGTAAGAATTCTGATCCAACACTCTTTCACGAACGGCCTTAACAGAATTGACATACTGAGTAATCATATATAACTAGGGAAGAGGTCGCAAAGAAATGTAACACAATCGTAAGACAAAAATGTCATCGCCCAAACTTCTGTAGTACAAAATTCATCAATATTAGAACATGTATATGGTGAATACACATCTATGAGTTAAATGCTAATACAAAAGTACAGTGTTGTGCGTAGGAAGTAACAGCACAAGTATAACTGTCCTGCAAATTGTGTTCCCTGCCACGCCGAAAGCCTTCCGTGCTGTTGCAGACTATACGTGCCATAAATAGCCCAAGTAATCTACGCTTGAGACATTAAGAAATACCAATTTGGGCGAAAAAATCTACTGTATCGAAAAGAACCGAACGATATATCACAAAGCTTCATCGGATAAAAACTTCAGGGTATATCGTGCTCCAAACATGCTAAAAAATAGGGTCTTACAAATCGTGGCTGGGAGAAAAGAGTCGGAGTTCGAGAAGGGCAGATGCATGATGTCAAATCAGGAACATGTTAACCGAACCAAGAGATAACTAAACAGTTATAAGCTTGGCTTTTCATTCCGCCTAAGTAGACAAATTTAGCATGGACACTTGACAATACGGACAAACCGGTTCGTATAAAACTTCCCGCCTTTCAATATTTGTCTGGTGATCTACATGTGGATCAGTAAACAAATATCAAAACATAACAAATAAAACATCATTGTGGCTATTGTAAACACAGTTTAAACGTCTGGATGAGCTTATTTTGTTTCAAGGTTAGCAGTTATATTCTCAATATTCCTTACCTTTGGTGAATAGTCAATGTCTGTTATACTTGTCACCTTGATATCAACCAATTCGCTGACCACATTGGTCCGTTGAGGCATTGTCACAACATGTTCGAAAGCTTTCTCCAGAGGAGTTTTTCCATTTGTGCTGTCTTCGACCAGCGTACGTGCAGTACTGGTCGAACGAGCGCGAGCGAAAAACATGTCTTGGCAGCATATCCGCATTGTCTGAGATTAAAAGCGAAAAATGATCTTAGATATACACCTGACTAAATTGCACAATGTGAAGATAAACGTGTCGGCTCAGAAGGTCAATACAATACAATACAATAAAATAAAATGCCATACCATATGATTCGATTTGAATTTATTAGTTACTCCATTAAAGTAGTTTTTCAGTAACCATTATAATGAATTTCATAAAAGATATAAAGACTATGTAAAACTATATATGTATATGTATGTATAACCTAAGAAACTAAAAATTTCTCCAAAGCACTACTCTTAAAAGCAGCCTTAAAATTAGGTAAAGTATTTACAGCTTCAAAAGCTTGAGGAGTTCGTTCCACAGCCGAACAGCTCTATATACAAAGGAGCGTTGGCCAATAGCTGTTCTACCATACCAAATCATACAATACAATACAATACAATACAATACAATACAATACAATGCAATACAATACAATGCAATACAATGCAATACAATACAATAATACAACGTAACACAATGCAACACAATACAATACAATACCATACGGTACCATATCACGCTATGCTATACAATACCACTCTACAATACACGGCACCATACTGTACTATATTACACGATACGATACTATACCATGCTATATCATACTATACTAGACCATACTTGAGTATTTTGACCAGAATACCACTATACAATGCAATGCTGCGCTAAACTCCACTGCCATAGACAGCAATATACTATATTACATTATATGATACGATACTATACCATACCATACTATACTGAATTGTATTATGCTACACTACAGTGTACCAATCTGCGTTTTCCTGTGCCGTACAGTACTGTGTTGTACTGCACTTTGTAGTCCAACGATGTGTTCAAGCACTAAAGAGGTCTCAATAGTTAGACTACCCAAGCTTATATTTCACACCCAAAATCCTTTTTCAACCAACCTAAAGTTTAATGAAAAAAACCTTCACCTTTCCTTTTCTGCACCGTAGAAATTTTTCCCAAAAATTTCCATTCATTCAGAAGTTAGACAATCGCTTTCTGAAAAACCGGAAGATGTAAGACAACTTTTGAAAAACTAACCTTGTAAAAGGCGCGCAAAAACAACGGATTTTGATCATTGGACATGTCGTTAACCAGAATATGCGATAAGCAATGCATAATGACAACAATGAAATCACCAACAGAATGTAGACGTTCCTCGCGTACGAAAAGAATCTGGCGGCTGTTCTCGTAAAAGAATGAATTCCTGAATGCGTTGTTTTGGTAGTTGTTCGGAGGCAAGTTCGACGCAAGAAGCAACGTGATAGACGGAACATTCATCCGCTTTTCCATAAGTTGTGTTATAAACACCCCAAAACGGTAAACCACAAAGTTGGCAGGTGATAGGTCGTTAATATCCACGGGGATCAAGTCGCCGGTACAAAGCCACTGAGCGTCCTTGAGATCGATGTATGGGCGACCCTGACTTGCACCAAGTACTCTCTTTTCACCAACACATATGCCCTGGTTCAACAGCTCTTCTATTTCATTGACCCGTTCAAAGACGGGGGAACTTATAAGAAGAGAAAGCCAGTCATTTTCTGACATATTCTCAGGAAGGCCAACAGTAACAACAGGGGAAGCGTTCAAATTAGGAGGGTGTCCAGAGATTTCGTCTGCTTTCTTGCTCGGTTTGTCTTTACTTTGAATATCTGAGGAAGGCAAGGAAGTGCTAGGCTCAACATTCTCCAGCCAAGTGGCATCCGCACCATCATCGCCTCTGCGATTTACATTTTCCGAAGTTTCTCTGGTAGCACCCTCCGGTCTTTGCAGCTCAGATTCTTTTCTTTTTCTTCTCCTGGCAACCAGTTTCTCTTTTAGAGCTGCTTTCGTGCGTTCCTGTTCTTTTCGCAAGTTTTCTTCAAATTTAGTCATGTTTTCCTGATGCTCTTGAAGAAGACGCTGTAAACGACAAAAGCACCAAGATATGACTGCTTCATACGTACAGAGCAGTAAAAAACAAACCAGACTTAGAGAAGTGAAATAATAAAAACCACTGCCTAACAGAAAACAGACCAACCACACTCACTACTACCATTTACGGAGTCAGAACAACACATAATCAATATACATTCGGCCCAAAATATGTGGAAAAACATTTCCAGCTTTCTTTCAAGAGGGGATCTATAGTCCCACGCACTGGAATTAGGTATTATTATTTTAATAAATTAAGCCAGAAGGCTGAAGCAAACTTATATCGTTGCCATGGCCTTACTTAATGCGTTTCGCAGGGCATCAACAGTTTTCTTTAGAACGGTGTGACAACTTGACCGAATTTTTCCCCGAATTTTCCACTGATATCATCGGCTGAATACTGGTTAATATTTTGATAGAATATATAATCCACCTATTGCAGGAAATGAGATTTCAATTATGACCCACTGACGCTGACTCATTCCGAGAAAGTTTAACTTCTGGTGTATAAGTCCCGCGGTGTGTCAGTAAAATATTGAAAAGTTTATGATATACCAGAAATCGTATTACCAGAAATCTAAAATTGACGATTTGAGAACCAGTATGGGAAACTTTCACCATATGTTCTTTGACTCGTGGTGGGTTTTTTAATAATCTTAATCACTGAATTTAATAATCACCAAACAATACGTTTCTCACATATATACTACGTTCGTCATCTGGAATTTTCTTTGGTTTAATGGTTCATGCTTTTGTTAGTCAGCGGTAACGATTGCTTATTTCCAGGAACATATTAATGAAGAAATAAATGGTTTGAACCTTGAAGTATAATTAGATGCTTGTTGAACTTGATCGTCTAGGTTAAACCAGCTTTAGACAAACGATATTAACGGTAACAAGCGCACAACACCAACAGTACATTGGCAGAGAAAAACATTCTCAAAAACCTCAAAAACATCGCCCACCGATGACCACAGTCAATTGAAGGACATTGCTGGGGAACTCTTTCGGTTTTATGCAGAATCATCGTGCAATACGAGCCGTTTACTAACTGTACCGTTTGAATGTTTATCGCCATGACAGTTAACACAAAAGATTGGTGCACGGTGAAAGCTATCGCAATATCAGTCATAGCTTCATCATCTATCTCAGTAATCGGCCGCTTTGACGTTAGCCGATTTTCCAGACCATGGCTCGATTTACTCTATATGACGTAAAAACCGAACACATATAAATTGGCAAATCTGGTAAACACACTTCGTTCGGTTCAGCACGAAGATGACCGCCGGTGAGGCTCTTATCACCAACAGTCATTACCACCAAGAGCCTTTCTCAAGGTTGAAATATCCAAGACAATCAACTTCAACAAGCATATAGGAGGATAGTCAAGGTTTGGATTTTGGTTAAATGAGAAACCTCAGGGCATTTAGCTGGAATTTAGAAAAATGGTTCACACGTCACAGGACGTCGGCAGTGATTACTGGCATAGGCGTACGGGCCCTAATCATTTGGGGGGGGGGGGGCAGAAACGATCCGCCCGAATCGCTCAGCTTGAATGTTTAGTTAGAAAAAAACCTAGGAATATATATATATGGCAACCTGAATGCACGCTAATATTCAAAGTCTTGTTTATCGTTATCGATTTTTGAAAATTTTTCTGTTTTAATCACGCTCAGTAATTTATTTTTCCCAATTCTACTTGAGCTATTTGCCCGAATCTGATCCTCTCCAAATTTTTTAGGGGGCAGTTGCCCCCCTGCCCCCCCCGCCCCGTTCGCCTATGATTACTGGTAAGGTATATGGCGCGTTAGATACATTCAAAAATTATTGAAAATAGCTTTGGTTATTCCTTTTCTGAATGGATGAACGACATCAAAAATCTTATTTTAAGCTTGAGGAACAATGTTCTTTACTATTTCTCTTTTCATGACATTAGAAGATTTCTTTTCAAAGAAATGGAAAATGAACGGATATTATTTCGCATTTTTCAAAGGAAAATTAACCGGTATTATACACGGGCCTTCAAGAGCTTCCAAGTATTGCAACAACGAGTACCTTTTTTTCGTCTTCGGCAAGTCCTTGTTGAGTAATTTCTAAATTACGTCTGGCTTCCTTTTCTTCCACCTCCTTCTTCTTTTTGTATTCCCGTTCAGCTTGACGCTCAGCCAAACGCAAAGCTTCTCGTTCTCTTTCCTCCTCAAGTTCCTGCTCCAACTTCCTGTATAAGTTTACGATAGAACAAAGTAATGTACAATAAACATATCCCAACACAAACACGCTTATGCCAACGTCTTTCAAATCGTCCCTCTGAGCAAGTTTTCCCCCAAAAATTTCTAATTACTTTTAACCTTATAGTCACCAAAGATCATGAAGTTGATTATCATGATGATGGTACTAAATCTTCCAGATCGAATGGCTGCTTATTTGCCAATAGTAACGATTTAAAATAGAGTGAGTGAAACAATAAGTAGAACTGAAAAAAGATAAAGCTTCTTTAATTGAAAATTTCGAGCGACAAAAATATCCCATCAAATTCGAAAATCAATAAACATAGTTACTACAGTCAGCCAGCCTCAACGACTTAAATGTGGTTTATTTCCCTTGTACCGGATCAACTAATCATTTCCTTGCTACATAAAAAAGGGTATTCCCCGTATATTTTTTCCACAGAAGCTTGCTACAGAGCCTCCTGACAGGACTTGCTATACGTACAGGGGTGTTCATAAGCAGATATGGACGTACACGCACATGCATATACTCACAGACTAACATATGTATGTATATATCGGATGGATAGAGAAATGCATACATCAGACAGATGGATGGTTGGATAGTGTAGGTAGTTAAGAGGTGGGTAGTTAAGTAGGTACGTAGGTGGGTAGGCAGGAAGGTAGATAGGTAGTTAGGTGGGTGGGTGAGTAGGTAGGTGGATAAGTAAATGAATGCATTTATTTGTGTATAAATGCTTCGTCATACGTCTACATTTATGCTTTTGTATACTATTTATGTGTTCACATGAGCAACATAAAAAAGTCAGAAAATCACCTCAGTTCTTCATGCGTTTGTTCCCGTTGTTCTTCACTTTGCTTTCTCCTTTCTTCTTTCAACTTATTTATTTTCTCAGCCATACTAAAAGTGAGTCGTTCTCGGAACTCTTTCGCGTTTTGCGCCGCCCGCTCTGCTTC
The DNA here is from genome assembly GCA_030142905.1 of Heliopora coerulea. Taxonomy (NCBI): domain Eukaryota; kingdom Metazoa; phylum Cnidaria; class Anthozoa; order Scleralcyonacea; family Helioporidae; genus Heliopora; species Heliopora coerulea. Next base: position 1,502,746 of record JASJOG010000023.1, read on the forward strand.
TTCGACATAAGACTTAGTTAATTCCTATAAGTAAAAACATTAATATTTTGATATCTCATTATAAATTATGGACTTTGATGGTCTTTTACATAGATCTTTAACAAAACACAAAACGTTACAGTTTAAGGTTTAACATATTTACCTCTTTGGATATGAGATTCGACATGGTTCCGGCCAACTCCTGGAGTTGCTTTTCCCGAAGTTGTAGTCGTTCGTGAGCATGCTTTACCTCCAAGGATGGCATTATATCATTTTCAGCTTCCAGTAGTTTAGCACTCGTTTCTTCGTCAAATCTTTCAATCTGTTTCTGAAATTTAATAAGTAGAAAGGTATGGGTCTTTCAATCACTTTTGTAAGACCAGAAGTGTTTTGAGTTCCTCTAAACGTAACACACACCGCTATCTCATCACCCCGTAATGCAATAAACTTTTGAACCCCTTTCACGTTTGAACAATTAACCGTATTCGTGCGAGATAGGATCATTTGGGTGCCGGCCATGCCAATCTGTCTACAGATTTTCAAAAGATACCCCGATTTCTTTTCTTTATCAGCGCCTAACTAGTGAATTTCACACGGATTTCTTATCACTTAGGGCATCTGCTCTCGAAATCATTAATTTGAAAACCAGTTGAAACGGCTTCTATACGGAATCGCTAGTATACGTAACAGCATGTTGTAGTTTCGAGTGAAATTTGGGAAAACATGCACAAGCGAGTTTTTCAAATTCTATCATAGCAGCAAGAGTACTATTTAAGATCTTTGATAAACTCACGAGTTCCTGTATCTCCATACTGCACGAGATGCTATTAGCAATCGATAATATACATGAATGAAGTAGTACATAGAGTAGTATCATGTACATAGAGTAGTACATGCGGTAGTACATGCGGTAGTACATGCGGTAGTACATGCGGTAGTACATGCGGTAGTACATGCGGTAGTACATGCGGTAGTACATGCGGTAGTACATGCGGTAGTACATGCGGTAGTACATGCGGTAGTACATGCGGTAGTACATGCAGTAGTACATACAGTAGTATCACTGGTGAAAAGGGATAATTCAGTACAAATTACTGTGACCCTTTTTTCTGCACTGTGTTACCTTAAAATTGCGCTGCTTTCACCCAATCCAAATCGATAAGTTGGTTTTTTTTTTATCTTTACTGTTAATAGGAAAACTAATTGACTAAATTGCAACTGACGTGAAATATCAAATTGTGTAAATGTAACAGATATGTAAAAAGATGCACAATGAGCCAGTAATCAATGTTAGTATTTACTCGCAGTGGAACTTATCTAGGATACAATGCAGTAGGCAACAGATATACCGCAATGTTCTTTATACGCATGCTCTCAAGCTATTTTACTGTGAAAAACTTTCTGAGTCCCTGACAAGAATCGAACCCGTAACTTACCGATCGCCGGTGAGATGCTCTAACCATTGAGCTTCATGGACTCAGATGGTGAGCAAAGGTTACATTTATGTACTGGTTCGTATCGATGGTAGACATATGTACTGGCAGTCTGCAAGTCTTGATATGTCATCTGCTATTTTAGTACTAATCAACTATGTAAACGGGTTTGATTCCCGTAGGGGACTCACAAAGTTTTTCTGAGTATAATAGCTTGAAAGCATGCTTATAAAGAACATTATATAACTACCAAGCTACCACATTTCCATTATGGATATACTGCAATTCCAGGACTTGACTGTCCAGATGGTCAGGCACAAAGTACTTTAGGTAGCATGTATCATTTTAATGATACTTTGATTGTCGAAGATTCTTAATTAACTAGAATCTCCTTTTTACAGACGAACGATCAATCACCCAGCGAGCCTCTAAGTACAACTCACCCAACCAAATTTTCTAATGACACTTCAATATCTTCGCAACCTTCCAGGGAGCCACCACAAGAAAAACCGCTACCATGAGAAGTTTTACAAACCTTATGACGTATCTTAAGCTCGGCCTTTTGTTGAGCCAACTGATTTGGGTTCAGAAGTTGAGGATTCGATAGCAGCTCAATAAATTCCTAATTAAAACAAAAAAATGTTGTTTGGTTGTCATCCATTTTCATTTCGACAGAAAGGCTTCGCAGGTTCCTTTTCCCTTTTGTGCCTTTTGAGAAAAACGTATATGTTTAAATGTTACTGAAAACTCTGAACAACAAAACAGAGTGACGAAAGTACGTCAGCGATTCCCTCTAATAGTTTGACAATTTAACAGGTGACTTGGAATTTGTATCATTATGACGGAAAATCAAGAGGATTATTCCTGGTAAATGCCATATTGCTAGATAGATGAATTACCAACAAGCCCATAAGTTATGTTTCAAGTAACCTAATACCACATATGCCAAAGAAGTTCCTGCAAAGAGCAGTAAATTCCAACGAATCAATTCAATATCATCTATTTGAGTCTTGCCACTGAAATGGATATTCCTGAGCCAGCAAATTTGTAGCCAAAAACCAATTATCCCATTAACATTCTAATAATTTAATCTCTCCTGTAATATACCCTTTGCAAACTGTTTGAAACTTAAACTGTCCAACCATCTACATGTTTATCAAAATAGTCACTTATACCATGATATAACTGATGAGAGCGAATTTAGTAAAATGTTAAGGAAACTTTGTGAAGGTCTTTCCGCTGTGTTTTCGTTTACCTTTTTGGAAACTTGCGTGCTTTCAGGGTGGCTAAGTTAAACAGTACAGAAGTAGTGAATAATGAAGCAACAAACCAATAGAAATCAATCAGGCATATCATTCAGGGATATCATTCGAATATTAATTAGCGTAAAACATAAGATTTAATCTCCTTGAGTTACCAACATAAATCTTCGGTCATTGCTGGCCGCTTAGAAGTTAGTTGAGCTTCCCAGACATTTTCTATGAGTGATTCTGCATTAAAATATGACGTAAGCTTAGAAAAAGTTTTCGGCGCAGGTCATTTAAAGCGACTCAACGTATAGACATTTATTGAATCCTAAATATTTCACGGTGTATTTGCTTACTGACTACTGCAATGATAGCCATGGGTAGGTACATTCCAATGGACAAGAGCAGGATCTTGGAAACATTAACGACAACGTACAAGAACCAAATAAAAACCTACTTTCTCCTGGGCCGCTATCAGTTCATCTTTTTCTTGTTGTCGGATTTCTGCAACATGTACACGAGCTTCGTCTTGCACTGCTTTTATTTCGGTTCTAAATTGCTCTTCAAGCCGGATCTTTTGCTGAATGTGATGCTGTTGCAGCACTTGGAATATTGTGTTCTCAGCTTTCTCAGACTCCATTCCATTAACTTTATCAGCCAAAACATTCCTTCGACTCTCTTGAGCCTGCGTCAGGAACAGTAATTAGAAAACATGTAAACTGAATCTCAGTATTGTTAAATGATAGCACAGGGGGTTAATTCAGCATAAGATATCCGGGTTTCCCGGACCAGGAGAATGTCGAAAAAATTGGTCAACAAAGTTGAGACCAGGATATGTACAAAAATAAGGTAGGGTAGGTTGGGCAGGGCAGCGTTAGATTGGTTCCACTTAGTCCTCAGTTTGGGAGGCACGAATTCACCAAAGGGAGGGGCCGGTTTCCTTTGGAAAAGCGTGAAAACTAAGCCCTACAAAATGTATATCAAATTAACATAAAGTTGACCTTAGGCATTTTACTATTACCAGAGCATTCTGCTAAAGGGAAAAAACGAATATAAAATAAATCTTCTGTTGCCAAATGGATTCAATGTGATGTATATCATGATCTGATCGGTGTTAGACTAATATTTGTTTAATTCTTCAGCTGATGATACATGATGATGAATGACAACGACATGCAAACAAGCTGTATTCCCTGGAAAGAATAAATAGTGGACTGATGGCCTAGAACTACCAGTAATTAACCAATACGTGGTTTGCACGTGACATCAGTGCAGCCGGGTTGCTAGGCCTTGAACAGAAGGATCTCATTAATTGCTATTATATGTGGCAGTAGCATGACCGCTGTGCATTTGTCTTTTGAATCTCAAATGGGATAGGGTGAGGTAGGGTTTGGTATGGTTGGGTAGTGAAAGGGACATGAATTAATACGATATGGATAGATTAGGTAAAGTAAGCTGGGGTGAAGTAGAGTAGGTTAGGGCAGGGCAGGGTCGGGATGAGTCATGCTGCCAAAGGAATATAGAAATTATCAACTAGACTGAAATGTAAATAAACCGGGGAAGAGATAAGAGAAAAGAGAGAAGAGAGAATTCAATTTAAGTGAAGTGAAACAAAATGAAGTGACAGAAGGTAAAGTAAAACGAAGTACAGCAAAGCAAAGTAAAGTAAAGTGAATTGAAGTGAAATGGAGGGAAGTGTAATGAAGTAAAGTGGTTTAAGGTAAAGTCAACATGAATCAAAGTAAAGTAAAATAAAGTACAATAAAGTAAAAGTAATGTAAAGTAAAGTAAAGTGAAAGCAAAAGCAAAAGCAAAAGCAGTAGTAAAAGTAAAAGTAAAGTATAGTATAGTAAAGTATAGTAAAGTATAGTCAAGTAAAGTAAAGTACAGTAAAAGAAAAGTAAATTAAAGTAAAATGGAGTAAAGCAAAGTAAAGTGCAGTAAAAATAAAGTAAAGTAAGGTAACGTAAAGTAAAGTAAAGTAAAGTAAAGTAGAGTAAAGTAAAGTAAAGTAAAGTAAAGTAAAGTAAAGTAAAAGTAAAAGTAAACGTAAAGTAAAATATAGTAAAGTAAAGTACAGTAAAAGCAAAGTAAAGTACAGTAAAAGTAAAGTAAATTAGATTAAAATAAAGTAAAGCAACGTAAAGAGCAGTAAAAGTAAAAGTACAGTAACGTAAAGTATAGGCAAGCGAAGTTAAGTGGCATTAAGTTAAGTGAAACAAAGTAAAGTAAAATAAAAAAGGATTGTAGAGTAGTCGTAGTAAAGAGGGGCTTGACCGGACGAGATTGGCTCTTGTCAGGTATGTTACGAAAAGGTAGAGTTAGAGAATTTGAATAGTATAAGATGGTGCTGCAGGGTGGAGAAACCCTGGTGGAGTAAGGTTGGGTAGAATATGGTCTGGAAGAGCATATTAAAAAGTTTGCTAAACTTACGCGATCATCTTCCAACTTGCTTCTTTCCTCCCGTTGTTTTAAGAGCTCTTTGGCCATATCAGCTTCGTGTCTTCTGGCTAATATGTCGGCTTTCATTTTTCGTCTTTCAGCAATTTTGTCAGATAAAGAATTCAGCTGCCGCTCTTTCTCGATGTTAATATTTCGGCTAAGCAACTCCACGTTTTCTGTATGTTCATTCATGAGTTGTTGGATCTGATCCTCAGATAAATGGCTGCGTTTCGTTTCAAGATCTTCTTCAAACTTTGTCCTTTCAGCGCTAATCATCTATAAATGCAAATACGACATATTTCTTTAGAACAGAATATTGTAGCAGATCATTTAAAAACAGAGTGACATTAAAAATTGGAAATCACACAACGTTTTTAGTTTTATAATATATATAATATGTCATATTACATATACTACATATACATATTATATCATATTATATTATACGTATTATATCATATTACTACATATACATATGTAGTATGTAAATAAAACAGTTTTAAAACCTATTTTATAGACACAGCCCATTATACCTTCCAACATTATACAGCCTTGTGGGCTAACTAGCGACCCGTGTTTCCAGGAATGATATAGTTCTGCCGATTTTAAATCATGTAATTTCAAGTTCATCTTACCAAAGAGTTCTAGCTAAGCATTGCGGTACTGAACAGTGGGAATTGGTCTGCTGTTAAATTGTACTAGAAAGTTAATTTTCTCTTACCTCGCCTAAAGAAATTGGGAATAAGCACCATGGCAAAATTGCCTGTCCGAATTCGGAATTGTGTAGATTAATAGTGCAGGATTTTTAAATTTCTTTCTTCACAAACCGCGCATGAGACCAAACGGTACAAAGATGTGAAACCTCAGTTGGTTTACATAGCTAGCTTTTAGATCAGTCCGTAAATCTAAAATAATTTGCCGAACAAACCAAACAATTATCGAACGTGCATCACGAATGTAATACGTCTTTATGAAAAGTTGTTTTCACTAGAGCTAGTCTTCTATGTGAATGAAATGATTTACGAATCTACCAATTGTTAAGTCAAAATTTGAGATTGTTATAAATAATTCTGTCAAAAAAGGAGCTATATTCGTCAATTCTGTCTCCCAGTCGAAATTCTGTTATGTAGTTTGCATGGACCACAGAGACATTACAGTCCAACATTGGACGAAGTTTTTCGGCTTTCGACGAGGAAACACGCTGACTGGTTCAACCTCTATTATGTCAGAATCAGCTGTGTAATGTAGTTACTGCAGTGAATTGTATTTGTGGCACGTCCTACACGTGGGTTTCCCCTACAAAACGGCCAAATCTTTTACTTTGTGTTGATATTTAGTTTGCACGCCTCACAAATTTTCTCAGTTGTTCATTCAAATTGTCCAACCGTCAGCTGGATGGATAGAGCACGAACGGTTTCGGTACTCGTACCCAACTTAATTCTTTCCAGGCATGATCAGTCTTCAATTATTCTACGCTGGCAAACACCAGACAATTTTAATGAGCAAGAAGAGACATCCTGCCAGGAAAGGGTCATAACTATCTCAATGTAACTCATTTCCTGCAGGATCAATCTCCTATTATTTTATAATAGAATACTGCGTAGACAGTGATAAATAAGGTATAAACTTAAAAAGTCGATAACTGCAGTAACTGATCTCAAGGAATATCAACATTTTGAGCAAAGGCCTTTCGTGGACAAGTTTCTTTCTTGACGAAGGGCTTTTGTTCGAAACGTTGATATTCTTTGAGATTAGTTACCGCAGTTACCAATCTTTTAACTTTTTATCCTATTACTTTACTCTGGCTAATGCGCCAGCCTATTTTACTTGTCAAGGGGACACATCCTGCCAGGAAAGAGATTTATATCTCAAAACTATCTCAATGCTAGTATACATCACGCGAACTATTTTCAACACTAAGATTAACCTTTTCTTTCTGATGTTCCATTTGCTCCTCGATGTGAGCAACACTGGCATCCTCTGCATTCTTTAGCTCTTTTTCCATGTCTAACACCTCATTCATGTTCTCAACTGCCAATTCTTCCAACCTTTGTGTTTGTTCTTCTTCTAAAGACCTTAGTTCTTCAGAAGAGGTCTCCTTCAGCAATTCATCGGTTTTTTCCAAGATCTCGACAGCTTCCTGGTCTTTCGACATCTTAGCCTATATTTAGAGAAATGACTTTCGACAAATATCACGAAATCGTTACACACTTTTTTAATCCTCCTAATGTAAACTTTCAAGGGCTATTTTTTTTCCTACTCAATGAAATGGTCCGAAAGATTCGAGCACACATAAGGTAAATATCAGTCAAAATCTATGGACATCTGCATGGATACACATCGACGTTTTGTGAAATTTTGATGTTAGGTGAACATCCCAAAGAGCGTCACCACCCGCCAGTACTCGCTCAAGTTAATGGGCACACGGTCACATGATTAATCTCTTATAAATCCTTTCAATAAGTCAAATCAAATAAATCTTTCCCGTTATACGTCACTCTTAAAGGTGAACTTGAAACGAACTCAAAAGGATGTGTGCGACTGAAAGTTATTTGTAAAATAACATGTATATGAGCTCTGATTAAGTATCAATCGTACATGTATACATGTAAACGTTTTAATGACAAATCAAACACATAAACTACAGCAAACACCAAAAACGCCATGAAACTTCGCAGCATGAAGTTCTTACAGCTAACAATCGACTGTTCCAAGGGCATTTCCAAGCGAGAGGGTCACCAATGAAAAATAAGATGTTCGTGGCGATGGTGGAAATCTAAATGAAAGCATATCTCCTAGCAAGTTTTGAAATTATAAGTCATCAGATTGAATTTTTGAGAATCAGAAACTCATATATTTGCCATTCAAATTATACAGCATTAGATAATACCCCAAGCGTATTTATAATTATAGTCGTGACACTACTGCAAGATTATAAGTGTCTTCTATAACATTAGAAACGTCACAAAATGCTACTGTAACATTAGTTGTTGCCGACCAAATGATGATGAATGTCATGGCGAATACATTTTGCACGTGATGAAATCACGATTAGAAAACACAAATGAGGTACCTTATTCTTACTAATTTTCGCGAGTACTTAATTTCGCGAAAATTCGGAAGCCGTATTTCGCGATTATTTAATTTTGCGATCATTGGAGAAAAAAAGAACCGAAGCGTATTTAATTTCGCGATTTCATTATTTCTTAAATCTCGCAAGGATTCATAAAGACCAGTTACACTTCTATTTTTCAAACTTTTCTAATTTAAATAAAGCAAGTATATTTTGTTAATAGACATGAATGTTTCCCTAAAATTGATTTCCCAAAACATTCTGGTCCACCCACTCCATTCAAAATCAACCAACTCGGTGAATTTAATAAAGCGACTGTAAATCTTGTATTGTTTTATTAATATAATATAGTACACCTTTTGCAGTTCATTACCAGAAAATATACTATCATTAACGCCAACCTCAAACTCATTAACGCAAAAATACATTCATTTCATTGAATCGACATTCACTAGCGTAGATAGGCAACCATTTGTATCAAAGGGCATTCCATAGCGCCAACAGACGACCATTAACACCACTCTACTATAACATTAGGGTTAATAAAATTTCAATTAGGCAAGATATTTCTCTCGCGTAAGTGAAATTTTATTATCCTTAATGTATAATAGAATGGTGTTAATGGTCGTCTGTTGGCGCCATAGAATGCCCTTTAATGCAAATAGTCGCGTATCTACGCTAGTGAATGTCGATTGAACAAAATGAATGAATTTTTGCGTTAATGAGAGTATATTTTCCGGTAATGAATAGCAAAAGGTGTATTAAATCTTGCAATTTTAATTTTCGCGCATTCTATTTTTAGCGAGTATTAAATATGGCGACTTTTTTGAAATCGCGACAATCGCGAAAATTAGCACTCAGGAAAATTAGTAAGAATAAGGTATAAAAATTAGTTACTACTAATAGACGTAGGTATTAGTTGGCAGCAACTAAAGAGTTTTTATTATCTTCGTGGTTTACCGAGCAAAAAAAGCGTTAAGCACATTAGCTGGGTCAATAAGAATTCAATGATGAATAGCCATTAGTAACAGACCTTCTAAACGATCTTCACCCATGTTGAAACGGTAGTTATTTTTGACAGTTTTCCTGAATTCGTATTAATATAATCGTATTTTTGCCCACACAATTAAAAGATCCCGTCAAAATGCATTCCATGACAAATTAAAATTGGACTTGCTGAAAAGATAACAAGGCGAGTCTAAACGTTTCAAACAAGATAATACGAAAAAATATTTGTGTCGTTTCCGTTAAAGCAGAGTAGCCCCAGATTATACCTATACTATCGACGAATGACAACACGTAGTTAGGCAATGTTACGTGCGGATACGTGCCCCTATGAACCCATGGCTTTGCCCCTGGACTGTTCAATCTAACATTGATAAATTTTCTGAAAAACAGCATTGAGATGTAATCCAGTGAGGTACGAAAATAAATGAATTAAGTAACACTTGGGGCAAGTGGCCGACATAGAATGTACAATAGTGTATAATTCATCAGAATTACCACCTTTATAAATACAGAAATCGTGACTATTCTTTCGGCAATCGCCTCTGCAGATCAAGTGGTAGAAGAACTCAACTAGATTCACAGGGTTGGGGTTCAATTCCCAGCCGGAAGTCGAAAATAATCCCGTTTGGGTATTAAAATGTATAATTTTAACTCTCAAAATTTAATTTTACTGAATATGGACTTCATTTCATGTGATCTAGAGCAAATGCCCAATATTCCTTGAATATACTTTTCATAGCTTAGTTTTTCAGGCCAGCACGTCGAGATTCAAGATTGAAAAATACTGCTGGTCTTGCATGTAAACGATGCTAGATAATGAAATGGAAATTTTTGTCATCAAAATGCCCATAGCGATCGTCTGGAGAGTTCAACCTCTCAAGCATTCCCAGGAAGGCATTGGCCCAGACCTGTAAGAGCTGTTCCATTCAGAACTGCGTTCTATAGATATGAAACAGTTAAGCAGCTTCATACATTTTAGACACTTAATGTATGGCCCTGCAGTTTGGCCAATTTTATAGGAGCTACAACGAAGTCGACTCACGCTATGATCCCCAAGAAACTGGAAACCAGTGATTTAAACGGACACACTTGATAAAATACAGCGTACTTGCGATAATTTTAACTATTTCTTATCCTCTGATGAGTTTTACTTTTATTCATCCATGAGGTTACGTCGTTTCATTCATTTACCTGCTTTATAGCGAGAGCTGCCACTTCGTCTTTCATTGCTTTGTCTCTGGCAAGATCCTCTTTCATTCTCTTTCGAGCAGCTAACTTGGCAGCAAGCACTGCTTGGTTGTAGTTTTTTATGCTACTAAATTTTTCATTGGCCGCTTCAGCTTCTGCCATGAATCTGGAAAGAGCTGACATCTTTTCGTCTTCCGTCATTTCTGTCTTGTCTAGCAGGTTATTGATGATTTTGGTTTTATTGTCCTTCAGTTCCTTCTCTTCCAACTCACTCAGTACCATCAAAATGGCATCGTCAGTGTATTTTTCACTGGATGACTGGCGGAGTTCACCTGACTCTATAATACGGGCTTCTAGTTCAGATCCAGCTTCTGCACTTTCAAGAGCTTCTTGTTCGTCTGTAGTAAGGGGTACGCCTTTGCCGCTTTTTGCTCGACGTTTTTCTCTTTTGGCGCGCATCTTCTCTTTCATATCTTGTCCGCGGGACGCCACCTTAGATGATACCTAGAACATTCAACAACAGAACAGGAATTCGTATGCTTAAAGATAGAAACTAAACAAAGATATAAGTGAATAAAGAAATAACTCTTAATTAGTTTCAATGAAGCGAAAAAGAGCTTTCAAATAGGAAAACAGCAGTTGTAATAACTAAAGTTATGTTAAGGTACCAAGAGAATGTTGTTGTTGAAGCGCATGTGGCAACTTGGTGTTAGTAGTTACATTTAAGCACCATTGCTAACTCCCTAATGGGAGAGAACACTCAGTGAGATGTTGTAACTATATAGCTACACGGTAGAACAACTGTTTCATTATTGTGCATTGGTTCGCAATCGACGTAAGATAGGTACTGCTAAGCTCTGCGAGCCTCGATACGTCATTTACCAGATTCGTTTTAAAAGTAATGTCATGCGATTAACAAATTTCAGGATTACAATGCAAATGTAAACTAAAACCTGCTGACCATGGAGTGAGAGTTCGAGTCCCGCTCACGTACACCATTTTTCAGTTGACTTTTCCAATGAAAAGGTAAAGGTAAAATGTCTTTATTTATACTGGATAACCCTATCAGCTATCTAAGCTGCTCTCCCTAGAGGTCCAATAAAGGCCACCCCTCATGGGTCCAGTGTTACTACAGGAGGAAACCGGAGTACCCGGAGAAAATCTGCGGTGCTTGGTAGAATCAAACTAGACAACACTCTTCTCACAAGTGACCAAGGTAATTTTAATCAGATAACTGCAAGTGGCCGGAATCGACCCTTGGTCACAGTGGTGAGAGACACATACACTACCACTGTGCCACCTGCACCCCTCAGAAGGATCATGAATTTTACCTGTACAAGATTTGTCAAACAACTGTCCAATAAACGTGAGCGCGGTGTTTCTTGGAATTGCGTACATATTACACTGGTGTCCGTGACCATGAAAGATTTTCAGGCGATATGCAACATTTGTGTCATGCTCAAGCCTTCAAAAAACGTTTATTAGCCTCACACGGGGATCAAGCCTGTGACCCTCTGACGGTCTGTGGGATGCTCTAAACATTGAGCTATCCGGACTCCAAGGGTGTAGGTTATAAATGTGCGCGGGTTCAGAAGCTCAGAACATTGCGGTTTCGATCCCCCATCTGCGGGTCAGAAACATTTCCGAGGATTTTCAGTTTGACGAAAGCTTGCATTTTATTTGTCAAATTCCAACCTCACACACGCATAAAGTTGATGCTCAAAATTCATGAGATCAGTACAAGCTGACATAAGGGGCCTGGGAGTATAAAGTAAGCCCATTTTTAATTGAAGGCGTGTAGCACAACAGAACAGTGTAATAATTTGGAAGGTTTGAAGATCTTACATCCAGCTCCTAATTCTACTCAATATTTTCCGATCTCAACCTTTACGAAGCCTATTTTAATGAAACAGTTTAGAAGAATAGACATTCCATTACGTGACCCTAAACATTAACCAGTAAACGATAACTTTTTCTTGTCTGGAGAGAGGTACCCTTTTGGTATGTAAAGTTGTCTGACGTTAGCCCGTTTAAAATAATAGATGATCAATCTGGGCTAAAAAAGGTCAAAATCTGAACATGGTGATCATAATTTTCTAGTATCATCAATTGCCCCAAAAGCAGAGATTTTTTAAAGACTATTTCTCACCTTTTTTGAGAAATGTATTTTCGACATTCCTTTTGGACAATAAAAACGTATTGAGTATGAAAAAACCGTTTCTTGAACGTTCGCCAGTCATGATTACCAAAGGAAATACAAAACATTAACAATACAGATCTACTGGTTGTACATTTCAAGATGAAAACAAACAAAATCTTGAAGTACAATACCTCTCTCATCACCTCTATCGCATTTTCTAATACTGTTGCAGGAACTGATGAACTCATCGCTTTTGCAAGTGCCTCCATCTCGGTGTCGAACTTTGCTTTACGCCCGGCATCAATATTTCTCCCTAACTTGTCCTCTTCCTCGGCATACGCTTGCTTTAATTCAGATATTAACTTTTCTTGTTCTTTTGCAAGCTGGATCAGATCTTTCTCCAGCTCGTCGTCACTAGGTAGGTCCAAGTCAAGCACGTGTTCGAAACCAGCCTTCCTCGCTTCTTCTTTATGGCGACTGAAGTAAAGAAACATTAAAAATTCTTGAAAGACGACCAAGTTACCAGTTACTTCCTTCAGTCTCTTTTATTAAGAAAACTCAAAAGAAAGGTGTTTCAGTTCCACTTAGTACTTTGGCACCATTGGATTACTATAAAATTCTCTGTCCTCTGTTGCTAAAAGTAAGTTAAAATGGCGCATGGCATTTTCCTCATTTAAAAATAATCTACAAAATACTGTATGGTATTTTTAGATACGCTTTCTTGGTGTTGCCATTGCAAAGAAAAGGCCATTTCTAACATGCTTATAAAATGCAAAAAACGCCTATAACACCTTACTGAAGCAGTGTCCCATCTTTCTATTTTATTTACGAACTCAACTGGACAATCTGCGATTGCTATACGAGGACATTACAAATTTGAAGAGAAAATTCTTGTTTGGATTCCAAGCTCTCACTTAAAGATTTCCACTTCACACATTCTCCTTAAAAATGCAAAATACAATGATTTCCATGACTAAATGTGTGATGACAGTAGATTTACGGGAACATGTGCAAAATCACGCTTCAGCAATGAGGTATAATGTCTACACCAACTAAAATCAGCAAAAACTGCTTGAAAAATACCTTAACTGAACAACAAAAACATGATCGCAGTCGACGAACTGAAAACTATGGGTGCCTCGGTCTTTAAATGTATAAATTGAAATCAAAATAACCCTTCGACCTTTCCTGAATAAATGGTTCACTTCCAGGGGCGTAGTTAACCCTTTTTGATTGGGGGGATGTTCAGCTTAATTTGCCCGATCACAGTATTCTTTCAAAAATTGCCTGAATTTAATCTGACACGCATTCAGGCCATGTATGGTGTACCGTCGCTTCCTCAGCCCTAATGCCTAAATTAAATATAAACTAGTAACCAACAGAAATTTTGGGCAATTTTACCTGAATTTTGCCCGAATTATTATTTACTTTTTGCCCGAATTTTCTATCTTTTCGCAAACTTTGGGGGGTCACACCCTCACTCACACACACACACACACACACACACACACACATCACAATCTACGCCACTGTTCATTTCTATGCCCAACTGGTTTACTTGTCATTTTATACCTAGCTGAGACATTACTAGAGCATTAGCTTCTTACTTGTATAAATCTTTCTTCTTCCTAAGACGCTCTCGTTTTGACAGTTTTCGAACGTCTTTCAATTTCTCTTGTTTTTGGTTTTCTAGACCATGCACAGTTTCCTCCATTTTACTAGAATAATCTTCAATGATGAACTCTTTTTCTTCATCGGATGTTGCTGAGCGTAACTTTTCCCGAAGCTCCTTTCCTAATTCCCGAACACTGTCACCTTTCCTATTTTCGTATTTTTCCAGGACTTCCTTGATCGCTCTTATTTCATTCGCCCTCAGCTCATTTTCAACTTGCACATATTCCAAAGCGTGCTTCTCCCTCAGATTTTTTCCAATTTGTTTTTGCTTTTCTTCCGTCCATTCGCCAGTTGCAGCAATTTCTGAGACACTAACCTCACCGCCGCTAAACGTCTCTCCAAGCTGACTAACTGTCAGGTCGGCAAACATCTGGTCAGCGGACATCGTCGGCTTCGTTTCTTGGGCAGGCACCGCGGGAACAAACGTTTCAGATCTCTCTTTCGAAATCGCCTTCGTGTCTGCCCAAGGTTCTTTCGCTGGTGCTAAATGAGGAAGACAAGCAACAGCTGAAATGAAAAAACACTCCTGCCACAAGGGTTTGACAAACTTACCATGATCATAATGAACCATTATCATCATGATCATAACTATATTGAAGAGGAAAAACAAGCGCAAGAACAGTAGCCCAAGCCAAAACCACAGCAACAGTAATAAAATACATTATTAGTGACAGTGATAGTGATAGAGGCAGTGATAGAGATATTGACAGTGAAAGTAATAGTGGCAGTTATCCCAGTAGTTATAGTAACCTTAATCGAATACACAGTGTAACTAACGCCTAACTAAACAATATACAAGAGAACTATTATGGACTACATGTAATCGATATTTCTTTCTTAAATTTGGAAGAGTAAGGGAGCCCTACAACCGTGTTTGGAAGACAACTCTACTCTATTCCAGCGGAATCGAGAGCATTGCTTAACATCTCGGTTGTGTCCAACAGAATCATTACTCGAAAAACTGTTAACATTTATAGATATCTTAGAATCCACCTGAGGTTACGGTTTTCGTTCTACGCGGTTATTATATACTTTAAGAAAATTAACTTAGGATGTAAAATGTCTTATTCCTTACATTCATAAGAGATATTTGAGAACGGAAGGCTTGTCTGACCCTTATTGACCATTAATCTCGACGCTCTGGATTCGCCGTCTTTCGCTGGTGGATAATGGCCAGGCGAACGCGTTGTCGATATAATTGAACCACTCTCTTGGAGCAGTGAAATCAATCTTTTTAGAAGAGGAACGAGTTCCGAATTTGTATCAGAATGTTGTAGATCATCCCCATATACTCCTACCATTAGACCATCAAAATCACCAGCGTAAGTGCCACTGCCGCCAAGAATATTCTAAAACCAAAACAAACACTTGGGGTGAAACAAGCTTATATATCAGAGTTGATCTTATAATATATGCATATTTTTGGGGGCACGTATCCTAATAATGATTTCCAATGGAAAATATGCTACCGTACAGTGGCATAGCAAAGTGAGAGTTTGGGTGTATAAGCCAGGGGCGTATTTAGGGAAATTCTCATTGCCCGGAAACCCTCTAGCTTGTACCATGGCAGCGCACGCAGCACGTTGGAAATAGAATAAGAGAAAGATTTTGTCGGTATCTCATTCCTGTTGTTCCCCGAAGTCATAATTTCTAGTTTAGGTTGTCTAAGATTTTCTTAAAGGGAAGCGTCAACTTTTGCCATTATTCAAAGCAAAATAATCCCTATATAACAACTTACTACCGCTTAGATGTTTGCTAACTTGATATTAGAAGCCTATATATATATATGTATGTTTATATATATATATATATATATTTAACCCACCATTCTTGATGAAAAAACCTGAGACTTATGCTCGAAAGATTTCAGAACTTCTTTCGCCTAGATTTTAAGACATTAGCTGGCTTGCAGGATATCTTGAGTAAAAAGTGACTTACTTCCCAGTTGAACTATGCATGTATAATCATATGACATGTGTATGTTCATGATCGTTTCCAAGAAAAGCTTTTTGTCCCTGAATTTGACATCGTTCATAATTGTCGCAGAAGTCATTCCCAGAATGCCTCAGAATTGATCTCAGAGTGCGTATTTTAATTTTAAGCGTTTTCCTGGGGGAATTTTGCCCACCCGGATGTGAAAAATCCATCTTCCAAGTCCTGCTTACACCCCTGTAAACCCTCGCATTATTACCACAAACGTTAAAAATCTACCCCAGAAAACTGCGAATATTTGTCACTAAACACCCCAAGCAGGTAACTCTTACAAAACTCTCACATGCAATTTCACATATGAAAATAATAATTCATATGTGGGTTGTTTCAATTCCATATGAAATGACAATTTCATATGTGAAATTAATTTTCATGTGTTTCACATGTGAAATTTTGAAGCAGTTCATTTTACATGTGAGTTGGGCATTTTATGTGAATCGGTTCCCATTTCATATGTGAAATGAAAATTTCATGTGTGAAAATGTTCCAATTCCAAATGTTTTTCACATATGAAATTTTCGTAGGGGGATAGTCGACACTTACCCCAAGAAGAAATTTCTGCCTATCCGCCAGTTATTGCATTTAAGTTCTGCATTCGTCATCCGTGTCGAGCCTTCTTAATGAATCTCAATTCCTCCCCCCCTCCCACCTTCAAATAACATGGGCAAACGAATACAACGTTAGAAAGCAAAACAGTTTTATATACTCCACGGAGGCAATGAAGTGTACGCTTCGTATTTAGCAAAAGAAAACTTGAAAAACATCAAATCAATTTCTCAGAGATGTTTGCGACGAAAAAAAAAAACAAAACGAAATAAGGCAATGTTGAGTTAACCCACACGTATGCACTGCAGTCTGTTTCAATAACTCTTCTGCTGAAAATAAAATACTTGTCGCAATACAAATTGATACTTGATCAAGCATTTTTTAACCTTAGCATCGTAAGTATACAACTTCCCTAAGGACGTACAAAACATTCTGGCAAATATTTAACAATTATTTATTATTTTTTATTTTATAGCGCGAATTATCAAGGCCGAAGCTTGTGCGGACTGCAGAAGCCGAAGGCTAAGGTTCGTAACAGAGGTCGAGGCCTTGATAATTCTTGCTACCAGGCAAAAATTAAACGAAACTAATAATTGTTTTATTTTAAAATTATGCTATGTACCCAGTAAAGATGCAACCTAGTGGGTAAGAACTCGCGACGATTCATTTGTAAACAACTCTAAGAGCATCCATGCAGACGGAAAACGATTGCCTGCAGAAAAGGCTTTTCGTCCACTTGTATAAAAATCAGTGTCTGTAAGTCTGTACATATATCGTAGCGACTTTGAATCATCCGAAATTAGCAGCCTGTTTGTAGCCAATCAAAATTGAGGTAGCAACAAAATTGTACAACTTGAAGCAATTCATAGCAGAAACTTTATATGTCTCTGATGACGCTTCGTGTTTGTGATGAAGTTTTATACTTGCGCAGACGTTTATATTTCGATAAAGATTTATGTTTGCGGCAAAAATCTATGTATGCAAGAAAGTTATATAGTCATGAATATGTATTATACTCTTAGGTATGTTTTATATTTGTGATAAGCTTTATAAATATTTGATGAAGTATTAAATATAAAGACTAGTATCGTATCTACAGTTGAAGTATCATTACAACAAATGCCATTCCATACGCACAAATGTCAGTAACTACATGAACTAAAAAAGAAAAATGAAAATGACAAGACTAAAACAAAGCAGAAAGGAGAACAACAGAACCAATCTCGTGAAAATGAACGAACAACATTCAGACATCGATGATAAATTTTAGTTAATTTTAGGCGTGCAGATACGCAGTGAACACAAACCTTGGCTTCGCTCAGCAACAATTCTGCCTTCTCTCTAACGTATTCTAGAGCGGCATGTTCTTCATCCAGTTGTTCCATTCTGCTCTGTAATTGGTCTTCTACTTCACTTCGCAATCGGGCCTTCAGTTGATGGTACCTCTCAGTAACGGTTGCTTCGGCATCAGGATTTAGAGCGCCCTTTGATAAAAACAATCATGTACAGATCAGAATGATCAGAATGAATTATCTTTTAATTTATTTACTGAACTTAACTAGTAGTTATTGCAAAGAACATAAGTATGTGGTAAGGAAAGATGATGGGGCCCAAACAAGGTTACCTTTCCTGGATGATACATATTAAAATTTATAAATATTAAGTTTATACATTAAAAAGAAAGAGAAATACTTCAAACACTCAATGATAATTCATGACGAAATCACAAACGAAAATCATAAACGTATCGGGTCTTTAAATGTGGTAAAAATATGCTAACTATTCTCCTCAAAATTTTGCGGCTCAGGAAACATATATTTTCAAACCATATATCCTCGTGAATTACCGTATTAAAGGGTTCGTTTTTGAAGTCATTCTTGAAGCGTATTACTGGGTTCGTTTTTGAAGACACTAAGCTTTATCGGATTTAAAGCACGAGGCAATACCCGAGTGTTTTGGATCCAATATAGCACTTGTCATTTATCTAAATATTACATATAATTCATTTGAATATTCTCCGACCCGCGTTTTCTAACCAACTGCCGGGATTAAATACCCTTGCGAAACAGGTTGCAAACATGAGGGGATGGTGTGCCTTTAAGTTCTCATCGACTTCCATAAAATTATACAAACTTAAGGAACTTATGTTACCTCAAGCTCGTCCATTCTTGCTCTGTATCTCGCTTCTTCAGCTTGCAGTTTGTTAAAGAAGCGCTGGATAGTATCAACAAATTTAATATGGGCTGCATGTTGGGTTTCTTCTCGTTCTCTTTCGGGGATATCCAGCTTTGTAATCCAATGTAATACAAACGCAGGTAAGGATGCTGTTTGTTCAATACTAGCATCACCACGTCGTTGAATCTCACGATGTTCGGCTTCAGATAGAGATGATATCCCTATTTAATTCATAACAAGAAACAGTCCAATGCTGAAGTATGAACAAAAATTTGAGTTATCTCCAAATACCTACTAGAAACTGTTGCCTCAAAGATCGTTGGTATGACTAGCCAATGAACCTATCAACCCAAGCCAAGCGAAGGTCACAACCAGAGCGAGAGCCAGAGCTACAGCCAAGCAAGCAAGCAAGCAAGCAAGCAAGCAAGCAAGCAAGCAAGCAAGCAAGCAAGCAAGCAAGCAAGCAAGCAAGCAAGCAAGCAAGCAAGCAAGCAAGCAAGCAAGCAAGCAAGCAAGCAAGCAAGCAAGCAAGCAAGCAAGCAAGCAAGCAAGCAAGCAAGCAAGCAAGCAAGCAAGCAAGCAAGCAAGCAAGCAAGCAAGCAAGCAAGCAAGCAAGCAAGCAAGCAAGCAAGCAAGCAAGCAAGCTTGCATGGACAAAAACAAGCAACCCACAATTTCACCAGTCAACTAACAAAGTAACCGTTGTTGGAAACTAAGGACAAATTAATTAATGAACGGTTTGCTGAACGTTAATAGAAAATAGAGTTGCTGCTGTTCATTGTAAACAGGGTTCTGTTTATTCTTTATTCTTTGTGGTTTATTGTAATACGCGATTACATTATCTGTGGGTATCAAGGGTGAGTGTGTGTGTTGAGCTAGATCAGGTAAAAAAGGTGGATGAAGGTGAAATATATTTGAAATACCAAGCCACGTGTCCCTGCCGTCGTGAAAGTGTGAGTTTGGTCTCGGTGTTCCCACACCATAAACAACCAATACAACCAATGCAAGCAAGTTACCAACCAACCCACCAAGTAAAGGACTAACCAGACTTAACAATCAGGGGCGGATCCAGAATTTTAAGAAAAATGGGGAAGAATTTTAGTGGAAGAATTTTTATGTTACTGTCGTTGTCGGTATCTTTTAAATCCGAATTTCTTCTACTGATCCTCTCTTTTCTTTGCTGTTTGTTCTGATTCGCTTTGAAAATAATGATCAATCTTCTGGGTGGTCGGCAGGATTAATGCTCGAGTTGTGTAAACGAGGAAAAAGTCACATGACTGCCAATCAACCCAACTAACAACCTAACTGTGGCACGCCAAATCACCTTTACCTTCATTAATGAGTTCAAGTCGTTCAGACACGTGGCTGAGAGTAACGTTCTGGTCTTGGATAATTAGTTTTGCCAAAGAAGTTTCATATTCAGAAATTTCTCTCTCGCGATGTCGTTGACGGCGCCAGAAACTTTTCCGTGCGACGTGTTCTTCCTCTAGCATGGCAACCTGCGAAGATAATTTATATAGACGAAGAAATTGAAGGACCACTGAATAAAATCTCTGTTTAAAACATGTTTATTTATCAGCTGCTATAGCAAAAAGTATGAGACAAACCCAATAAAACACCAAATGAAATTACACCAAAACTGAGCTCATGCAAATCTATTAGTTTGGTTCGTAACGGCCAATAAAGTATAGCAAAACGTGTTTCTTCGTGTAATCCCAATGATGATTTCATATTCTGGCAAATACTTTGAATACACTTAATCCTTTCGAACCACAAATATTTCAGAGTTTACCTTTTTCCAAGACTCTGTTGGCCCTCAACATAATAATAATAGCAATAATTGTAATATTAATAGTAACTGTTATAGTATTAGTAACAGTAACAGTAATAATAATAATAATAATAATAACAATAATAGCAGGCTGAGACCTCTTCCACTGAACTTAGTTGGGTGGTGTGCAAGTAGTAATAATAATCAACATAATAATAGTAATAATAATAGTATGCGAGTTGTAATAACGATAATAATAATATACATATTCATACATGGTAAACTTTTCAGTAACTACTTCAGAATTATCAAACGGATTTCTTCGTTTAGATACAGTGATCTAAACACCCAGGATGCTGCGATACTTTAGGGAAAAAAACAACTCGCTTGGGGAGTGTTTTTAGCTTTTCGAAAGTCCAGCAACATTCCAAGTGTTTGGATCACAGTATCCAAACACCAAAATCCGCTTGGTATTCCTATTATAAAATAACGACAGGTGAAAAGCAGTTAACTTAATAAACACAATGATGAAGTGAGCGATTCTCCCGAAAATCGTCAACTACTAATTAGAGACAAACTTAAGAAGATCGAACCATAGTCAACGAATTGAAGCCACTTCCACGCGGCGGGCAAAGAAAACAAACCCGAAAAAAAAAAACAAGCGAGTGTTTTTTAGCTATTCGAAAGTCAATCAACGTACCAAGTGTTTGAATCAAAGTATTCAAACACACAAAAACCGTGAGGTACTTCTTTAATAAAATAAGGCTGAACTTGCCACGCTAACTTAAGTTCACTTTTGGCTTGAAATTATCTGTGTTTGGATACTCTGATCCAAACATGTGTTTTGACCAATCAGATATTGCGTACAATACACTTTATTTTATAAATCATGCCGTTATTAATAATGGCCCCGTTTAATTTGAAAATTCACGCACATATAGCTTATGATAATTATTGAAAATCCGTTCCTAAAATCAGTTCTTATGAAAATGTTCTTTTAATTTGGTCTTCGATAAAACTTTAGAGTTCAAACAGCAAATTTCGGCAGGCATCTCATTAAAGTAGGAAAATCCTTGAAATCAGAACCCAATTTTCAACTCTCGATCAACTATAAATATGCAAAGAATACAGGACATACAGTTCCCAATGAGCGATTTAGAAGCGAAACTTGTGATGTGTATGAAAATGACACACTGTTATCTCAAATTCCCTTGGGACGATCATCAACCAACCAGAAAATCTAGGTGAAAACCATAGGTATATTATCATGTCATTCATGCACATCGTCGAGTATTGCAAGGTATGTTCAACCCAATGAATATAACCAGAATTTCTGTAAAGAGCAGATGAAGCATCCCCTAGTTTGAAGTAACATTCCAATTGAAATGGCGTAATTTATATTTGTAAGATTCCATAAACACGTGAGCTATTATCTACTTGAGGGTGTAAAATACCCAAGGCTTTTTTGAAGTGTTTGTGACACACCCCACATGTCCTTGTACCTTCAGTGAAAACGACGCTTGTCCAGTCAGAGCTCACAGTGCTCTCAAAACAGGCATTTAGTTTCCAAATACCTTGTACTTACTTACCGAAGCGGGATGTGCTTTGCGCTTCTTCTTCGACGACGACGATAAGGTTACGGGTTCAGTTATATTGAGATCTTTGTTTAGTTTGACACCACATATGGTAGACATTTCATTGGTTACTGGGTCAACTGCTTTCTCCCCAAGCATTATGGGAACAAGACCGTTTCCATGAGGGTCTTCGACGGAACCTCCTAAGGGCATTATTTCTTTACTTCCAGGACCCCTGTCAATACCAAGTATAGGAACTTCAAGTCCTGACCCTGAAACATCTTTCATAGTGGTACCAACCAATATGGGCAACAGTTGTCCCGTGGCATAATACTCGTACATTCCTGGACAACCACCAGACTCCATAAGAATGTTTGCCTGTTCTTCACGCTTCGACACACCGTGCAACCTACGCAACAACTGGGTCTTGACTTTTACTTTCGCACGTCCCAATTCTTTTACCCTCATTTCCAGTATACTTTTTTCATGTCGACCTGACAATGGTTCAGACCCCGTGGCAGTCCTCTTCCAATCACGAAGAGCGTCGATAACACGTGACTCATGATACAATTCGCAGACGTCAAGTGCGTTAAGGTAACCACCCCCCATTGACTCAAGCTCTTTCTCTTGTCCGTCATCGATGATCCGAGCCCCAGTTACCTTAAGAGTATTACCGGACAGCGGCTCAACGTAAAGCTCTCCCATGATCATTGGCACTTCTTCGCCTTTTCCAGAATTTGTAATATTCCCTCCAACAGGAATTACGTAACCAGTCAAGGAATCAATAGTCACTGCGATGACCGGTACAGGTTGATCTGTTTTTGGATCAAACATCATCGATCCCACCTCAATTGGAACGGGCAATCCAGTTACCGGACTGTCCTGGCATCCGCCCACTGGATAGACAGCTCCAGTTTCAGGATGAATGGTCACGCCCAAAGTTGGGGCGTAAAGGCCAGTCTTCGGGTCATTTGTAGGGCCTCCAAATTTTATATCATTCAGTTTTGCCGGCTGAATGAAATGATTTTTCACGGGTTTTCCAGTCAAAGGATTAATAGGATAGGGAATATAAGGGATAGGAGTTTCGTTCAGGTTACCAGCATCGTCATTTGAACTATCTGCGGTGACTACCAGTCGAGAGGAAACTGGGTCGAACAAAACGTTCCCTGGAAATGCAAATTAATAATTTATGGCCTACATTAACAATGTTAGCTCATCATTGAGTAAATCAAGTAGTGTGATTAACAGGGCATGAGCTTGGAATTAAATAACATTGGTGTATTGTAATTCAAACCCAAAATTTTCATCAAATAACCGCTGGTCAAGAAAAAATTTTTAATCAAGTAAAACTCCGCAGAAGGTTAAGAGCAAAATGACATCAGTGTTTTAGCAAAAACCAACTTATACAATTCATTAAAACCAACGCAAAACCGTTGGTCTACAAAAAAAAGGCAGCTCTTTTGTGGTATAATATCGTCTATTAGATATCGAACGGTGAGAGCAATTAAACTATATCATAAGAATTTCATTAGATGTCTACCTCAACTTAAAATCCATAGCAAAGTTTGATCTCGCAAATTGAGAATTCTTTGATAAAACGATATTACTTCGCCGCATTCAGAACAATACAATTAATTATTTAACATGGGCAAAAAGGAAAATATAGAGGTATATTATTTCCCTCACATCATTTACCATACACATCGAAAAAAACATCCAGTATTACCAAGTGTATTTTACCCATTTATACTCTCAGGTTAATTCTGTCAACTTTCAGAGGACTTCTTTGACAGGTTTTATTGCAACAGTTTGCAACAAAAAATGAACTTTCATTAGCTAATTTGCAATCCTTGTCAATAAATATCATAAGACAAGACACTTATGCTACGCCTTGATCAAATCTCTTTTTCACAAAGACATATTATACTTTTAGGGAAGTTAAGGTTCACAAAGCTCGAAAGATAAAGCATTACCAACAAGCACTTCGAAAATACGGCACAGACTTTTTATTATCATAATGAGTTAAAGATTCTACTAAATTGTCAGGATTGACGGAAATGGAGTGGATTAGAAGAAGATAGAATGAGATAGAAAAGTGTGGAATAGGAAAGGAACAAACAACGTAGAATAAGATAAAACAATAGGAGAAATCACAGTGCTTTTCATCATGCCAGATTAAGTTTGGTTCTAAACTGATAAGATTAGGTTAAGTTAGTTTTGGTTAGGTTATGTTAGGCTAGGCTAGGTTAGGTCAGGTCAGGCCAGGTCAGGTCAGGTCAGGTTAGGTTAGGTTAGGTTAGGTTAGGTTAGGTAGGTTAGGTTAGGTTAGGTCAGGTTAGGTTAGGTTAGGTCAGGTTAGGTTAGATAAGGCTAGGCTAAGTAAAGTTAGGGGTGTGATTAGGGTTTGATTAGGTTAGGATTCGGGTAGGCACAGTTGGGGGTAGGAGTAGGGTTAGGTTAGGTTAGGTTAGGTTAGGTTAGGTTAGGTTAGGTTAGGTTAGGACAGGACAGGTAATTTCCTTAGTCTTTCAGGGTATTTTTTTTTTTGGTTGGTTTTTTTAAATTCGTTTTCCTTTAGTTTTAACGTTGTATACACATACGTTTTTTACAGGAGCGCCTGAGTAAGAGAGAGCCTTCCTATTTTAACTGCTATGATAATAAAATAGACGATAACAAAACCATATGGCTAAAGTTCGATCTTAACCCTATTTGCCCGCTTCTAGGCCTTCAAAATCATTGATTGTCACTTCGTTAGGGAGTACAAAAAAGGCACTCCATATCTCATTTACAATTATGAAATAATACAATGGAGAATAAACATACCTTCAATGGGCATAAATTTGCCTGTTTTTGGATGGACAAAGAAGGATGCTGGGATCTGTGTAATCGTGAGATTATCAGCCAGCATCATACTAACAGCTCCGTCAGTAGGTACAAAGAGACCTGTATGTGGATCTTCCCGTACGAATTCATCTGAGAGAAGTTTACCGTCAGCGTCAAAGATATGACTGTAATGCAGAACATCGCCTTCAAGAGTACATAACTGGGCGCCAGTCGTCTGACCAAGCAGACCCCAAGCCCCACGCCGCTGACATTCACTGGTCACCTCCACGGTCATTCTTTGCAACAGAGCGTTCATCTTACCACTCATCCTGAAACACAGAAAATTAGTAAGCAGAAGCATTGAAACGTAAACTCAATGAAGTTAAATATAATAAACCAAGGTGCTTAGCATCTTTGTCGACATTCGCAACGGTAATCATGCGGACAGTAAATGAAGATGTTTGTTCAATCAGAGTCACGTAAAGGCCAAGTATTATCCGTTAGGGTGTTTTTACACGATATTCTTTGTTTTTATGTAACCTTTTAACTTACTAGAATCTTTGGGACGTAATGCTACATTAGTGGGCGAATAGAAAGTAGGAAATGTACCGTAAGACAACATAGCATACCCTAGAATGTAAATGTATCATGTAAATGGCCGTTACAATTTGCAAAGGAGGGTCGTGCATGTTTTGTATGTGTCATCTTTGAACTCTGAATGAAGCGAGATGACAACCGCATGTCATCTTCGCGGATGAGAAACAATTCCGAATACAACATGCAGGAAAGGCTCCGTTCAAACAGTAAAGATCTCGGGCCGTTACAAAAATAGGATACGGCGTAGACAGTGTTAAATAGCGTAAAAGCTTAAAGGTTGGCTACTGCCGTGACTGATCGTAAAGATTTCAAACGTTTCGAGCAAAGTCCCTTCATCAGAGAGTGAAACATGTTCTGAAACAGGAATAGCAACTAGACTAGGTTTTGTACGAAAAGGAGTCAAACGTCAACCAATGAAATACGAGAAACAAAAACAAACCAATCAACGACTAGGTAACGACAAGGAAATCATTTATATTTTTTACGACGATTAACAAACCGGCATTAGGTGAAACCACCAGACACCCCAGGGAAATAAAAATACGTACGCGGTAACAAAAGACAAATTAAGGAAAAATAGTGCACAGGTTGATGTTTTTACCCACCGATACTCGACAAAAGCAGAAACTTATGAGGGGTTAAACCATGCACATGTTTCATTTTCCAGGTCGAGTTCGATACTGTGTCGACGAAGGCATTGATTTCGTTCCGTTCTATTCAACTCTAACCCTTCAGAATTCAGATTTTTCTGAACAACTTTCAAATTAATCAGTCCATTAAACGTCCTACTGAAAATCTATTGAAATCTGATTAAGGATCCAATTACCATAGGTTAAATCGTCCAGTGATGTACAGTTGGAAAAAAGGGGTTAACAAACCTTAAAACAAACAAATACTGGTCATTTTGTAGTCCATTTGCCCCCAATTTGAATACACACGTGACAAATCAAAGAGTCCAAGTTCTACAAACTGAACCACTAAGACCAGGTAACCGTGTGAAGACTGGGGCTGGAAAACTAAGTATTTAATTTTCCTGATATCCTAATCCTAATCCAAACCCTAATCCTACCCCTAATCCCAACCCTAATTCTAACCGTTGACATATTACAGATGGTTTCACACAGAAAGTGATCTATGAGGCTTAGAATTTTAGTGCCTGGATTAGATCTTAGATAATAATCGTTGTTTTCTATGTCCGTGTAGTTATTTTTTGTTTTTGACGACGCAAGGTCTGACGAAAGACAACTTGTGCCTTTACAATCTACAGGATACCCGTGCAATATGTCAATGTAAATTTATAAGATAAATAAAACGAATAAATTTTTAAACGTACGAAGGTCTTGTAGAAGGTCCTGAAATGTAAGGAAATAAACGAGGACCGAGTGCTTTTCAGACACACGCGGAAGTAAAATGTTAATTCAATCTGCCATGGTTGACAGTCCTACAAACACATACCAGAATTTTTCTCATTCTCAGTACACTATCGTGAGCGTCTTTTCGAGAATCTGAGAGGTATTTTTAATGAAAAAAATCAACACTTTTTGTGAAAATTTTTGCTACATACTATTTTCAAACGGTTGGCGTAGTTTGTAAACGTAATAATCTAATATGTTTTCTAAGGTAGTAAAGAAATAAAGAGTCCCGATACAATGTGATGCAAGGAATTAGCGTAGGTTCCAAACGTAGGAGCTAAATCTTAACCAGTGCATACCTTGGTCGAAGTGTGTCGCTTGTTGACTGGGACGTGCTCTCAGTAACATCATTTAAAACGCGGATGGCCTCAACCATTGTAGCAGTAAAAGAAATTTGATGAGCTTCGCGGCTCTTTTCATCTTCATTAAGGATATCTAGCTCCTTTCGAATTATTTGCTGAAAGGTAAATCCAAGCTCTTTCCGTCGTTCAAGTTCACCATCAAGCTGACAAAATGAAATGAAAATTCTTGAACACGAACATACATGCATCGTCATATCTAAAAACACCTTTCAATGACTTAATGTCCTTTTGTTATACTCGTTTAAAATTGGATCTCTATGAGGGCTTCGTTACATAAGCAAGACAATCCAAGAAAAAGAAAGTATATATTTATGGATCGTCCGGACGAAAGAAGAAATGAAGGCTTTTTATATTTTAGAAACCTGTAGGCTTTTAAAATCAACGATAACACTGAACCCGTTGAAACATTTGGAAACTCGTTTCCGCAAATTGAAAGTACGCAGGAACATTCCACTCATTGTGATGCGGGGACCACCAACATCAGGGGAGAAGATTTCAGAAAAATTCAATTTGTTATCGACGATCTCTGAACACAATTTAATGATCTCTAGAAGCGGAACTTTTTGTCTGAGCAATTTGTACAAAAGGCGCTATCTTCGCTTATAGGTTTATAATTTTCCTCCAAAGACGCAAATTCTAAAACTTTTGCAAGCTGCTGTGGCACATCCACTCAATAAACATTAAAAACGTTGTTCGAACGCTGACTAATACCTCTTTCCTCTTGTATTCGTAAACTTGCAAATCTTCTGGCGAAGCGATAGATGAACGACCACGAAGGTTTAGTTTGGCCACCCATAAACCACGTAAGGACTCAGTCTGTTGACTAACCTTTTGATATAACTCCTTGGCCTAGAGCACAGATGGAGTAAGACTGTGTTAGAGTTTATAAAAACAAAGATGAAGAGTGTAACCAGAACCGAAGGGCCATGGAGTCAAAAGGCTGTATATCAGTGTTGAGTCTGGTTCATCCATTGCAACCATTTAGATGATCATTATTTTTCTTACTGCAAGAGAGGGGGAAGTTGGAACCCAACGTCAGACGACCGCAGGGGCTACACTTTATGGCCAAATATGAACAACTTGCGGCACAAATAAACCTCTCAACCATCCGGATATTCTTGGACACTTGCCGGGTTTCTTACTCAGTTTTGATCTCATTTTATCTATTATGTCTGGATAAGTCGCTCCTTGCGGTTTATATTGGAGTTTTATTTACCGACTGTTTCGTACCAAACCATTTTGATAACAAAAGTGGTTAATACGTTAGGTTTCAAATGAACTGTTAATGAAACAAAAATAAGTGATGCAGCAAAAATTTTGGACAACTGATTGTGTTTGAAATCAAATATCTTTTGCTGCTGGTTAACTCAATCGGAAAAAAGGATTATGACTACGTATAAATATAACAGAATAAAAATAATATGTAGCAAGGGATAAAAAAAACCCAAAAAAAAAGTGCGATACCTGGTCCTTTTGCCTGGCGATTGAAGATGTTACATCTCGCGACTGTTTGGATAGAATCGAGTAAAATTCGTTGGAGCTGAACGCTTCGAGGTCTACTTGCTTTTCGTAATCCCAAAATTCGTCAGACTTCATTTCATTGTCGATACCTTCGATTCATAAAAAGGGAAAAAAAGTTAAAGTGCAACTGTCAATTTCCTAACAAGAAGTACGCGATAAGACACGATTAAAATGCAAAAAATATGTCTCGCTTTTGTTTTTCAAAGGAATCTGCATTTCACGAGATTTCACGATGGATATTTTCTAGTGAAGTACAGGATCTTTGGGAGTCAGTGTTTGTAACAGTACTACCGTGTCTTAGTTTTTAAGGGGCTGATTACATGGGAAAACTTCAGCCCGGGCTGAAACTGAACCCGGCAGACTGGGTTGAAAAAAGCCGCGATTACATGAGATAGTTCAGCCCGGGCTGAAACTGAAATCGGAACTGAATTCAGGGAAGGAATTTCTTGGTAGCCTTTGTTGTTTTGGCGACTTACATCTCACATGCGTCGATCGTCTTCTCAGGCCAGGCTGAAATTTTTTCGTACGATTACATGGGATTTTTCAGCCCAGTCAACCAGGCTGAAATTTTCAGCCCGGGTAGCTCAAAGCGGGCTGAAATTCTCCATATAATCAGCCTCTAACTCTAAAGAAAACTGCTAGTTTACACATAAGTTTACCGAAGCAGATCTGTTACATTAGAAGTGAAAAAATTCCGTAATTGATTTTACGTAATCAATTTAGAGAGGGTACATAAAAAGAGCTATGATCAATTTGTTGTAATGTAACGTTGAATTACGGCAACCACAAACGGTTTTGATTCTACACGTTTTATATTTTAACGATAAAAATCTTTTGCGTGAGAGCAAAGTATGGAATATGTTCGTGAAACGTACTAGAACTGAACACTTTTTGAGAGAAACAGTTATTGCAGTTTCGCTGGAGCTCTGAGATACTTTACACAACCACGACGGCTAACGGCTAGGACATTGTGTACTTTCAAAGGACTTTTCCTTCAAGACAAAGACAGTACATATTTTTTTTTTTGTCCTAAGATATTCTCCACGCCGTCCTGGTTATATACGCAACATAAAAGCGACTACTCCCACGTCTTCTTGCCATCATCAGCTCTTAGGTCCTGATTACCGGCCGCTGGGCCAGTTGGCTAAAAAGGGCTAGCCCAAAAAAATGATAAACTCGCTAAAGAAAATAACGTGATTACATGACAATTAGCCAGCCCGGGCGAGCTCGATAAACAAGCCAGCTTACAATCATGGAGCATGGGTGCATAGTAAATCCAAGTGGAGCAGCTCACTTCATGTAATATCAAAACATAATCGTCGCCGGTCACAGGGCCAGCTCACCTTCATATAATCAGGGTCTTATGGTGCAGGCAACGCTTGGTAATTTTAATGAATTCGTCCGCCCACTAACTGCAATTACTTAAAAACGTTTACGTTGAGGAAAAACGAATATGTAGAGTTGAATATTACGTCAAAGAGACCTGATTTCCTTTCGAGGTTTAAGGCTTTAAGCATTAGTTAATTTGTTTTCTTACCGTCGACGTCGTAGCGGACGTAAACTGTATAACAGGGACTTTAAGAAGGCACGACGCTGCGGATGTAAGACGACTCGATGACCGAGGAGGATTGGGAGAGAAGATCTACTTTCGAGCCAAATTTGTTGTTGTTAATTTCGGCAAACTTTCTCCTGAGTGAATGCTACTTTATCTCGCCTGATAATTGAAAGTAATTATAGCGATCTTGCCTGGCTTTTCCAACAGTGAACATGATTGAGTAGATGTCGCCATGATCTTTTCTCGTTGTGTCCATAACGCCAAAAGCCTCGAAGCAACGTCGTCCCGGCTCGCACGACACAGTGGGTTTAGGTCACATTTTACTTCCGGTCATCGTCGTCGAGACCACGTCGTGCTTTCTTAAAGTCCCTATTAAGAATAGGCGGCCACCAATTCACTTCTTATTTGAGTCTTGGATAAATGAAGGTAATCAAAATGAAAAAAAATTGTCTTTGCTAGCGAGGCGCAAGTAGAACCTTATTTATGTTTACATCAATTTATAAAAAGCCTGCTGTCATCTCAACAAATACGACACATAATTTCGATTTTCTTTTTTTGCTTTCATCACAAGCTCGTTCTGTGGTATCAACCATCTGTTTGTCACGCTTTAAAAATCAATTCACTCGCAATATAATTTATTCATCTAATTCTTGGTATTAAGAAGTTTCTATTTCTATAAATTTTCCTGCTCATTCAAAATAATGGCTTTTGATAAAGTAATGAATCACATCTGAAACATTCACATGATACTTGTAAGAGATAGAGATACGTTTACATGGTCGCTTTCATGACGTACGTTTTACATGAGCAAGTTGGTAAAGCGTTGAATATTCCGTATTTGTGATCCAGTTCCACAAAAAGAGAAATAACAAACAAACCGATAGTACACAAATTATCGTATCAAAACATCCAGAAATTCTGCGTGTCAGGTGACCAGCCGATAACCGGGTCAATTCGACCAAAAAGCCCAAGGAAAGAGGTTAATTACACATAGTAATGTTCACAACAGAACTGTTGGAAGTTTGTAATCGAAAAGTACAACGCACCTCGCGGTTACTGGCTTCGCACGGCTTACCGAGTGCTACGCCTGGCAACTGATAATGGAATATGTGAAATTGTCATCGAAGCACTCAGACGAAAGATTTGCGAATACCCTCGCTCCTCTTAAAGGAAACTGGTTACTGAAAACATTGGTATCGCTCAATGAAAAGGTTTCGCCTTCCAACATTTGCCTTTTTAAAGATAACTTTGATCCAACAAAATGTAGGCTTTCTGCAAATCAAATTTCTTGCAACTGGAACTATGATTTATCCAGTACTTTTTTAAGTGCAAAATTTTTCAGTAAACAGTACCAGACAGTATTAATCCGTGCAATAAGCCAAAAACGGGGCAAAAACCTACAACGTGAACCAATGGCCAAGATATCACCTTCATCGAGTCATCTTAAACCAAGCTATCTCACCCATCGCACAAAATAAACTTTTTAATTAAACGCACTCTAAACCTGCAACTTAGCTTATTACTTAACTTATATTTATTAATTTTATTCTCATTCGAATGACGTCGCTATCTTTAATAATCTCGAACCCTCGATTTTGTCCCGTCACATTTAGCAAATTATGACGAATTTGTGTCAGAAAAAACTCAAAACCATTACTAACTCTGTTCGTGGTAATAAAACCGAAATAAGGACGGAAAAACTAGGTATCAATTCTCATTAAATAACACCCAATTATATTTAACTAACATTCTTTAAGAGATAAAAACCTGTTTGTGACGTTTCCACTTCTAGTGCACTGGCAGGAGCCCCGTCGATAACATAAAAGTTTCGATGTAGTTTTTTGGAAGGATGCACTGCCGAGCCTTTAGAGGAGTAGTCGTCAAAGTTGTATTGATTGTTTAACTTTCTGTACTTGGGTGAATTGAGGACAATTTTTCTCCATCCATGTTTGCGAAATACCAGCTGCGGAGAAGAAAAATTGAAATGAATAAAACAACATTGCAATGATGTACTAAGATGAGTACGAAGATAAAAAAATAAATCGACTAAACAAAACTTGAGAGCCTTGGGAATAGGAGACTTGTTACATCCCAATATTAGTTCGGCACAGCTTCTTGCATGCCTATCAGATTATGAATAAGAGAACCCTCGCACTGGTAAATCGGATTACGAGCTCTTTTCTTGCCCGCTTTCCAACGAAGTTTCATTTTTTACTTGCGTTGACCCCAGAATCATAAAACTGCACCAGAGTTTAACACGTTGCTGCTTAAACTGTTACACATATTTCGATTGAAAGTACTAGAGTTTTAGACTCTCTTTTAAAGCCCAATTCTCATGAAATATGACAGGTCCAAAGACAACTATACTTTAACAAATGGCAAGTAGTCAGAGTGTGTTGATACGTTTACAAATTTCTTGAGAGGAAATAATAATTTGATATTTTTCATGCTCCAAATGTTACGTTACAGCCATTTCACTGCTTGACATGGACGTTGATTTTGACTAAACGTACCCCCCTTCCAAAATTTAACACATTATTCACTGAATGATCTGAGAGACCATTACTTCTGAAATGAATGAGTTAATTTTTTAATACAAACATAGTGAAAAATAGATTTTCGCAAGTCTAAGGGAGACAATCAAATGTTTTCAGACAACGGATTCTGTTTGTCTCAAAACAGGATCAGGCTGAAAAAATTCAGGTGGTTTACGGCTCTTACACAACGTTTTATGCGTGATTCATCAGCATTACGATCTGTATATGGTTTGTACGAAATATCAAGGCAACCATGTTGCTGCAGCAAAAGATGATGTTGCCAGGGACGTAGTTGAAGGGGGGGGGGGTGGGGGTGACACCCCCTAAAGTTTATAAAAAAAAAATTAGAAAATTCGAATAAAAAGAAGATAGCTAGAGCATTCAATTTTGGGCAAAATTTGGTTTAATTGGTGAGGTAGGTCAAAACCCCTTTCGGTTAATGATTAATTTTATATTCAATTTACCTATTACGGCTAAGGGAGCGAGGCTACACCATACATGGTCTGGATGTGCATCAAACGAAAGTCGGGCAATTTTGAAAGGATACAATATTCGGGCAAATTGAGCGGAACACCCCCGAACTTAAATGGGTTCACTACGCGCCTGGATACAGCAGCCATGGTGATGCCGTATGATATCGAAGTTAAAAGGGATTAACTTGTATTGCATGTGGCATCACCATGGCCGCTACGTCATGTTCTTTTGAATTTTAAGGAATTGACTACAAACCATCAATTCAAGAAGCATGTCTAGCAGGTCCATGAGCACACTAGGTGAAACTATATAAGTTCATCCAACATAGGTTTTCAGTAGTTCAGGGTTTACATTCTTAATGCACATGGAATTTACCAATGGATTGATAGTTAAAAAACGTGTTACGTTGACTTGTCCAGTGAGATCGTTCCAGAGCCACAACACTAACTCAAAGCACCACAAACGTACATTCAACCATTTCAGAAAATGTCGGCAATTCACATCAATACGAGGAACAATCTCAGAGTATCGACTGGCATGAATATAGAAAAACCTTGGCTAAACTGACCATTTCAATCCAACGCCGTCCTTCCCACAACCAAAGCACTTCACGTTTTGTGTAACTTATGTTCGTTTTTCCATTTGAAAAGTATATTCAAAAGAACAATGAAATAAAAAGGAAAACAAACAAAACAAACTAGTCCATACGCTGAATTAAGCATTAGTCTATTGAATCAAAACCTACCAATCCAATAACCAATACAATCATAAGCAACACTAAACTGGCCATCATCATTCCAATTAACAACCAGTCTGGCATAATCAGAATATCCTGTGATACTGCTATCCCGTTTTGAATCACAGCCCGTGGAGTGGTTGAGAAGAATGGGCCATCTTCAGCACATTGAGCGCCACGAGCCATAACGCGAACATACTGAAAAGCGAAACAGTGAAACGTTTTATCGTCATTTTCCTCTTCAAGTATCCTATCTCGGTACAAAAAATTAAATTAACATTTTTCTAATCAGTAAAAAACTCACCATTTTTAAATCTTGATATTTACTCGATCTAAAGGCATATACTCCGGGTGTGTCAAACCTGAACGCGAACAACGTGGAACTGGTGGACATAAGAGAGTGTCTTTCCTTCAGATCTCTGAAAGGACCGTAGTCAAAATTTGGATTTGTATTATACAGATTGTTCTCATCGTACTCAGGATAGTTGTCATTGTTAACCAAAAACAGCATCGATGAGCCAAAGCTTAAACATGTTGTTGGGTTGGAAATACCAATCAATGAGCTATTTAAAGTAGAGAGAGCCAACAAACTTCGCCGTCTCCTTGATGAAGGCGTGGTGGGACTTGATGTTGTGTTGACGTCATTTTTATTCTCGTTCAGTGTTTCGATAATGAAATCAGCAGGAGGATTATAAGTTCCCAGAAAACCGTTTTCTAGAATGCGGGATGCAGGGATGAAAAACATATTTATATTAGTATTTTACGATCAACTATAAGTATACAATATAGCCATGAAGATATGTTGAATGACTGCGAACGTATCTCAACTTTTAAGCAATTAATTTCGCACTGAAGTATTCATTTCGTATTGTTGAAAAGATTTAAAAACAGGTTAGTCACTACACTAACTGAAGTAACGCCGACGAATTCATGCATCGACCAAAAGGAAGAGATGCATGGGTGGGTATTTTCTTTTTCAATGCTTAGGCACAGTTCAAACGTCGAACATTTTATGTACCGAATCTGATGTTAATGAGCAAGATCCTTTGTCCAAACTGATTTGCATTTGGAACATTTTGCATTTGCACGTGAAAAGTTCGACATTTGAACTGGGGCTAAGCGTAAGGAAGCCTGCATGACCGAAAATCGCTCTCCCTGGAAATAAGTAATTCAGCTTTTACAAGTATCTGGTCACGGAAAAATAATTAGTTCAATTCTGAAAAGGACTGGACTGTCTTAACCGATTTTCTGACAGTTTTTCAGCAGATAAATGTCTAATTTAATCGAAGTTATCTTTAATGCTCTTGTTATTTTCTCGAAAGTTCACACATACCAGAACCTACCATCCAAAGTGACAATAATCAATTTTCAAACGAGGAGATCTGATGGAGCACACATGCCCTTGTACCTCGAGTGGTAGACAGACAGACATACAGAGAGAAACACGTGAAACATATGGATTACCCAACTCCTGGGGCGCATAGGAGGAGTAACAATCAACTGGAGCTGGCTTTGAAAATCAGTTACCCCGAGATAGTTTATATACTGCTTCAGCTTTAAGAATCGGTGATTTCCCCCACTTGTAAGGAAGCCATACACGGCCCAAGCTCTATTTAAACCCTGGGAAACAATTTGTTTTTGAAACTTTTTGGGGGTCGGAGAGTAAATAAGCACTCCATATCATGATTAAGCTTTATAATGTCAGTTTATATCCAACAAATAATATTCACTGGCCAACCTGGACCTTTAATCACAATCACTACGTCGATACAAATACTTCTCATCCCAAGTAGTAACAAAATTATTTATCTTACGAATTAATGTTTTAGTCTGATTCCAATTTCCGATGTGTATAAAACGGTGTAGTTTTTCATTCAAAGTCAATGTGAGGCAGTTTGGGGGATAAACTAAGATATACTTAGACACTTGAAGACCAAGCGGGCATGAATTGTTTCAAAAACCATTAGTTGGCTAAACCTTTCGTCGACTTCGACACCACCGACGTCGTGTACGACAGTTTTCTCATTTGGTCGGAGACTACCGAACCATTAAACAAATGAATACGCTTTAAAGTAGCAGCTGCCCGGCCTCACAGAAGCCCACAGTCTTTATTACATTACCTATTTAATAAACGAACTTTTAAGCTGCAAAATGATAATAAATATATTGAACGTGTATCTTAAACGAAAAAATTTAAATATATCTCCAAAAAACGAAACCCCACCCAAATTAGTATAACTTACCTCCCATTTCGACTAAGTTAAAAGGATAAGCAGTTTTGTCCAGAGTAGGACACTGGTCTTTGCTGAAAGTTTTCAAGAAGTTGGGGATTTTACCGAACGATTCCAAGTCGCTAAAAATAGCCTAAATGTTGAACAGCCAGGATTTGTTAGTAACGTTTAATTTTACACTGACAGTTAGAATACGAAGAAAAGTAAAATAATGAATTCTCACTGGGCTTCCTTGGTCTTGATTGATACGCAAATACGGTTCGTTAGAACAGACGACTTCCAGACGGTTCTTTTGCTCTCGACGGCATTTCGTGTCGCATACTTCCTCTAGGTCATCCACTTTGCAGGTACACAAACCCAGCTGCCGATCAAACCCAACATATCTTCCTTCACCGCATACCTTTCAAATTAAGGGATCCACTTCAGTCAGTACTACATAAAGTATTCCTCGTACACCATAGGTTCCCTAGTGAAATAACTACACAAAATGCACCACCCAGCAATAAGTGAACCTTGATTTCCACTGTAAAAATCGGATGGCTTTGTAATTAAAGGACTTCGGTGAAGATGAGTGATATGAAATTTACTCCTATCGGCTTTAAGTCTTCTCTGTTCGTAGATCTCCCCTTAGCGAGTAAAATCGGTAGAAATCAGCCAGAGTAAAATAAACGGAAGAACTTTCCGGACACCAAGTAATAAGTGCAATTTCTATTATAAACACAAAACAAAACAACCAAACCTCGGACAAGCAGTCTCCATGATCTAATTAATGAATAATTCGGAACCAACACGTCCTTAACACATATCTCTCACCTTTTATGAACGTGTAACCCACGCTGTTTTCGATTTCACCTCACATTTGATTCTGATAAACGGCTTTCGCTCGAAAAGTCAGAATCTTGTTTTCTCTTTTTTTGGCAGAGTACCATTTTTAAACTTTTTCTGCGTCGAATCAGAACTGTCTAAGTGGCACTCCATTTCCAAAATATTTTAACGACAGTTGAACTCACTTGTGTTAGCTTTGCACAGATATGTCAGCTTCAATACTGATTACTTAATAACCGTGTGTGAGGCCTGTATGGGAAAGTATTTGTAAGTATTTGAAAGTACACTAAACTAACAAACGAGGTTAATTTATGGAATTTATCAGATGGTATTTGGTATCTTCCTTTATCACTTTTAAAGCTCTTTCTTGGTAAAGTAGTGGCTAACGTTTACGTTTTCTGACCTGTGTTTACCTATGACCGGGTTTTTGGCATCAATTCATTTAGACTTCTCCTTAAAATCACCGTTGAGAAGATTAAGCTACGTTGTTTGCATTTTTTCGTTGTTAACCTTTGGTCTTCAAATGAACTCGGATATTTTCCCACCAAAACGCGTCGTTCTGTAAGAAAAGCTTACTGCAAGAGCAGGCAGCAAATCAGCACGTGCCATTAAGCGTAGACACTTTACTTTCGCCCAAAGCAAATCTCGATCGTCTACAGAAATCTTTATCGAAGAGAAGCACTAATTTAAGATCTAAACGCCAGGGAAGTTCCGCATATAATACAAATCTAAGGCTCCTGTGAGCTATCTCATTGATGAATATGCACTAGAGAAGGGGAGACCATGAAGTTGTAAGGCCAAATATTGTCAATGATATGAGGAAAATGCTGGACAAAATATGCTGAAGTTTTTCAACTCAAATTGGTGCAATCGAACTACAACAGAATAGAATAGAATACTGCGTAGACACTGATAAGGTAAAAAATTAAAAGCTTGATAACTGTAGTAACTGATCTCAAAGAATATCAACGTTTCGAGCAAAGGCCCTTGAAAAGTGTTCATAACACGTTTCTTTCCTGACGAAAGGCCTTTGCTCGAAACGTCGATATTCTTTGAGATCAGTTACGGCAGTTATCAACCTTTTAACTTTTTACCCTACAACAGAATAGTTTTATCAGCTCTCGGTACATATATTTAACACCAATGCAGTAGGGGCAGTTTACCTTCGGGGAAGTTCGTTCGTGCCATTTTACTTCTTCAACTCATTTCCGGTTGAAGACCTTATACCTTATCAAAGCTATTTTTCTACCATATGGTGCAGTTCGTGAATGAATAGATAAATCCAAGCACCAATAATTTGGCAGGAAAAAACAAAACCTAGGCTCGATGTTGGCTCGCTTTGGTATAGCCCGCAATCCTATGGTCAGCAGACGAACAATTAAGCTAACAGCCCATCGACCAACCAAGTGAATTGAACTTCACTGCTATACCTCATAGATTACGTCATCCATGAGGTAAAAACTGGGTGATGAACGAGAACGAATCATGTTGTGAACACTTCGGTAATCAGGCCCACCATTATGTGAATTGGGTCAAATATTACTCGCAGCTTTACTTACTTGAGAAGTACAATATTCTCCCCATTCCACAGTATTCAAACAGTCGCCTTTCTGAGAGCGCCAATAGCCTTCCTTACAGATTGGGTAGAGTTTCCTTACGCAGTCAAGTTCACGACCGTCCATCGCTCTAAATCCTTTTGCACAGAGGCAAGTTTGATCACTAGGCTAAATAAAATATCAGGAAAATCGAGTGACTGAATATAATATATTTCAGTCGTGCCAATGTAAACAGTTAGTGCATTTGTATACTGTTATACAGAATCTCTTAATTGCAACAAATTTAGATATCAAAGTAATCTCTCGGTAAACCAACGACAATTTGAATCATCCAACTGCTCCAACTGCAGAATTACAGGGTGTGATCACTAATTATACAGAAGACCAACGATTTTTATGATAATATGTATAAGAATTATCAAATGAGTTAACTTTTAAAGTAACATGCGAGTCCTGAGTGAAAGGGTCTTGATATTTAACAGCAAAGTTCGCAAGACGCTGTTGTTGTTGCACAATAGCTAACAGTGGTCGACCCGAACGTAAAATGTAATGTTCGTTGAAAGTATAGCGCGAATCAAGTGACTGAATCACATTGGTGGTTTTATGATTTGAAAACTGGGGGGCAGGCAAGTTGTGGTTGTGCCCATATTAAAGCATCAATTGAAAATGGAACAAAATAGGTGTTCATATTTGTATTTTTCATTGGGTTTTAGGGCTGAAAACAGACCATTGCGGGCTCAGATTACAGTTCATGTAATGCGTGGGTTGTGGTCGGCACTTGAACGGAACCACTGAGGCCAGGTAACCGTGTGGAGACTGGGACTGTAAAATTAAGTATTTTATTTCCTTGATAAATTCTTGGAAAAAATCGTTGAGGTTTAGGTTAAAATGTCACCAGGGGTAACATGTCAACGATTAGAATTAGGGTTAGGATTAGGACCCTAACCCTAATCCTATTTCCAATCCTAAGCATAGTATCCAGGATAATTCTGAAACTTAGGACCATTGACATTTCAGATAGGCTTTTATCAACTGTGCTAGCAAAAGTAGCACTTTATACTACTAGCACTGCTCGTTTTTAACCAAAATTATGCTAAAATTATGCTCGTTTTTCAAAATTATGCTTCTTTTTCTGAAATTATGCTTTCACAAATTAACTTTAAAAGCTCGAAATTAAATATTTGTTTTTTATACAATAAAGAAAGCAAAACGTGTCATTGTTCCCAACATTGTCTAGCTTTTAATAGATTGCTCCTTATCTCCTGAAATGTTCTAAATACAACACAAAACTGCACTGATGACTTGCTATCATAGTTACTGTCCTCAAAAAGTTCCCTGTTGCATTACACTTGCTTGCAAGTAATCAAGTTAAAGAATATTCATCGAATCGACAGAATGGTTGGAAAAAAAAACAAATAACAGCAGTTCAGTTAAATTTAACCATTTTGTTTTGACTTTGAGAGCGTGCACTGGATCGGAACTAAAGTTCCAGTGAACCCCAGGCGCCTAGACTTAGGTCTACTAAGAGACAGAATTTAACAAGACTGAACGAAGCTTATAAACTAACTCAATATAAGTAAAACGTGTCTTACTGGAGATTCATGGCCCTAGTAATGTGCTCTGTAACTGATAAAAATACGCCGGTAATGCTAGCAGTGCTACTTCCACAAAAAATGGCAAAAACGTGCTCGTTTTCCCAAATTATACCAAAAAATGTGCTAACACAATCGATAAAAACCTAATTTCAGGATTACCCTCAATCTTAGCTGCAAGGATATCGGGTAAATAAAATACTTAATTTTCCAGTCCCCGTCTCCACACTGTTACCTGGTCTCAGTGGTTCCGCTCTAGTGCCGACCGTGGGTCGTGTGATGTTGGTGACCCCTGATTTTGTGTCGAATCAAAACTGCAAAACGCTTTTTCATTCACTTATTGTACACCTTAATTTGGACTATGAGTCAACCTTCCGCTCAAGATTAGTTCACCCTATTGATTATACCTTAACATGCGTCAGCGAGGCACATACGCGGTTTGAATTAAGGGGGCCATGCCATTGCTGAGTCATTCATGCAACACAACAAATCATTTACAGCGCTTAATCTACATCAGTTACATCATACTTACCATAAATACTCTGTGTAAACCGTTACATTGACACTTATCCTGGCCAAGATAAGGTTGACGAGCCTGTCCACCACAGTGAAAACACGCTGACTGTCCGGTGAGATGATTGTAGTGATCAACACCACAAGGCAAACAATTTTCTCGTCGAGAACCTCTTTCATCTGGATTGTAAGTGGCATTCGGACATGGCCTAGGAGTGGTGTCTCCAGACTCGCAGTAATAACCACGAGGACATGGGAATGATTTTGTGTAAAGAACGCCGTGTTTCGAGCTATTTCCAAGTGGTTCATCCGTGATCGCACCTAAGTTAATGAGGACAACATCGCTCAGTTTATTGTTCGAACTTTTGGCAATGGCCAAGAAACTAATAGCATGATTTGTGGCATATACCAATACGCAAATTTGTATATATCGCAATTTACACTGCTGGACTTGTCAATATGCGACAGTATAAAAACGATCATGATGGGTACGATGAGGTGAAATATAAACCACTTCTTATCAAATCAAAAAGTTATAAAATTTGTTCCGGTAATATTGCTTTTTAAAATTATTGAAAATTAAAGGGGGATGTACGCACATGCAGTTTGCAACTCCATTACGTGACATATTAAGTTCTCTCAGGAAAACTTCAAGGAGAAATGACATCCTACCTTCAAAACAGATGAATCCAGCTTTACATTTTCTACAAAGATTCGCTGATGGATCATCATTAAAATAGCCAGGCTTGCATATTTGACAAGTGTCGTTTAAGGTTCGCCGATGTGATCCAAGTATCTCTTCGTAACCTGACATCAATGGAGTAAAATTTACAAATTTGCCACTCAGATGAGATCAAGAACTTCATTTGGAAACTTCTTCATTACAAAATCATCCATTTAGCTTGAGTGATGTGGTCAAACTATTTTAAAAGAACTCACCTTTTGGGCATATAGTCGGCTTAATAGCACCAGTCCCATTTAGTAACGCGGGATCGCAGTAATAGCCCATTGGACAAGGCAAAGGATATGACATTCCACGAGGACAATAAAAGCCGGCAGGACAAGGTTCTTGGTACATAGATCTTCTACAGTAAAAACCTATACCAAGTTTAACGTAGTCGCAAGATTTTGGTTGAGGTTTGATATTGAAAATTTGTGGACAACAAAAAAGGCATCTCATCATCACCACCACCATCCCCACGCTATACATACACGGACTGATCACTGACTGAACCTACCTTATAGCTATTATTTTTTGCGACAACATAACTTAGCGAATTTAGCGATGTCGGGCAAAATCGCTTATTATAAAATTTGCTAAACCTGATTTCCAAAACAATAAAAACAGCAATTACAGCAATGGCAAGTTACACGTAATTGGCAACT
This sequence comes from Heliopora coerulea, assembly GCA_030142905.1. Taxonomy (NCBI): domain Eukaryota; kingdom Metazoa; phylum Cnidaria; class Anthozoa; order Scleralcyonacea; family Helioporidae; genus Heliopora; species Heliopora coerulea. The sequence continues at coordinate 1,545,108 of JASJOG010000023.1, forward strand.
GGCCATTACCACAAATGACAGAACGGGTTTAAAACTGCATGACTTGTTGTTCTTCGGTGGTCATCTCGTTAACATCTTCAATATGGTTTTCTCGTTGGATACCTTTTGATTGTCTTCTTCCTCCCAATCACCCTCTTTATCTTATAATTGCTCCTCCATGTATATATATTTTTATAAACCGTTACATATACAAGTTTTCTGTTCAGATTGCCAAAAATCTCTTTAAATTGAACAAGTCGCGAAAACAATTGTAGCTTAATTTTCAGGGAGAAATTATCGCTAAATTAAGCTTTCGTCAATACTAGTACTCTTAAGGCATTAAAAATTAAAGAGAAATTTGGATTTTAAGTTTTTAGTTAAAACGGGTAGGAAACTTCCGTTCCCACGGTAGTAGCGTGATGAGGAGAGTTGAGTGTTTTTCCTTTATTATAATGCACCCGCAAAATTTCCATTCCTTGCACCAGTTTCATTTCACCTTGCACTTCCAAGTACTATTCCTCATTTCGTGAAATTTATTTCGTCTGCGTCGAGTAGATAACGTAAAAAGCACCTGATTTGTATTTTACAGAAACCTGACTATTTCTGGAAAGAGATGAGATACTGACGGACCAGAACGCTGTTCTTCCGCAATTCAGATGTAATTTTACATAAAATCAAAATTATAATAATAGACGGGTTTTTCCTTGCAGTACCACTTTAAACGTCAATCAGACAATAAATAAGAATTGGAGAGGATAATGAGAACACTACTCCGAGAGCAAATGGTAATGTATGGGGACCGGAGCACAACAAAGCTGAAACAAACCAACAAAATAAACTGAACTTCCACCCCATGTAAATGGTAATGCAGAATAATTCCGCTTACAGAAAGAAAGACAATATAAAACAGTACTGCAAAAAAATGGCGGGAGCTAGAATGAAAATTTCAGTCAGCCCAGATAGTATGTACAATAAATCACCTTAAAATTACACAGCATAAAAACATCTGCTAAGGTGTACGGAATAGACAGTTTCAAGTTATATAATGGCGCCTTAGGTTGACGCGAAAAACCATCTGTTCAACTAGCACCAAAGGTTGTAAGAGGCAGCATCGCAGCAAATTTAACCAATTACAAGGCAGGATTTTACAAAGAACGTTCTGTGAAGCACTCAGTTACCATAACTTAACAAAGAACCAAAGTGTTGTTATACCAACCTGGTTGACAAATGCGTGGTTGTACGGATCCAGGTGGACAAAAGGTACCATTGAGACAGGCGATCGGAGAAACTGTGGAGTTATCCGGACAGTAAAATCCCCTTGGACACTCAAAACACTCTTCTATCGAGGCGGCACCCGACGAATTTCTGTAAGTACCGTTTTCTGGGCACGCTATTGGTTCTATGGTAGCTTCATTACAGAAGTATCCTACTGGGCAAGGACTGGTCTTGAAATTACTCATAGCTGAAAAAGTTTTAAAATGTTAACATAAAATTGCATCACATATAAAATCACCATTCTCAAGACATGTAATCTAATCTCCCATCCTACCACGTTACACCCCCCAATTACAGCACATCAAATCGCAATATTTACCGCGATGGTAATAAACGATTAGTTTCGAAATTGATTTTCATGACAGCGCATAACAAATCCAAACATTGGAACCCAGGTCGATATGGCAACTAATTTATAAGTTTATACATTACACCTTTTTTAAAACGAGTAAGGCTTTTTAAGGGTTATTAAAATTCACGAACGCTATAAGCACATCTTTTAATAACAAGTCTGAGTGAAATTCAATAGCAATTTGAAAACAATAACATTTATCGAACACCAATTAGCCCAGAAGAGAACAACAATTACAGGAAATCAAATTTGAAAAAAAATTATCAAAAAGAAAGTCAAAATCTCTTTTCCAACAGTAGCGTGGATCAAAATCTTTGAATTGTATAGACCCAAAAAAATATCCGCCAATGCGCACATTTACTGTTGATTAATGTACCTAATATTCACGCTTGGATAAGCTCTTCCGGGAAAATATCTGAATTTGTACAACTGCAAATTTAGCTACAGTAATAAAACTCACAATTCTTCCTGCTGCTGTGATTAAGAGTTGATTTGGATACTTCCCTATTGAAAGCTGGGCATTGCGAGCCCTGTTGCTGTGCCCCCAGTGATCTTGTAAGCCAGGCCATACGACAGCAAGGCCCAGCTAGGCGACCAACCACTATTGTACAACATTGGCTAATGCTTGGGGTCTCATAATGAAAGTTAAATGGATGATTTCATTTCGATAAGACATTTGCCCAAGAAATGATAAAGTATCACATATGTTGGACCGTTTAGTCGTTTTTCTAACATTGCAAGCCAAGAATGATGGACAATACTCCAACAGCAGTGTTCGAACGTATATCCCAGGCTCCTATTTTTACAGTTTGTGAACTTTACCGATGTACTAAAATTTTACAGTCACCATAAGTGTTTAACCCCTACTTATTCGGATATCATCATTACAAGGAATGTACTATTAATTAGTAATGACTGTTAGGAATGTGATGAAGGGTGTGACTCGTGTTGTGTTGACAATAGAACTTCCTGTTATTGTATCTGCCCTTTTTTAGATCTGTCTTGCTGTAGTGTAGTTGTCTCATGTAGTAAATGCACCTTCAATAAAACTTTTATCAATGACGATAGCAAAGATTTTTCATGATTTTATATTATTACATAATATCCATATCCATTTGTTTTTTCAATTTGCAACGAACTTCTTAAATGATAGATCTAATATTTCAATTAATGTTAACTAATATTATCGAAGGATAAGAGCCTTATATTTACGCACCAACAACCCTAGCAGTTACACAATTTTAGGGTATCCTGTTAACGTTTAATATCGTCTGGTGTTAGCAAGAGTAAAAACCAAGAGGACGTCACCTTTTGGAAGCATTTTTTAAAAATAATTTCCCTACCTTCTCTATTGCACCAGTATCCCGCAGGACATGGTTTACAAGTACTGCTGTTGGTGGCGCCAACCGTATTCGAATACGTTCCTTTCAAGCACGGCTTCATGGTGGCGTTATACGGACAGTAAAAGCCGATAGTACATGGTACTGCTAAAGTATTGTTTTCGCTACAAATCTTGCCGGCTGGACAGAGGGCACAATCGGCTGCTGACTTTGCTCCAGACATATCGATCACCAATCCTCTTGAACAGGCCACTTTATCTATCGCCCCAGCAGGGCAATAAAACCCGTACGGACACAGCTCTCCAACAGTTTTATCCGCACCATCTGGTGTTGGTGTTGGATTTCCTCGGTAGCACAGATACCCAGCACTACATTTTCCGGATATTTCTCCTCGTTGACAGAAGTGTCCAGGAGTACATGGCGAGCACTGCGTGGAATTGGACAGTCCAGAAGTGCTGCTGTCCGTGTAAGTTCCATTTGGACAAAGTAGAGGTTCAGCTGTACTGCCGGGACAGTATTTATGAGCTGGACAATTCTCGGGAATACTTGTATTGCCAAGACAAAACTTGCCAGGAGGACAAGGGAAACAGGTATCGTTTCCGATGTTAGGCTGATACAGCCCAGGCTCACATCCTTTGGGGTGAGCTGTACCACGTGGGCAGTAATGACCTGACGGACACAGGAACCCGTCAGGCTTAGAATCTTTGATCCGAGCAGCTCCTGGGCAATAATAGCCCGGTTCACAGTCCCCTGATGGTTCAAACAGACCACTTTGGTTGCAGTACTTTCCAGCTTCGCAGGGCATACAGTCGTCCAACTTAGCAGCACCCGCTGCATTTCGCATAGTTCCTTCCGGACACAATTCACCATGGGTTGTTCCATTCACGCAATATTTTCCCTTTGGACAACGTTTATTTACAGGGTCATTAGGAGTCACTGATATTGCACCACTGAGGCACAAATAACCCTCTAAACACGGGCCACTTGGTTTGTCCAAGCCTTGTCTGCCGCAGAATGTTCCAGGGTCACAGGGTAGGCATTCATTTCTGAAGCGAGCAGATAGGTCCCTTCGGTAGGTTCCAGTTGGACAAGGTTCCCCGTTGCTATCGCCTCCTTTGCAGTAGCGTCCAGCCGGGCAAGGAAGAGGGACAATTGTAGTATAATTGGGACATATTTTTCCGAGTGGACATGGTATGCAAGCTGCTAGTCCTTTTTCTGGCCCGTAAGTACCAAACGGACAAGGTTTTTCCTTCACTGTTCCCGCTGGGCAATAATGACCCTTTGGGCATTGGTAACCTTGAGAACCATTGACTGGATTGGGCACTGTTGAGCCTAAAAAATGTAAAGAAAGCAAATTTTATCACTATCATGGTTGTTTCTGTTGTTGTTGCTCATGTTGCTGTTATTGTCACTGTCGTTGTTGTCATCATTATTACAGCTGGCAGAACCCTTACGCAAATTTCCCATGTCGTTTCACGTGTGAAAAACATATGGACTTGAAACATTATCACATATGAAATTTTTAATTTCATATATGAAATGGGTACGTCTTTACATATGAAATACCTAATTCACATGTGAAATGTTGGTGTTCGAAAGATGTATTTCACATATGAAATGTCAAATTCACTTATGAAAATTAATTTCGCATAGGAATGTTTCATTTCACATGTGGAAGTAAAATAGTTCACATATGAAAAACTATTTTCGTGTGTGAAATTGCAAGTGAAATTTTTGTAAGGGTAGTAGCAGCTGCAGCAGTTACACAAGCAGCAGTTACACAAGCAGCAGTAGAAGCAGCAGCAGCAAAGGGACTGGAGTTGCGGCTGTTGAAGCAGTAACAGCAGTTGTCTTCGCAGCAGTTGTCTTCGCAGCAGTTGTCTTCGCAGCCGTTGTAGCAGTATCAGGTGTAAGATCGATACAAGCAACAACAGCAACTTTAGTAGTCACAATATCAGCATCATTAGCAGGGGCATGCTTAAATATGGTAGCTGTACATTGAACGAGCGAGTAAACTCATATGCAATTACCAAGTCCAACTAAAACTTTGCCAAAAGATTATAAAACATGTAATTCGGTAAGCTGGGTTTGCGATGACTAGTTAACTTTAATTTTTTTCTAACTTACCAATCAAGCAAACGAAACCAGGGGAACAATCTCGCTCTTGCATCACTCCTGCATTAGGATCGCAGTACTTTCCTGGACTGCATGGCTTACAGTCAGACACGTTACCATTACGAGTGGAGTTGGTATATGATCCTCTTGGACATGGAATAGGCAAATAACTTCCTCTGGGACAATAGTACCCTCGTGGACATCCACCATCAGGAGGATTTGGTATTCTTGTTCCAGTCTTGTTGCAATAGTAACCAGCATAACAAAAGTCTTGTGGTTTTCTTAGACCAGAATTTTGACAGTAATATCTAAAGTGACCAGAACACGAGATGGGATGAAAACTGTGATACATTAAATCTCAGTAGATGTGGTAGCGTGGAGCATATATATATATATATATATATATATATATATATGATGTTCTTAGTACGCATGCGTTCAACTTCCTACTAAGAAAAACTTCTCGGAGTCCTTGACGAAATCGAAACAGTACCAAATGTAACCTTCGCTCACCATCTGAGTACGTGTAGCCCAATGCTAAAGCATATGACCGACGAATATTTTCTTTAACCGCAACTCATTATAGAAATTCTATTTAACTCGTATTAGGTGAATCTTTTCGTCATTCCTTTTCTTAGGTCTCTGTAACCTATAGTTAACCAGTTAAACCAAGTATACCTACTTAACAGATTTATTACTTGTTTGGCTGGCCGGTCAAATCGTATCAGGTCGTTTGTCTAGTTGGTAAGTTCGGTGTTAGATACGATAGTAGGTTTGCCGGCTCACTGGTCAGTTGATTGCTTGGCCTGGTTGGATGGTTCGTATACTAGACAGCCGTTCTGTTTGGCAGGTTGGTTCTTTCATTGGCTGGCTGACTGTGGTTAATTGGTTGGTTGGTTGGCCAAGCAGGCCGTCGGTTATTTTATTAGACAAATCATCTAAGGCTTTATCGTTCAATACGATAAAGCCTTAGACGAGACGTACCTTCATTGCAATACCAACAAATGGCTTATGCTTTGTGCTAACCTTAGAGGACACTGGAAACACTGGTCCGCCCGCACCAGCTTCGTCACGTTACTCCACGTTCCAGGTAAGCAAGGGAACTCTGTAGCGAACTTAGTTCCACGGGGACAGTAATGACCTGCCGGACATTCCAAACCAGTAAGGTCTGCAACAGCTTCATATGTATTGTCACAAAAATATCCAGCCTCACACGTCAGACATGATGTGCTGAAATTGTTTGGTTGATAGGAACCATTACCACAACGCTGTGGTTCGGCAAAACCAGACTAAAAAAACAAATTAAATCAGTCGTGCAAGTCTACCACATAGAGGAAAGAGAAAAAAATCTTAAGCGCTTCTACCTAGCTTAAACAGTTTCGACGTCTCACTCAACATCACCAGTGTTAAGCGTTAAAGTTAATCTAATTCCGATAAAACCATGAATCTGGCGTCTTTCACGTAGTGCCTTCCTCGGTCATGTTTCTCTCAGAACATTCTCGAGGCAGATGAACTCATTTTAAGGCATATATAACTTTACACTTTCCCAAAATTTTACTTATTTTCTAACATTTACAAGTATTTTAAATCCTCCTAATCTAAGCGGGTGGATACGGGATATTTTCACCCGCTTATGAACCAATCAGAATTTGAGGTTCCAATATTCAAAGCTTCTTGCGCCACTGGTATATAACAATGGTCTTGTATCTCTTCTGCTTATTAACTCAAGGACACTGACATGATTTCCTCAGCGATATGTTCAGGTGATTGCGATACATAAGTATACAGATTTCTACGTCCTGTAATGCAAAAATAGTGTTGCTGTGCGTGCAGCTGATAATTTAAAAAAATAAGTCAAGAATTTAAATCATAAAATGTCATCTTGAAGCTTAATATTTATGTTAAAAACAAGACGAGACGAAATGAATAGTATTAGTATATTTCGACCTCTAAGGCCATTTTCAAGCCAAATGGACTTTTTCTAAACCCCTCAAAGGTCGGCCGCTCATACTGTGTCAGTGTTATGAAAGTTGTGTGTTAATAACAAACATAACAATATGCTAGAATTTGACTAACGTCCTCATATCGTGTTACAAGGTACATGTCACATACTTTCCTTGGGACGTCGTCATAGTTAAAATATATCAACTCTTTCACTACCAGACGTCCCCCTCCTAGAGAAAAACCGTCTAGTGTTGACGGGAGTAATACAGTAGAGCAAGTCCATGGTAAGGAAAGGGCACATTAGGTTGTCCTTGACCCTTTAACGGCCAAAGGTCTCTCCTTGACGAGTAAAATCATCTGGCGCTAAAGTAAAGTACTGGGATGTGTCCACGGAAGCGAAAGATTCAAACGAAAACGGACGAAGAAAGTAATTCGATACGAAAATATTTCTACGCTTCGCACGATGTCGTGAGAAAAATACTACACACTCGCCACAAATGAAGCACTTAGACCGATCAAAATCTATCGGCATGAAATTAAGGAATAAACTGCAGAGAGAGAGGGGAAAAAAATTGGCTTCAAAAGTCTTTTTGGATCCAACTGAGATTTGATAATTTACCTTGCAAAAGTGTCCCTGTGGGCAAAAATATTGAACCGGACGAGATAATATTTGTCCAGCAGGACAATAGTATTTTTCCTCACAGTAATCCGAAGGTTCTGCCAAGCCACTTTGATTACAAAACATCCCAGGAGAGCATTTACTACATTCCGATTTATTGACGTGGTTTTTGCCGGGCAGGTAAGTCCCAGGATCGCAAGGAAGTGGGGATTTACTTCCAGTCGGACAATAGTTCCCAGAGGGACAATCTTCTTGTCTGCTGGAGTAAGATCCCAATGGGCAGTAATAGCCGGCATCACAGAAGCTTCCCGGCATTGCCATTCTGGGTGCAGGGCAGTATCTCCCCTCGTCGCAAGGCGTCATTCTAGAGGAATTAACTGGACAGTAAAATCCTTGTTGGCATTCAGATGTTGAAGGAGTAGAAACGTTGTTACCACCAGGACAATACCAGCCTACAAAAGCAGATAAGAATTAGTTCTGGACAACAAGCATATACTTGTTGGTCTGCAAAGATCTAAAAATAAAATTTGAACAGACGAAGCGGATATCTTGCTCTGCATGAGTAGGTTCCTAACTCAATGATCATCATCATCATCTTAACCATCTTCAACATTAAAATCATCACAATGATAATAGTCATTGTCATTGTTATAATCGTAATCATAATTACGGTAATAACAACTACTGTAATAACAATAGTAATAATAATAATAATAATAATAATGTAAACAACAATAATAACGTTAGTGTGGACATAGGAATGGAGCTTGAGATCAAAGAATGCAGAGTATTGATTCTGAAACGGTGAAATGTGGAAGAGTGTGAGCGAATTGTGTTGCTAAAGATGGTAACATGATGAAGTCATTGAAGAATTTTGAAACAATACTCGGAAATCTGGGAGAATGACAAAGTAATGGAAGGGGGAAAAGAGGAACAGGAGTGACGACATTCACATAGAGAAGGCTGGAGATGGCTGAAAAGAGTGATTTAAAACCAGATTCAGAACCTATTATCTGTGCAGGCCATGCAAGAATAGGCCATAAGAACTATAGTTACACCAAGTTCAACATAAGTGTAACGGTCAAATCACTCATATTACAAATGCATGGAGAGAAAAAAGAGAAATTTACGGGCATGAGAAGGCTTCTGGAAGCGTAGTTGAACCTGACAAAGTGAAGAAGCTTTCGGATTTTATGGTCACATATAGCACTCGAAACTCGATACAGCTGTTGTGGAGGACGATAAAAACAAGTGCCTGATGATTGATAATTTTATCCCAGAAGATTATAGAAATGGATTGAAGGAAGAGCAAACGATAAAGAGGCATGACCAATCAAAATGAGAAGTTAAAAAATAACGCTCGATGAACAAAATACATGTATTACAAGGAGTTGTAAGAGCACTCAGTGCATTGCGCAAGAAGTTCGTACAATCGATAGAAGAGCGGAGAATATCTGAAAAAGGAGCACTTCTACAAGACTTCATCGCAAAATGGTCAGAGCAAACTACTGATTGGAAGTACGACACAATTCATTCTTGTCCTCCATTGTCGCAATAAGCAAGTCTTATTAGTTCCAAGAAGTTGAATGCTATGATAATGGATAAGAGAACTGCTTGGTCCTCAACGATTAAACCTTCGAGAAATACAAGGGGTAAGATTGTCGTCAAACTCTTTCGATATTAAAGATGGAAATTCATCAGGGGCAGGAGTGGAACCTTTCTGATGTGCCAAAAATTGTTTAAAGGTATGTTCTCAGCAGTTTGACTGCTGGTACTGTCATCTTTACAAACTCAAGAGCGGCGTGCTGAAAATCTGAATTTATAGTAATAGCTCGGAAGTAAGGGGTTTAAGGTATGAAGATTAAAAATGAGACTAACTCGGATACTCCAGCTATTGTTGACTGCATATGATCTTATTGACAGTGTTTCATTTGGCTTTTCTTCCTTAGTGGTTTTCACTCACTGTAACCATTGACAGCTCGGAATCGATTAATCCCAATATTATGTCAACAGCTTGATCGTTTCTAGTGTTCTTGTAACTAATTTTATAACATGCTCGACAAGAGGAGACGTGTAAGGTAGGAACCTCAGAGACTCTACGTTGAAGCAATCATTAAACACGATTCCTATGTATACATAATTAAATATGATTGATTACAAATGATTTGAAGTCCGTTTGTAATATAGGCCAATCGCTTCCATGCGATTTTTTCTCTTCGTCACATTGCACGATGATCTTCCTGCATTAATTTGTATCCTTCACGAAAAACAAAGTTTCCATGAATATTATTATTAACCAATGTCCCTGATATTAAGCTAAATGTCCATCTTGAAGTACAGGAGGTAAAAATTGAGAGCTAGAACTGCGTTGGTTATATTAACTGTCATCAAAACTTGGAGTAGTTCTCAAAGAGTAAATCAGGCTTGTGAGTTTTTGTTTCCGATAACGAGTTATGATCTCGCACGGCTGGTGTTTAAACAGAATAATTTATTTTACCTGCCGAACATGGGGCGGTTGGTCTATCACTGCCCCAGCCAGAGCAATAATATCCTGGAGTACAATCTTGGCAAGCAGATTTGTTTTGTCCACCATAATTATCATTAAAGGTTCCGTAAGGGCATGGTCTGTAATTTGGATGTGGAGTTCTTGTAGGACAATAGTAGCCCTTAGGACATGGGTACGGAATGTAGCTTGTTGTGTTTGCCAGGCAGTAATAACCACTTGGACATGTTTTGCATGTTTCTTGTCCCTCTTCATCGTTGTATGTTCCAGGTTCGCAACCTAGAAAAATTAAAAGTAAATAAAAAGGATTAAAAAATTGCAAAACAGGTTAAAGATTGAGCAGCAAAAAAATTAAAAAGAAAAAGCCTACGTAAAGTAAGAAAGAAATTTGGATGGCATTTGTTTAATGAAATCAAGTCCATACTTATTGGGTAATTGTGTATGTATTTATGCACCGACAAGTAAATAACGGTATAAAGGCCTATCCACACTATACGATTGTTGTATATGGTTCTTCACTCTGGCGTATGCGATTCCAGCTTTCTATTTGCTCGCGAATGCTGCAATTGGTCCTGAAGACTCTTATGACTGAATCGGATACATCAAAATGAACAATCGTATACGACAGTAGTATCGTGTAAATGGACCCTAAGACGAACCCAAATTACAAGAAATGACACAAATAGCTTTGACTATTTAAACTTCAAACAGCCACTTGGATGAAATGCTCCAAAATTTGACGCGAGCCACAAAAATTTTTAATTATGACGTTCAAGTGACAAATAATCAAATGCTCAAACGACTTTCAAAAATTCAAAAGATAATTACTATTTCATTTTTATGTTTGCTTATACGCGTCTGCCATTGAACGCATGTGACAAGAAAAAACTCGAGAATAAGAACGAAGGATATTTTTTTCTTCATGTTCAAGGCTTTTTGCATCATTTCTTGGTGTCTAAGGTTTCACCGATGTGAAGGCTTTTCGGGCAGGTTTTTGGATGTAGAACACGGGCAATCCTTGCTGTTTTTCACAAACACTTAGAATTCACCTTTTCTTCTTGCAAGAGAATTCCTTGGGCATTCATTAATGTTGGTATGAAGGAACTGCCTCGAAGCCTCATTATTTAGGAATACTACATAAATCAAATTTAGATGACCATAGGCTTTTTTATATTGATCTAATTCCAACGTTTTTACGTTTACCTCTATATTGAGGTAGTGTTTCTATACAAAAAATTAACGGATTAGCATTTGTTTACTCATTTCAATCGCTTGGTTATGTATTATCTTGCTGGTGAAAATGACTCCTAGAGTGATGCCTTAGGTTAAATGTTTTATCTTAGATCGATCTTATTAGTTGAAGAAATCCATGAGCACAGCAAAAAATAAAATTTTTATTTTAAGAAAAAAAATCTTGTTTTATGACCATATTTCTTAAATTAAGAAATGTTATCTTGTCCCGTAGACAGGATAATTTTTCTAAACGAGGTATCTTGAAAAGAAAAAATTTCTTAAAAGAAGACATATTTTCTTGAATTAAGAAAATATATCTAGACTAAATAGGAAAAATATTCTTGAATCAAGATATATTTTCTTAAATTTCTTGAAAGAAGAAAAAAATCTACATGGCTTTTCTTATCAAGAATTTCTTTCTTAAAGCCAAGAAATTAATGTTAAAACTAGAAAAAATATCTACCCAAGATTTTAGTTTTTTGCAATGAGGTTTACCCTATAGACTTCAAATTTGGTTTAACTGCTGAATAAGCATAGTTTCTGTGATTTTTCTTCTTAATGTTCCATTTGGCTCCGAAGCTGTTGAGGAAAATAAATGCACCCTCCTTGTTCGTCTTTTCTGTAACAATTATAATAATAATAAACATCTTCCGCCGCCAATTATCCTGTGTTTTAGGATTTTTAGTTCATGAGCAGAAGGTATTTTAATCACAAAAAGATTTTCCTCAATGTTCACGTAATTTCCAGCCCATGATTAAGGACAAGGTTTTCTTACATCTTAAACTTATAGAGTTCTGCAAGACCTCTTTAAACCATTTTAAAGGTTTTCATATGCTACAGAATTCACTTCGTTCATCTAGTATCTATTGATCGTTAAATTATGTTAATTTCTTGTTACTTTATCTTTTCAACTTGTCCTTTCCCTAGCTCGTTAATTCTGACACTGTTTGACGAAAGGAAAGTCCTATCGTCTTCAACATAACAGCAACAGCAACAGACACGGACACAATAAAACAAACTATATACGGCAAACGAAATTGAGGTATTGCGTGTAATAAATTTCCCCCATGTAACCTCGAGGATAGCACTCTGAAGTCAAATTGCTAGCGAATCATTAGTTCGTATATAGACATGGTGTAAGGTTTCCGCCAATAAGAATCTGTTTACCGAAATTCACCAGAACCATTTTAAAGGTTTTTATGGATTTTTGTATATTAATGGGGGAAAAAGTGCAAAAATCACTACAGGACATAAGAGTACAACCGACATTATAATAAAGTATGTATGTTAACGTGAACATGTTAATCAACTTTTACTTTAGGCATCAAATTCATACCTAACTCTGCATTTGATACCATTGAACGTTAAACTTTTCTTCGACTAACCTTTAAAAATCCCACTTCCTTCTGAGCAAAAATGACCTCTGGGGCAAATATCTCCGATTGTAACGTGGGCAAAGTGTGCCGGGCAGTATGTAAGGTTGGTCATCAAAGGATTCGAAACAGCAGCACCACGAACACAGTAATAACCTTTTTCACATCTTCCTGTAGGTTTAGTCAAATTGGTTCCAGCACAGAACATGCCAGCGTCACACGGTGTACACTCCTTCTCTTCACCTAGGCCTGTTCTGTTACTGTAAGTACCAGGGGGACAAGCCCGCCAGTTCCATCCCGTTCCATTTGGACAATAGTAACCAGCAGGGCAAACTATTTTTACAGTTGATACGTCCCCTAAAGGTTCGAAAAATGGCGTTAGTAAGAACAGTAACATGACTACCTTAGTTTCATAGGTCAAAGAGGGGATATTTAATGTCCAGTTTCCTCATCTGTATATCATATAAGTGTGTAAATTTAGATTATTTATCTTTGTTTGGAAGGAAAAGGTCTAAATTTTTCCGCCTGAGTATGCACAAGGTAAAGGTAGAACCGCATATTGATAAGGCGACGTGTATACGCGCCGACCACGTCAGGTTTGGTGATGAAGCATTCAGCGGAGATGTCTAATTAATCTAACCTCATGTCCGCACTCCAGTGCAAGCTTGTCAGGGTTCTCTATTTATCTCAGTGTCCTGGTCATGTTTCTTGAAGGAGGGCAGTAGCAGGTTCCCCATATTCTCTTTTGTTCCTCGGTAATCATTTTACAAACTAATACCACGATATGAGGAAAATTAGTAATTAAATGTCCCCTCAAGCCTCGGCCGGCTTTATAGAAGTCCAGAGACTCTACGGCTCTTCCTATTTCCACATAGCCTTCCTCGGCTTTCGGGAACGTTCAATCACCAATTTCCCTCATGCCAGAGTATTAATTATAAAGCCTTGGTCAAACGACCCAACTTTGTTTAACAACTTTGTTGCATACGACATCGTTTAATCGTTTGCTATCCTATGTTGGTCCAACATTTTTGTTGGAAAGGATGTTGGATTACGTTTGCTTCCGATCAAACATTTGATCCAACATTTTGATTTCTCAAAAAAATGTTGGAGTTTGGCCGTTCGTCCAACAATGTCGCATTGCTGAAATGGACAAACCTGTACCATAGGCGAGTCAGATATGACCAATTAACCACGTGCTTCATGAACAACTGTAAACAGCATGGCAGTGGTTAACATACTTGTTGAAAATCAAACTAAACGGCCCAGAATGGCGAAAGTAATGAAAGTTTAAAATGATTCCGATACTGAAAACTCGATTAGTCATTACGAATCTGGACGAAGTCTCTGGGATACATTTTATAAAGATTTCGGGCATTTTTAGCTGTCTCATTGTGATAAAAATTCCTCGCTCTTGTCGCTACTTTATCCAGTCTCATGTCTTCCCCCTCCTAGAGTGCCTTTTATCAGGAACCGCCTCCAAAAACCACGAAATTACAATTGCAATAGCTGCTTTACGTTTTCGAGATATGGCTCACACAAAATTGTTGGACAGCCCATCCAACAATGTTGGACAGTGTTTCGAGTAATCGAACATTGGTAATCACCAATGTTCGATTACTCGTCAAACAATGTTCGACAGTTTGACCAAGGCTTAAGAACATGGTACTTCGATACAAGAATACCGGGTAAAAATTTCTCTGTGGCCAACCATTCCAATGATTCGGATGGCGAGAACAAAAGCCACCAAACCATTACCATGCATATTATCAATACCGTAGGAATAAAAAGATAGTCCGTATATATTTACAGAGTAGAAAAAATTCAAAGGTAGACTAGCGCTCTGCCAAAAGAGCGAGAGAACAATATACTGACGTTTCGATCGAAAGCTGTCTATGAGACAAAACTGTGAGGTGAGATCGAAGACATTGGGTGTTATATGTTTGAAAAAGGTGGGATATAGATATAACAAATCAGATAGGCGGTAGGCAATCAAAATAGTAATGAAGATGGATAGTTGTTTGCTATTCTCATCGTCGATCAGTGAGCTGACACTGGGAGGGGTCGTCAAACAAAGATGTCATGAATAGGAAAGGAAATAAACTCTTTCCTGTCCACACGTCTCCCATTGGCTATTAAAACCTTTGGACGTTGACCAGAGGAAAATAATCAGGAGTTAGCCAAAGTAATATAACAGAAGACCTATCCGAGCAGAAAGAAGATAATAGGATTGACTAAACTCTTTCAAGTCTAGTGGCCTCCTTTAGACGAGTAAAATCGCCTGGTGTAAGCCACATGAAAAACTTAACAGTATCGTGTTGTCTTCAACGTCTCACTTAACCCTTTTGTGCCTGGTGATTTTTCTTTTTTCTTTGTCCTCTGTTTCCTTACAAGAATTTCGTCATTTCACATGTAAAAAACATATGGAAGTGGAACATTGTTACATATGAAATTACCATTCCATATATGAAATGGGGACGTTTTCACATACGAAATACTCAACTGACCTATGAATTAATTGAATTGGTTCGAAATTTCACCTGTGAAATCTTGGTGCTGGAAACATGGATTTCAGATATGAAATTTTCATTTCACATATGGAATTGAAACAATTCGCATATGAAATATTATTTTTATATGTAAAATTGTATGTAAAAGTTTTGAAAGGGTTAGCTTTTGCTTCATCTCATTTTTCCTTTTGTTCTGGGTGTCCGACATATCGAGCACTTGGCGTTGTTAAACACTATTCTAAGTAAAATTAACAACTGGTTTAAAATTTACACAAAAACACGTGTCACTGCAGTAAATTTCAGCCACTGTTTCTTTACATACCTCGCACAACTCTATCCGGAACGCAAAAATATCTTTCAGGACACACGTGACACGTTGATGCACCGTTGTAGTCTGTGTACAAGCCAGCGGGACAATGTTTATAGTACCCACTTCCCACGGGACAATGAGTACCAATGGGACATTCAAATGCAGTTTTGTTTGAACTACCTCGAGGACAGTAATATCCCTCCTGACAAGCCCCACTTGGCTTCTTTAACCCAGTGCTTTCGCAATAACTTCCTGACGTACATGAAGTACAATCACTAGAAGATTTAAGCATCGTACTGTTGGAAAATGTTCCTGCTTCGCATAACTTAGGATAGAAAGTGCCCCGCTCACAATAAGAGCCCTGGGGACAGATAAATTGCTGAGAGTTAGACGATCCCTCCAGGCAGTAGAACCCAGGGTCACATAGACCAGACGTAGTAGTCATTGCTGTGCCATTACAGAATTCTCCACCCGTGCAATTTTTGCAATCGTCAACTGACTGGCCTCCTTCAACACTTCGTAAGGTTCCGATTGGACATTCTCTTGGTTCATCAGTTCCTGCGAAAGAAAGCGTATGAAAATATTAGAACATTTAATACAAAATGAAAACTTGATATTTCTCGGAAATGCGACCAGTCTTCTCAGGGGCGTGCTAACTACTAACCTGCGCTCAGGGCAAACTTGTGCATCCTCCCTCGCCCACTGCTAACTTAAATTATAACAATTAAACGCTATATTCAACAACGACTATATTCAGGGCATAAACTCGTAATGGGATCGAAATTTGGCGTCTCCCAAACGTATCGCCGAGGGACAATTGCCCCATGTCCCGTCGATACGCCACTGAGCTTCTAAATAAATGTACCAAAGTTTCCCTATCACAATGTTGTTTAGACTTCAACATAGCTATCTTTTAACCGGTGACCCTGAACATTAATTCTTGCATCAGATGCGCAAGAGAAGTGCCGAGTTTTCATTGAGAAGAGGGGAGCGAGAGAAAAGAAGCAAAGGGGAAGAGGTATAAGTAGGGAGGGAGAAGGGCGAGGAAGGGAAGGAGTGATAAATGAAAGAGCGATGGTCAACAAGGAGGAAAATAAAATCGAGTGAGGATATCTGATTTTAGCATATACCACGCAGGTGAATAGTGTTTTTTCAGCATTCTGATTGGTTCCTCTACCTCGAATTAAACTGCACCATTAACTTCCGATCAGAACGAGATGGCGTCCAGCTTTGTTTAAGTTACGGAAGAACTTTTTTTTAATAAAAGAAGTCGCCGTGCCAGACAATACCAAAAAAGCAACGAAATTTGGCAAGAAAGTATTCAAAGATTTGTATATCTTTTATTTTTTAGCGATAAATGCACTTAGGACGAGTTCAAAATGTTTTGTTTACAAACGATAAGTGGGCCACAAGCCGACTCAGTTAGTCAAAATTGTTTTAAAAATTTAAAAAATTATATATATATATATATATATATATATGTGAAAACAATTATGCGAGGTATACGCTAAGACAATTATTCATCTCAGTGTTCATGAACAGTGTAGATATTTACCTCGCCACGAAGTGGCGCTGTAAATATCCACCACTATTCACCTCCATTTCGGTGATAAATATTCATTAATTGCCTAAAATTAATGTAATTATAGAATAATGATTATTAAGCTAGTTCAAAAACAGTAAGCCTAGGCTTAAACCAAGCGACAATGTCTGGGAGAGATTATCTATGGATAGCCCAAAACAGAATTACAAAATAAAAGAGAAGAAAGGAATGGTAATGGCGACCGTGGTGATGGTGCTGTAAAGGGTGACGATGACCCTGAAGGTGATGTTATTGATGAGGCTGACTGTGAGGGTAATGGCGAGGGTAACAATGATAGTGATGGTGATAGTGATCGTGATAGTGGTGATAGTGATGGTGATAGTGATGGTGACGGTGATAGTGGTGATAGTGATGGTGATGGTGATGGTGATGGTGATAGTGATGGTTATAGTGATGGTGATAATGATGGTGGTATGTTTGTGAAAGATGATCGTCCAGGTTAGTGTAGTCTTGAGAAAGACTGTTGGTGGAAGTGACAGTCACTTCCACCAACAGTCTTTCTCAAGACTACACTAACCTGGACGATCAACTTCCATAAACATGTCACGATTCTCCCAGGTTCAAACCATTTACTTTAATGATGGTGATAGTGTTGCTGACAGGGCTGGTATTGACAACGGGGTGGTGTGGTAGATTTGAACTTGTTTTACCTCAAAAATTTGGTATATTTATTGCATGTTGGTCTGATGAAAAGTGAAAACTCG
The DNA here is from genome assembly GCA_030142905.1 of Heliopora coerulea. NCBI lineage: Eukaryota > Metazoa > Cnidaria > Anthozoa > Scleralcyonacea > Helioporidae > Heliopora > Heliopora coerulea. The sequence goes on from JASJOG010000023.1 coordinate 1,562,965, forward strand.
TTTTACATATAAAATAGTTGTCAGTGAATAACGTTATTCTCTGGAAAACGTATGCAGCAAGATAGACTAAATGTTGGTGTGTGTTCAGGTGATTCCTGAGGGTAATTTTTAACAGATAATTAATAACATAACTCAGTACGCATGCGTAGATAGTGATCTAATCAAGTTGTTATTCTATTTCGATAGGACTTTCCGCGCCAACGCAAATATCAAATTTTTCGATGTTTGCTTCAGCAAATTTCTTTGAAAAGAAGTGTAACAATATATAAAATACACATGTAAAGCTAAATATAACTGTTGCTATAACTAAATATAATAGCTAAATATAATACCTATAGCCGAATATAAAATATCTGAAATTTCTCATATGACAGAAATTTTTGAAATCTACCTTTATAAAGCAAACTTACTAAATTTAGAGGAGAAAAATCGTCAGGACAACCTCCCTTAATATTTTTCTATGTTAATCTTGATTCCAATACTGACCATCAAGCCGATCTTCACAAAAATTCACCAAAGAACATCGAAGATAATGTATCTTAACATTGATGATGCTGAAAATATACTTAAGTCCTGTTATTGTTACCATGGCGACAACAAAAAATTGCACTGGGTGACAGTTTGTTTATGGTACTTCTCCTACAGTCAGTTTTACTTCGTAGTATAATATACATATTTTAATGATCGAGATGTTCATGCATAAATGAACAACGTAAAATAGCAGTATGAATAAAATAGAAATTGTTGGGAGCCGGTTTAAATTGCAGATATACACGTATTGAGACTTACCTTCAGGACAGAAATACCCCCGAGGGCACACATTTGCATCATTACCAAGGTTCGGTGTAGTGCTGTTCGCCCACCGCTTGCAAAAGTACCCAGCTGAACAGAGCTTGTAAGGTGAGCTAACTCCTGGCTCGTCGCAGGCAAATCCTCCCATGCAAGGAGTACAGTCCGAAAGTCCACGGCGTTTCGTCAAATTATTAAACGTGCCAAGCGGGCAAGGAAATTTAGTCGCGTATTCTGTCCTTTCAGGACAATAGTAACCTGCGGGACACTCGAAGACAGCAAAGTGTGTAATTGGTCCAAATGAATGATTACAGTAATAACCAGCCGGACACGGCGTGCAATTGAACTGGGCGACCTGATCTTGGTAATAGCCAGCGTTACACGGCCGCGGGTGATCATGTCCCGAGCAACTGTACCCCTTAGGGCAAGCTTTCCAATCGCTTTTCGTTGCTTTGCCGTCACAATAGTACCCTCGTTGACAAGGACTTGTTGGGCTGCTTAAACCTGATCCACCGCAGTACCAACCGTAAATGCAGTCCTGACAATCAGTGATGTTTCTGAAGTAGAAATACAAACAAACAATTTTAAAGCACAGTTGAAGGGTTGTAAATTTGGTAAAACAGAGGAAAAGACGGCACTTCCACGACTACTACCTTTTGCTTCAATGCGATTAAACAAGTGTAATGTTTGCTTTCACGTTGGCTAGACCTAGTATGTTTTAGTCCTCTCTTTTCGCTAAGTGTCGATTCAAGAACCTGTCGTTTATGGCAAGGAAGAACGCTTCAGATTTAGTGAGAATAAATAAAGCTGTTAACAAAGCAGCTCAATACAATGTGTCCAGGAACATTAAAGCATTTTGAGACAATGAACGTGGTTAATCATCTCATCTTCTAAAACCGTCTGCAAAACAAATACAAGTGAACGCTATCTACCTAGTCAGTGAATACGAAAATTCGCCTTGGTCGGCTATCAGGGAAGTTGAACATGCACAACGAATAAGAAGTACTTATTCATCCACCACTGCAAAACGAAGGTAAAGAAATGGTACAGCAAAGCGTCCACTCAGGTTCAGAGTCAGAAGCGTAGGGAGCACTATGGTGCACATGGACAAAATTAATTTCTGGCGTCCCCCTTCACCGTTGCCAACTCGAAAATAAAAAAAGTTATGCCAACAACGTGTCAATATTTAGGCAGGGGTTAAAATTGTAATGGCTTTCGCGATATTATTACATTTATTAAATTTAAACATAAACAAATTTCTTTTACGACCTCACAATTTGGAGGCTTGTAGTTTTGGCACCCAGGCTCTTTTGCTTTCTCGGCCAGCCCTTCGTTAAGCCTCTGCTCATAAACCCGGCAAAAACATACCTGTTTCCAGTGGTGTTCAGAAAAGTCCCTACGGGACACTGTCTGGGTGCTCTGCTTCCTCGAGGACAATAATTACCCACTGGGCAAATATTTCCGGTTATATTGTCTGTTGGTTGTGGCTCTGATGACCCTCCACCACAATACCATCCAGCTTCACATTCATGCGTGGGTGTTGATAGGAGATCCGACAGGCAATAATATCCCGGATCACAAGGTTTAGGTGCTGAGGAACCGCTGGGACAATAATATCCTCGTAAACATTTTCCTGACGGTTAAAAAAGAAAAGAGAACTATAGATAGCAGTACTAAGTGCAACTGAAATTACATCCAATCTTTCCGTAAAACAGCAAAATGTACGGATCACAGGAGAGGAAAATTCGAAACCGAGACGAAAAAGGATAATTGAACGCATGCGCAGGGCAAAAATAAGACGAATAAGGCGTTCTCATTTCGAATTCATGCCGCGCACAAAACTGAGTTAACCAAAAGCATCGGACGGAAATAATCCGATACTCAAAATATGTCCTTGGCAGAGCTAAAGAATTTGCTTGTGCAGGACCAACGCCTGATCAATAATGCCACATATGTTTTGGTTTCGTCCGCAGTAATTCGTTAGTGCCAGTTTTTCACGCGCTACAAAACTCGGCAAAGGCTCCTGGGGTTCAGCACGTAGCTCCACGTTGATACTTACTGCAGCTAGCAATGCAACATGAATTTGAAACTTTAACTACTGCTTGACGAGACCAGTCTTAAAGAAGAGACATCCGCCGGAAAAGGGTTATACCAAGCTTTATGAAAAAATACCAAACTAACTTGCTTGAAATACATCACCGTTCAAAAGTTTGGAATCACTAAAAAATTTCTATATATTTGAAAGTAATAGCTAACTTTATTCTTGTAAATGCCATCAAATTAATCAAAAACTGCAGCAAAAACATTACCAAGTCTACCAATCACTATTGTAGTTGGAATTAAGTGATCTAGGACACAAACTTTCCATTTCTGTATAGGAACTATGGATGTTAGAAAAGCCCCATCGATAGCATCTAATGAGGCAGCCTAGTACTACCAATAAATGGTGTCGTTACACCCGAAGTTATTGCATAAATATCATGACTAGATTCTAGGGCAAGCATTTGTAAGCACAGTTAAAGCCGTTGAAAGCACAAAACTGTTAAATGAAGCATGAAATTCCCTATTCAGTTGTTGTTTGCCCTTCTTTTTATCTTGTCATCTTTAGTGTAACCATCGTTTGAAAAATGGCCAGAACTAAACGGCTTTCACTAGAAACTCGTCAATCTGTTGTTGTTTTCAGGAACGAAGGGTATTCTCTCCGTGAAATTGCGAAGAAATTAAAAATTTCTTACAAGAGTGTCCACTACTTTCTTGCAAGAAGAGAACAAACTGGATTTAATCAGTACAGAAGGAGAACTGGAAGGCCCAAATGCACAATTGTTCAAGAAGACAAGTATATTAGAGTGTTTAGTTTAAAAAACGCCATACACCAGTGTCCACTGCAACAGTAAAGGCGACTCAGAGATGCAGGCCTTACTGGTAGTGCGTCAATAACAAAACCACTTCTGAGCTTGAGAAACAAAAAGAAGAGGTTGAAGTGAGCAAAAGACCAGAAGAACTGGACAGAAGAAGATTCGACGAGAGTGTTGTGGACAGATGAGTCAAAGTTTAAGGTATTTAGATCCAAAAGAACGATATTCGTCGAGCGAAGACGAAATGAAAGGATTCTGGAACAGTGTATGACACCATCGGTCCAGCATGGTGGAGGAAATGTGATGATATGGGGTTGCTTTGGAGCCAGAATGGTTGGTGATTTGCATCGTGTGCAGGGAACATTGAACCAACACGGTTATCATTCAATTCTGCAGCGACATGCCATCCCATCGGGACAACGCTCGATTGGTGCCAATTATGTTATGCAGCTGGACAATGACCCGAAGCACACTTCTAAGTTGTGGAAAAGGTACCTGGAGAGGAAAGAGTCAGAAGGAGTGCTGTCTATGATGAATTGCCCGCCACAGTGCCCAGACCTAAATTCAATTGAGCTATTGTGGGAACAACTTGATCGCAAAGTTCGTGAGAAATGCCCGACAAATGCCTCACCCTTATGGGAATTGCTGCATGAAGCCTGGAGTGGGATTTTAACTGATTACCTGGAGAAGCTGACTGCAAGAATGCCAAGGATTTACAAGGTTGCCATTGATGCAAATGGAGGATTTTTTGAAGAAAGCAAAATTTGTAGTTTAGAACACCTTTTTCAAGTTGTAATGACGATTTGTAAACTTATTAATGATTTTACTGTCGTTTTTGATTAGTTGGATGGCAATTACATGCATAAAGTTATCGATTTTCTTCGAATATATAGAAATTTTGAGTGATTCCATACTTTTGAACGGTAGCGTATGTGTCGCCCAGGATTGTGAGATTATTGCCACAACTGATAAACTGTTCCAATCCAGATTAACAGCGACATCAGAATTTTGTCTAGTTGCCAAAGTTGTACATGTAAATGGAAATGTGGTGCTAAAATGAAATGTTTTCAGTTGCTGTAATACCATGACCACTTCGGATCCCTTCGTTCTCCGGGGACGTTTCAACAACAAATTTTCTTCATTGCTTATGCCGGAGGGAAATTTTGGCTATGACTCCAGGCTTGCCTCATGAACTATATGACGGATATTTAGGAGACAACGAAATCCTATGTCCTACAGATCTATTTAGCTTCCTAAGGAAGTGGTAGGTGTAGGCTTCATGGCTTCCTACGCAAACAAGTAAAGTGCATAGAGAAAACTTGACAATCAGAATTTGGGCTCCGTGTCGCCTCAGTACGCGCATGATATCTTTTATCTGCGAGTATTCTCTAGTTAAAGTTTATTTTTTCCTCCAAAACAAAACTTCTAGCATTTTTTTCTCTGAAAACACTCACAGCTCACTATTTAGAAGTTAAATGGTTAGCGCCACTCGGCGCTAAAACTTTTTGATTCCAAATTGCTCACAACTATAAGATTTTAGATGCATACACGGATTTTAATAGATTTTCAATAGGATTTAGAATCATTTGAATGATTTAAAATTTGTTGAGAAAAATCTGGAATCTAAAGGGTTAACGTAGTCAATTCTAATAATAATTTTGTCCAAGTTTTCTCGAAACATCAAATAAATCATGGACAAAAATAGCAAATAACTCTCGAGTGGATGGTAAAGAAGAAGCAACTTATTTTCACGTGAAGAAAACGGCGAACGGCAACCGCGGGAAAGCACATAGTCAAGTGCCAATTTCTCGCCTGCCGTTTGCTCTAACGCGGGATTTAACCTCTCTAAGGGCCAATTACACGATACGAATGTTATGTAAGATTGTTCATCCAGGGTATGTAATGTCTCAAATGCATAATTCCAAATAATCTCAAATGCATAATCCATAATGCAATTTTCTACGTTGCGATTGTCATCCTAGTCTATGCAACAAACCCTTGACGGTCTATGCAGCAAGATATCTACTTATGATTTGCAGCACTTTGTCCACGATGTTATCATCAGTTTAACACATACCCCAAGTCGAAAGTGTAAACGAGCCTTAACGTTGCAATACGAAGACCCCACTCGGATACATCACAACATAAAATCGCATACAACAATCGTATCGTCTGAATGGACGTAATACGTTGTAGACTTTTTTCAACAGAATTATACTGGCATTAACTAATGTTGAATCAAAATACTAAGTCCACAAAGTTGTGAACCTTACTTTCACCATTTGTAGTCGAGAAAAACTTAATTCGTTTTATAAACTGTCGTGACTTTCCACCACGCCGTGGAATAGTATATATATCTTAATATGCGAACTATTATGAGGGATGTCATGTACTCGTTCGAGTACATAGCTACGGTGAGCTACGGACTTTTTAAACTGTGAATATTCTTGTAAGAGTTCAAAAATTTCACATGATTTAATCCAAAAATTACTATTCAAAACAACGACTGCCCACTCGGAGATATTTCATTAAATAAGCACTTCGGACGTTTAAATGCTGCAGCAGAAAAACCGTTGAAAGTTACGGTTGAATATAAAAACACATAGAATTAAAGAAAGTCAACAACCCTTACAGGCTCGCTGAAAAATCGTAATAGCTCAATGAAGAATAATCCAAAATTACCTTCCGAAGGCTGCGAGCTATTTGCTCCTCCACTACAATACCATCCAGCTGAACAATTGTTTGTTGGTTGAGGATTACCAAATCCTTCGCAATACATACCAGGCGTGCAAGGACGACACGACAATCTGCTGGTTTGAGTAGTCTTGGAGTTAAATGTGCCAGGTGGGCATGGATTTTCCATAGGCATAGTAGTATTTTCTACGCAATAATGGCCTAAACAGGACAAAACAAGGAAATTCTGTCCTTAGCTTTACAAATGTTCCGTTCCAATAGTAAAGACAGAAACTGTTACACAGACTTGGGGAAAAGGCTACTTAACAGGATCAGAACTGGTTTGTAAGCAGGTCGTCCAAATTTGTACAGTTCCGAACATATGGCTAATATGTGTATTAGTGAAATAACACAAGTGATTATCAAGAATCCCGCGAGATGAGTGGCCCGAAACTACGTCATAATACTTAGTATTCGCCAACGGATGAATATAACAGTGAAGGCATAAAACCAAAATGGCGGCGACCATTGAAAATGTTAACAAGGAATTTTTAATACTCTTCATTCTCTACTTTCAAATAATTACCATAATTATACTAAAACAATTATACGCCTCAAGCTCAGTGAATATTATTGAATAAACCATTCCACTTCTTCTCGGGCATTATTCAACAATATTGACTGAACATGAGGAGAATAATTTTAAATATGGCCGGGGTGGGAGGATGAAGAGAAAATACAGTAGAAGACAGGAAAATCTTAACACAACTTTTTTTAAAACAAAATATTCTTCAACCCAGCCCCTGGAAGGCAGGAAAAAAATGCCGAACCCAACAGCTATTTCATTGGACGAGGTCACGCGTCAACTCTTTCTCTTCATCAAAGATGGAAGATATATTAATCAAAGGAACTCGACAAATGACGCTGGTCATTCAGCATATTACGCATCAGCTGGAAGAGAAGCTTGACAAGAGTGCAGTTGAAAGTAGTGAGCGAAAAGAAAGCTGGGATGAAAATGTAGCTAATGTCGAAGACCAGGAAAAGGACATCAATAGTGAGTCTGGCAAAAATATTATATAATAGTCTGCAATTAATAGTACTTAGAAATAGTGAACTGCATTTTTGGTTAAATCCGGTTACTAAAATTTTTTTACTCCACCTTTACCTCTTTACCTTCTTTTACCCAACTTAAGACTAGTCAGTTTTTTTATTTAGATCACCATTTTCTCTTCTGCTCCTACCCCGACTACAACTCTTACAAAAATTTCAAACGCAATTTCACATATGAAAATAATACTTTGTATGTCAATTGTTTCAATTCCATATGTGAACTGCTAATTTCATATGTGAAATAGATGTTTCGTACACCAAGATTTCACATGTAAAATTTTGAACCAGTTCATTTCACATGTGAATTAGGTATTTCATACTTGAAAACGTTCACATGTGATATGTGAAAATGCGCCAATTCTATACGTTTTTTACAAGTGAAATGACATGTGAAGTTTCTGTAAGGGAAGTAATGACCAGTCCCTAATGTATGTACGTGAAGTATGTCTAGTTTTATTTATTATTAAAACGTTGATGGGGGAATATTCAATCGTGACAGTCCAGTCACAGAAATGAATGGGCAATGGAGACTAAGCATTGCTTGCTGCGCACTTGTTGACACTGATAGTGATATTGTCGTGTTGTTATTCCGTTCAATTCGGTCCATCTCAGTTCAAGTATTGAAGAACTCGGTGATTAAGAGCATCTAAAAAGAGAAATTCTAAGACACCACCTTAAAGGCCAGCGTAAAATACTTACCTTCTGGACACAGGTTGCTAATGTACGACGACGAATTACTAAGACAGTAATATCCAGCAGGACATGATTTACAATATGTTTTACCAACTTCGTCTTGATAAGTTCCAGGAGAGCATCCCTTAGGAGTGACTGTTTCGGAAGGACAATAATACCCAGGTGGACAAATCCCACCAACACCTGTGGATTAAGAGAAAGAAACTAGTAATAATGCCAAATGACAAAGTATCACTAAATAATTTCACCACAAACCAGACCAGTTAAGGAGGTATTTCTCATGAGGCTGGTCTGATCATTAGACCGGCTTAATTTGCTAATTGTAGTTCTAATTGTTGTTCCTGTTTACACGCAGCCCGCCTCGCGATCAACCTTTATAGTTCCAACTCATTAAATCTATTTGTGTGAACTGCGGAAACAGAATAGTCAATCATTTACACGTTAGGTTAGGCCTGCTTCTCATAAGCCGGCGTCCCTTACCATGCACCGACAAACAACCGTAGTTAAACTTCAATGAACTTCGGCGGCAAAACGGAGTTGGGATCACATGGAAACCTTTGTCATAATCAGAACTCATCGCTGGCATTCCTGTGAACTTGATACAATTTTAAATTTGCCGGCATGACGCTGGTAAAGATCGCCGGCATACGAAAGCCAGGTCTTAAGGATTAGATCTAATTCTAGTCATACAGGTTTAGGAGGTTTCTAGACTTCGATTTTGTTTAGAAGCATAAACAACCTGGACTCTGGCCAGCTTGATAAGCCAATGTTAGTCTCAAAATCGACCTACAGTTTAGGCCGGCAAGAAATGAATGACAGGCGGCTTATTTCATGAGTAAAAAATCCATGGGAAAAACTGTACATCCAAATTAAAGTATCCCGAGTTGTGTCATTTACATACATAAAATAACACGCATTCCATAGACGCTTTGATTGGACGAGCTTCATTTTCTCTCAGAATGCAGAGACACGGTTGACGTCATTTTATTTTGAATTAGAGTATTGCAACTAGGCTACGCCTCGTGTTTTCACAAAGCATATTTCCAGTTGAAATGACATCATTCATGTTTCGATCACAGCACAGAGACACTCAACCAATTTTCTATTTGTGAAATAACAATCGACAACACAGCCAACAGCTCACATAAAATATAGGCTACCGATAAACCTTTACCTGGCGAATTAAAACTAACCACTTTATACGATAATTGAAGAAAAAATTTTTAACCACTAATACTCTCTGAGCAGCAAAAATTTGAAGAGAAATGTCACCGGAATATCCTTTATGAGATATATAGATACAAATATAAAACAAAACATAATCCGAAGATCAGCATCTTGAGAAATCCAAGATATGGATTAAAACAAAACGAGAAATGAGTTTGTGATATTTCGATTTTATTACAAAATCATCGTCAGACTAGGTGTAATAAAATCGAAATATCACAAACTCATTTCTCGTCTTGTTTCAATCCATACCTTGGATTTCTCAAGATGCTGATCTTCGAATTATGTTTTGTTTTATATTTTTTCAAATTGTCGGCTGGTATTGGTTTTTATATATAGATACGACACAGTCATTGTCATCTTTCCTCATGAATTCTTAAGTTTCAGAGTCATATACTGAAATACCTACCTGTATGGTACCCCAATACGCTGCAATTGCTGGTCAACGAGCTGGACACGTTTTCAGCGTGAATAGGATTGGGACGATCCACCCCTGATTCACAGTAATAACCTCCATGGCACAATGCTCTTGGTTTGGTTGATCCCGGCATATCACAGTAGTATCCACTATCGCATGGTAGACATTGGGATTTCTTTGATAGTCCAGTTGAATTACTGTAACTACCTCGTGGGCATGGCTTCCAGTCTAATCCAGTTCCTAATATATGGCACAAAATACGACCCGATGAGCTTAATTTGGTACCAACAGTAAAGTGGCAACAACGTACTTGGCTGTGAAAACATGTAATCCAAAATATAGTACATGATTTAATCAACAACCTCCGACACATTTCTTTTGTAAATTAATTATGTAAAGTCAAATTCACTTGTAAGCATCTTTTCTGTGGCAGAAAGGGCAGTAACCAGGTGAATAGGTAGACAGGAAGGTAGGCAAGTAGGCACTGGACAGGTAGGCAGGCACTCATGGCAGACAAGTAGACAAAATGGATCAGTTGGCAGACAAACTGTAGTAGGAGAACTTAGACAAACCACGCGGTGTAGCGATTTTCCATCAAAAATGCCGGAATTGTTGGGTACATAAGGTGTAAAAAGGGAGTTATTACATTCGAAAATAAACTGCTATACATTTTACACCTCAAAAGCGACTTAATCGTCTCACTTCCCCCCAAAAAATAAATACAATCAATCTCTTTCTTATTAAAGCTGTTGCCAGAGGCAGGAGCCTTGAAAGTCTTTCACTACGTGAAACATAACGAGGAAGATATATATTGGTGATATCTTAACGTGCCTGAGGTTTACTGCAATGAGGAATATACTAACCATGCTAATTTTTTAGTAGTATATATATTTTGGCTAAACTGCGGAAAATGGACCAGCCAGAGAAGAACGTTCAGGCTAAACTTACTCTTACCTGAAGGACAGTAATACCCCTTTGGACAAAGGTGATAACCAGAAAGAGGATCCCCTGCGGTGACATTGACAGGAGTGCAGTAATATCCTGCAGTACACTGCTGACAAACTGACGCTCTAGTTGTATTAGTAAACAAACCAGAAGGGCAATCTCTCGGAGTTTTGCTTCCTAACATTCAGATAGACAGCAAACATCAACGTTAATCATCACTGCTATAACGATAACTTTGGCTGTTTATGCTCCTAGTGATCCTAATAAAAAGCCAATATGAGCCGGATTATGAAAAATAACTTCTTAAAAGAGAATTCTACGTTAAAATCGACGGAATTTTATTTGATTCTTTGATATTTTTATTCGATAAACACGTTCTCAAAGCTTTTTCCAGTTTGAGTTGAATTTTCTTTTCATAAAACAAAATCCCAATCAGCGTTGTGGACCTGTACTGTCAGCGGCCGTTCACGACTTAGGTTATGGGATGACATACATAATTCATAGCTCAGTGTCAAGGAGTCAACGATAAAGGACTCTTTTGGCAAATAGCAAGCCATTCGAGCAAGTGAACACTATCCAATGCACAATTGCGACGTTTATGCAGTGACATAGAGCTCCACTGTAACAAACGTTACAACCAACCGCTGATAGGATCCAGTGAGCTGACGGTACTGTCAGGGAGAAGCTTCAGTCAGAACGTTGACCACAATTTTTTTTTTCCCGGAAAGAAAATTTAATAGAAGTGATAAAATTTAGACAACGTGTTTGCTAAGATAAAAGAATCTAATAAAATTTGATCAATTTCGGTATACAGTTCTACTTTAAAATTCTATTGAGCACAGTCTATTATTACGATTTCTGTGGTACATTAGGGAAAAAGAGGCGTTTAAGACAATACTTTCATTCCTGAAACCTATTACAAATATCCAAGCACATTTATGTCTAAAAATACCTAACTGTTGGAGCACAGCATTGTGAATTTCCGTGGTTAACAAACTTACAAGGTGTCCATGCCGTAAGTTGATAAAAATTTGGTGAATTGACTTTATCATGCAACAAAAACTTAGCGCCAAAAATCGGTTAATTACCTGTTGGGCAGTGGAATCCGATGGGGCAAGCAATTGCCTCAGCGACCTTTGACCTTTCTGGGCAGAAGTATCCTGCTTTACATTCACCAGTTGGAGAACTCCTTCCTTCAGAGCCACAAAAGTACCCGGCTGTACAATTTGTACATTGGGACGCTGTCCACCGGCCTGTATTGTTTGAAAAAGTTCCTCTGGGACAAAGTGTTGGTCGAGCGCTTCCCTTTGGACAATACGAGCCATAAGGACATTCTCTGTGTTTGGATGAAGTGGAATACTTTGGGCAATAGCTTCCCTCTTCACAAACTCCGGTTAGGTTGGTCCAACCAGGATACTGACAGTAGCTGCCCTCAGTGCATGGAGTACACGAGGAAGAATTCTGAAGACCTATCGAAAGTAAATTTGGTTCCATACAAGGTGAAACAAATTGCTCAACTCAATTCATATTCTGCTTAAGTCAGGATAAAAGGTATCATGAATCGTTTTGCCAACAATATGACAATTATCAATTAAACTATTGAACCAAAACTACTGAAGATTATCAATAAAACACACCTGATATGTTACTGAAAGTACCAGCTGGGCAAGGCTGAGGGAAGTCAGTTCCCTCCGGACAGAAGTATCCCGGCGGACAAATGTTGGCAGCGTTTCCCTGGGTAGGAGTCGATTTTGTAGCACCTAAATTGATCATGAAGGAATTGGGTTATCCAGCGGTAAGTACTTATGACATTATTCATATTTCAAATTATTTGGTTTGCCTCGTGATATTGCTAAGTATCGCAATTCCCCCTGTAGTAACTGTAACTCTCAGTCTTGAGACTTGTTGACAGATTTGTGCCATGAAACTGGAATCTAAAAGGCCGCCCATGTCCGCCATTTTTAGCTAAAGCCATCGCCTTCGACTTATGCAGTAAGTCATCAAGTACAGTCTGTATGTTGGAAATTAGCCAATTAGAGCGCCTGTTTTCAAATGCTGCTTTAGTTTTGCAATGATAACAGACAACGGGTTAAATCAAAAAAGCTGTTCAATGCCAGCAGATATCTTTGTATAACACCAAGAGAGACCTTTGCTAACAGAGAAATTTATATTACGTCCTGTAAGGACTCGTTAAAAGACAAAGCATTAACGCGACAACAATCTGTGCATGTTTTCTCATCGAGAATTCTAAATGAAAACAGTAAAAGATGTAAGAGAACGTCATATCTTCTTCAAAATCCATCACAACGCCAATTGACTCAATTTCCCTGCTACATATCAGGAAGATACTCAGTGTAATGCAACGATAATACTCATTAAATGGCCTAGCTCCTTATCCGGTCTGCACACAAAATGACGCACGCAGATTGGTTGACTAGCCAAGCAGTAAGTTTTCGTAACGACCGGCACGTTTTGGCGGGAAAATTTTCTAAATAATCTGAAGACGAACAAACCAGATTCACTAGTAGGTATGTTTTACGAAAGAGCAACAACTACAAATTATACTACAGACGTAGTCAAATCTCGACGATGCTTTTAAGCAGAAAACTAAATGAATAGATATAAAAAACATGAATAGGTAAAGACAAGCAAGTAAACCTAAGCCGCTACTTCGTAAAACAAAAAGTTCCCTAAAAGCGATGAAGGAAGAAACTCAAATTTAGCCATATGACAAGTTCCTTATTAACCTTTTCGCTCGGTCTGTACGGATAAGCATTTGCTTTCTGGGTTTTTTTTTTCGTGCAGACCTACTTCGTCGCTCGGTCGGTACGAAAACCCCATAAAAATATTTTCCTGTACACACCTCACACTCGGTTAATAAGTAAACAAAATTCGTGTCCGACTTGCATGGGATTTACTAATCCCATGTAGGTAGGCCGCTAATATAACTTATGGTTGCTTGGGTCTGTGAGACGAAGTGTCTCCATTTAAGTTTAAATAAACCATGTCTATAAAACCAGTGGGAAATATTTTTAAATAATTTCCACTTGTCACGTGATAGACGTGGTATATTTGATTATGATTATTTCGACTAATTACTTAAAATGATTTAGTTATGCCAAAATAAAAGAAAGTATGAATGGACAAAATACGATCCAAAATTCGATTTACTCATACAACACAAAGCCCTAAGTTCACTTCCCTTAAAGTGCGTATGAAGTGAAAATAAGTTTATTTAATGTGGAGTGATAGTAAATGGCGCTTACAGCTCTTCCATAGCTTCCTTTGTTCTTGAAACATTCAGATTTTATTAACATTTATCTATAACATCATGTCTGGCATGGCGACTTTAAAACAATTTTCTTCCGTAACTGAAACAAAACGGAAAGCCATCTCGTTTTGCTTGAAGGTGAATAGCGCAGGATATTCCGAGATGGAGGAACTAATCAGATTGTGCAAAAAACACTGTTCACCTGATGGCACATGTGCAATAGCTTTTTATTCCAGTGATAAAAAAATCTGAATTCAATGTAGTACTTTCCGGCCAACCGGGCCCCTTGATTTCTTCCGGGCTCCCTGATATCTTCCGGGCCCGCAGTGGATTAGACCCCACTACTCCGCTCCGCCCCACCCCCATTCTCGGCGCTACTGTTAATCTTATAACGTCATGGATACGTATCAAAGAAGTCTGAATACATCAAAAACAGAGTTATAGAAGACATGTAAACACCATTCATGATGAACATAACAATTCTTTCAAATAAAACAAACTTAATTTTCAGTTTGTATGCACGTTAAGTAATATTTAAAAACCGATGAGTGCTTTATCGGATTTAAAACACCAGGCGATGAACGCGTACTGCAAGATTTTTAAATGACTTATTAAAAGAAACTCTTAACATGCCTAATTTGCGAAGAACTTTAGAAAATTTATGTTTTCCAAGCCGAAAATAATTTGAGGAAGAACTTGAGGAGAAACGTAAGCGCGAGCCTTTGTCACATTTAAAGACACGACACGGTTATGATTTTCCTTTGTGTTTTCCTCATGAATTTCGAACACGTTTTACAAAGAGTTTTACAATTTGTACCACACGACCAAAAACCAAAGCAGGACGAAAATATGACCGAGAGTACTAACCTTCTATACAGAAGAACCCAGCGGCGCAGAAAGTGTTTGGATAAGTTAACCCAGGATGTCCACAATAATACCTTCCTAGGCACGCGGTACACTCAGCTTGAGATGCACGACCAGTTAAATTATTAAATGTTCCAATGTCACAAGGGAACTCCTTTGCGAAAGTTGTTCCATTTGGACAGTAATATCCTTCTGGACATAAGTAAAGGTTGTAATTCACCACAGGCTTGTGTGTTGCATTGCAGTAAAATCTTTCAGGACAAAGCTTACAAGAAGATTGAATAGGTAAGTCTTGGTAGAATCCAGAAGGACAAGGACGAGGTTTGCTGTCCCCTTCTAAGCAATAATGGCCAACAGGACATGAATAGTTTACTGGTGTGATAGTTGACTGGCCTGATGGGCAGTAAAATCCTGACGAACAGTTTCCAGATGGCACTGATAGACCCGTACTATTGCAGAATTTTCCAAGAGGACATAATTTGCATGAAAATTTGTTCGTTGCTCCCGGAGAGTCCAAGTAATACCCCGGCTCACAGGGCACCTGGTGACTTGACCCTGATGGGCAGTAATACCCCGGAGAACATCTTTTACCTGTTATCCCATCATTTGGAGTCGATACGCTGGCTCCCAGAGTGCAATAGTAACCGGCTGTACAGTTACCCGTAGGGGCGGGGAGGCCAGAAGTGGCACAGTACGACCCACCGCGACAAGGCAACATTTGGTGCGATCCACTTGGACAGTAATAGCCAGGTTGGCACTTCCCGCCATTTACAGTCGTCATGTTGGTCGTTGCACTTCCATTACAGTACCAGCCCTCGCTACAAGGTCCCGTGGGCTCAGACAAACCATTTCCTTCACAATACATTCCAAGTGAGCAAGGCAGACAGGATGATCTCGATCGTTGTCCTAAATAAGCAAGATTTAAAACATATTTATACATGACCTATTTGGTAAGTGTTTGTTAAGATGAATTCGCCGTATAGATAGTTTTCGCACATTAAAAAGAAAATTCTTAATAGCTTGTTTCTGAAGGGGCATATCATATACCGGTGGCTACAATTGTGAAGCTATGAATCATTTCAGCGTGGAACTGCTGAAAAGTCTAAATGTTAACGGTTGTTCAAAAACCCAAGGCCACTAAATTGCATGGATAATAAGATTGATAGGCATACATTGTCAGGTTTCATATCGCGTGAGTTACTGGCACTAACGGACTATTTCGGATCGACGGACAAAAATATGTGGTGATAATTAACTCAGTCATTGATCTTGTGCTCCTAAACACTTTAATCGGTTTTCCAACTTCCCTTACAGAATTTACAAGAGCTAGACTACAGCAATGTGTAACGCCACATAATATTATCTTTACTTCCGTTGCATCTGTTCGTGCCAGCTTTCCAGGTGATATGGCATCTGGCAATGGTGGTCGAAAAACTGCGAAGCAAATAAAGCCAAGTATTCCACCTCAATGATTACATTTTACTTGAAAATAGTTTAGTCATCTCTGTAATAACAAGTAAAATTCTAGGCTTTAGCAGTCCTCATTATTCTTACCATTCTCATAATCTTTAATGTCAAACATTCCGTTATTCTAATCACAAACAACCGGTTAATGTAGTTCATTATTATATGGCTGAGCTTGCTATCTTGCCTTTACGCAAAATAACGCACGCTGATTGGCAGTCAAACCATGCAATAAGTTTTTCGTACAGACCGGAAAGTTTTGGCGGGAAAATTTTCGAGTTGATTTGAAGACAAACAAACCAGATTCAGGAACGTTTAGCAAAAGACTTAGAATAACAAACTACCAAAAAATTACTTAAATTTTCTCAACAATGATCTGATGATCCAGATCTGTTCCAACAATGCTGATCTAGATCTGTTCAGTTAATATAGAGACATTAACAGCTTAGTCTGTACCACATAGAAGCCAGATTGGGGAGCGTCGTATTTGTAAAGCAAACGTCGCTAGTTTGAAATTTTTCGCTTTTCAACAGAAACGGGTTTACGACTGTGTAGCCTCGCCCACATCACCACCACATATTTTTATTCATTTTTTCTGGCGTTCTCTAACTGCCTTTTGTGCTTACATAAATCTCTTAATATGTCCCACGGATATTACAACAGAGCAACCACATGACATTATGACAAAAAGATACCTATTTAAAAAAGGTATGGATGATACTTTTCAATCAGCTGGAAAGCTGAAACAATGAAACTGTTCACTAACCTGTCATACTGTTGTAAGTTCCTTCTGGACAAGGATACTGTCGTGCGTAGCGAGTGTTATTTGGGCAATAGTACCCAGTTGGACAAGTGTTGTTCACAAAATTCTCTGTTAAAGAAAGGCAAAAGTAACCTGCAGGGCAACTTTTGCACTCACTTAGCCCCCATACGTCGTTATAGGTACCAGCTGGACATGCTTTAGGTCGATCCGTCTGACCAGGGCAGTAATGAGCTGTAGGACAGATATTACCAATACCTGTATATTGCCCAAGGAAGTCCGGAGATGGACATGTTCCATTTGTGATGTTGTAGGTATCAATAAAAGGTTTCGGTATACTTACACCTAAAGTAATGAAAAAGAAATTATCCACGAACTCATGGACAAAATAAGCGTTCGCTTTTTCAGAATCTTCCTAAAGTTTATAAGAAGAGAATATTTCATGAATAACCTACACCGAGGATGGTTCTGAAACAGAATCAAAACACTGCACATCCTCACAGATATGTAGCGCGAAGTTGTCATTGAAATCGCAGCTATGCTCTCGGCAACGGCCTCCGTAGCTTAGTTTGCAGAGCATCGCACTAGATTCGCGAGGTCGCGGGTTCGATTCCCAGCCGGATGGCCCAAAGTTGCATTTTTCGCAACAGGTCCCAGTTGGATCTTTGAAAATATCTGGACACTGGAGATTTTCCTCCTTAAGAATTACCAGCTTACCAGTCAGCGGTCGAGTGTAAATGCCATAATGTTCTATCGAACATACTGTTCCCAGTTGACTTGATAGCTCAACCGGAAGAGCAGCGGTTCGGAAACCCGTATGCGCAAGTTCGAATCCCGCTTAAGTCAGCTTTTCTAGTTGACTTTAGCAGTGTAAAGGGTTCCCGTTCGAGTAAAATTAGAAAAAAGATGTCTAAGCGCTCATCAGTGATTGAACCAGAGATCTTTTGATTTTAATTTATACTCGCTATTTCACCTTTCATATGCTTTTCATATTTGGTCTCATATCCGTTCTAGTCAAATTAACAAATCCAGTCGAACAGAAAATTCAGTTAATAAAACAGCGATTTTGTCGTGGTAACAAATTTAAACACAGTTTTTAAATACGTAGATACCATGGTGAATGGTAAGTTAAGATAAAGTAGGAGAAGATGAAGAGTAATATACGCTTAAAGAGGTATACACAGTTACCAAAGACTGTTGGATAGTTTAGTTCTGGATAGTTTAGTTCAGTCTTCAACTGGCGCTGTTGTCATTTGAGAACTTATTGATTTCACTCTGGCTAACACCGCACAATTTTACACGTCAAGGGGAGACCTCCGAGAAACCTGCCAGTTGGAGGGTTAAGGCTCTGATTCACATTAGAGAGCTTAAATGAAGCAACAGCCGTTCATGAATCACAAAAGGCTTTTCCTCGCAATGACGTTTTTCATTCAAAACAAAAAAAATATCAATAATTTCAAATCCCAGCGACGTCGTCTAAGTTCTAAAAGGTCGTTTTCATTCTGTACAGACATAATTAACAACGTTTCCAGTTCCTAAGGACGACGTCTACTCCTACGACTTCAACATCTGCTAGTAAAGTTCATTGTTGTCTCGGTGATTATATGCGCTACGATCTCTCTTGGGATATTTACATTATCATCATCTTTGGTTGCATTAAACAAACTTCTATTCAAAGAATACATGGCCTAAATATCAAAAACAACTGTTTGTCGAATCTTCGGTTTGACGGCCGTGACTAAAAAACGTCGATCGCTTAAGGTCTCTATTATGACAATGCGACGCTATAAAAATCTATTATTGTAAAAGTAGAAGTCGGTATAAAAGAAATCAATTCGGATCATTTTTTTTTATTTTTTTTATTTTTTTAATTTTTTTTTATTTATTTTTTTTTTTTTGACGGGAGGAACATGACGAGAGGAATTTATACGGAGGCAGCTAACCCCTTCACGGACTGGTTTAATTTATCGAGATTTTACACTGCAGTTAAAATTCACTTCGTACTTGATAAGGCAGCTAAACCAGCTAGCCTCATTATTCGATGGCCGATCTGTAATAAAAGAAACCTTTTCCTCATATAAACAAGACCGAAATAGCATTCACGTCAACCCCAGATGAAAGTTACAGCTCCATACATATAGCTAAGTCTGTCTTGTCGTCCTTCTATTTCAACAGTCATGTTTGTACATGCTTTAGGTTAATCCTTTCCGGTCCGCACCCGACGTATTAATTTTATTCTGGCAAACGCCAAACGATTTCTCTCGTCAAGAGGAAACGTTTCGGACAGGAAAGAGTTAAAATCGACGACTTGCCCATACTTTCTGAATTTCGCTACAAAGTGTAAAGCACGTGAGCTTAGAGAGCAGGATTGCTAATTTTCTGTATAAACACAATTAGCAGAAAATAAGCAAAACTAAGTAGTTTTCCAAGTGATATCCTTTCCAATTCAAAGTTAAGCTGTCTACCAGCTCGACATAATAACCCAGCCCTTTTTCTGACTAGGACTAGTCTTGTTATATAAACATTCCTGCAAAATTGACATACCTGAAGTACAATAATAGCCAGGATCACATGGTCCAGTTGGTGTAGTTAAATTGCTACCATCGCAGTAAAATCCAGGTGTGCAATCTGTACATTGAGATTGCAAATATAGCCCAGTCTGGTTGCTGAATGTACCTAAAAGAGTTATAATTTGAAGAGTTAATTTCACATTAAAATACAATAAATACTACTATGGGGTTAAAAATACATTGCAAAGACAGGTAGAGTCAGATTAAAGACAGCGTAGACGGAAAAGTCGCCAAGAGACGTACAATAAATAAAGCTAATGAAGAGCTTCCATAAAGATGTTTTGGCTCCTTTCTGTCCGTATACTGTAATTCTTCTACTATTTTACTCGGGCTAACGCCAAACGATTTTACCTGCAACAAGGAAGCCATCGAACAGCGATAAGTTAAGCAGGTCTGAATTAACTCCTTAATTTCTCTCCTGATGGACCCTAAACTATTTTACCTGGACCAAAGCCAGGCGATTTCACCCCCCAAAGCATCTACGACCGCAAAGAGAGTACGAACAGCAATAGTCAAGTCAAATGGTTCGTTATTGCAGATGCAGTATTCTAGTAGAATGTGTTCAAACGGTTGTATGCGTAACTTTCTTGCTTCTTTGGGGCCTAACTTTAAGCCACCTTTGAAAAAAAACATTACGTTTTCTGTTGTCTGCAAGCTAAGCACTAGAAGATGTATTAAATATGTCAGAAGTCTATACTGTACACGAACATGTCTTCATCATAAAACTGTAGTATGAAGCCAAATCACACGAGCGTAGAAGTCACTGTTTACCCAAACGCTAGCGACAGTATTGAAACCTCTTCAAAAAATTTTATAGCACCTTGAATACATTTTATATGAATGCACAATATTAATTCTACAAACCCTACACTCCGTTTTAAGTTGTTTTTCCAAATAGTAGATGTCTATCAAGGAACTCTTACTTTGGCTCATCTTCGATCTAGCTCTACTAATGTTTCACCACAGCCTCTCCGCTTTTTTTGTAACTGGGCTTTCAAAAAAACCAAACAAAAAACAAATACAATTCTAAACAGTATTACACATGTTACCCTACCTGCCCTACAGGGTCGCAGATTGCTGCCAGTTCCCTTGGGACAGTAAAATCCGCTCAAACACGTGTGGTAACCTTTTGACACGTTCTTTGAGAGCGTTCCTGTCCACGTCAAAGGTAAGCAAAAATACCCTTCGGGACATACTTCACACTGGCTCGCTGATGAAAAATTAGTAAATCTACCAGGAGGACATGGTTTTGGTCGAGCACTTCCCTCGGGACAGTGGAAACCAGGTGGACAATCATACGGTGTGGGTGACGTGGAATTGATGGGACAAAACGATCCATTGGCACATGTGCCACTGAAGTTGGCCAAACCAGGTGTTGCACAGAAAAACCCTAAAAAAGAGTCAAATCAATAATATGAAATACCATAGTTTACAAACGTTCTATTAATATTACCTTAAAAATAATCAAGCAATGGTATTTATGCAGGTCCAGACTAAGAATCGTTACGTCATAATTACAGCAACGAAAGACGAAGTTCGAGTACTTCCAGTTATGGATTAAACAAGCCAAATATACCTCGCTTGCATGCGCTTCAGGACATTACTACAGGATGTATACCGTGACCGAGAAGTTTAATTAAGCGATATATCAACCTGAGGGCGAAGCCTGAAGTATATTGAAAGTCATACTTTCTTTCGAAATATCAAAAGAAGTGTTTAATTTGCCAGATAAACATATGGAAAAAGCGAAATTTCGGTCGAAAGTACATGAATATCTTAATGGGCTTGATAAGTTAGTTATCAACCCCCGTACAACAAAAGAAATTGAGCCAACGATGATACATGATATTCACCTCATCTACGCTTCAGTGTTGGATAGGAAATAAATCATAACTCAAAGGCTCTTGTTTTTACAATCACTTTATCCTGCGTTGTGAAAGTCCATTGAGGTACACGCCAAACCTCATCAATCAAGAACTAATTTGCATTCACAAACAGATCATCCTGAGGAAGGCTTACGAGAGGATCGAAAATTTTCATCGTGGCTCATTTTTAGCTTACACTGTAATATCTAGTAAACTAGTACATGCACTGGTCCCAATGGCGTTTAACAGGATATCAAATCCCCATTCGCATGAACAGCCAACAGCTCCCTCATCGCAATTTGATGAGCTTGCCATGATAAATAAGTAATTTATTTCTATAAATTATATTTTTGAAGATAAATAGGTAACTTATTTCATTATTAAGCACGTTACGGCTTATGAAGCGACTTTCATCTCGTAGACTCACTCAGTCAATACGAAATTGAACAATGAACCCCGTTAAAGAATGAAAGACTAGGGCCTAAGATAAACTGTCTTAACAATTGCTGACACAGTTGTTTAGTATATCAGTATTCTTAAAAGAAAGTAGAACACACATGATCGCAAAGGATAACGAGAACAAACAGGAATGGAGAGTCGATCATAAGACCTCTCCGGAATGCTAGGTCAAGTTGTTCAAGAATATAGTATGGAAAAAGCTTTGCACATCAAGTTATACTTGAATGCGCTTCGATTCTAGTCTACCATGTTAGAACAAACCATTCAGCCAAAACACAAAAATTGAAACAAATTAAAAAAAATAAATTTATTTAATAAAACAAATTAACTGCTCTTCAATAGTCACATTAAGTTAACTACTGCATTTTCTGAAACTCAATGATTCATGAGGAAAAAAGAAATTAAATCAGTATTGAGAGGGAGTTTGGGAATGTGATCCTGACTAACATAAGATTTCGACAACACTCAGGTCGATTTTCTCCCTAATTACTGATTGTTTCGCGAAATCATTATCATGCGCAGCACTCGAAAATCGTATTTGACCTGACTCCCTAAAAATATTCCAAGATGTTTTAAATAAAACGAAAGCAAATGGAAATCAAATTAGTCACTCCTTCTAGTGAATGATATATCAGATCAAACAACCGATGAACAACTGTGACAACTAAGCAACTGAACAATTGCGACGAATTATAACAAATAACTACAAAATTTTCGTGTTCCTTTTACTCGGAGGATGACATTGAAACATCAATCTAAACACTCCAATTGCTTACAAATTAGCAATAAACTGGCAGGAGTGTCTCACAAAAACCTAATTGAATAAAAACTTCGTTAAATAAGTTAATCCTGTGTAGTTTACAATCGATTTTTAAATCACGGAGTATTAAAAGTAAAACAGACTGAAGTTTAATCACGAAATATCTCCCTGAGATCATGAAATATGTTCCAAAGATCAGTGTTCATTACCACCTTACCTTCTGTACAAGGCAGACAATCTTCAACGCTAACTTGACGTTCGTTAGGTTGATACGTCCCAACTGGACACAATATTGGCTGTTTGCTTTGCATCGGGCAGTATCTTCCTATTGGGCAAGGCTTCTCTTGCTCACTATCCGACCCTGGCGGGCAGTAATAACCTGCAGCGCATGGCCCGCTAGTCACGTTCAATCCGGCTTCAGAGCAATAGTATCCCGGTGGGCACGACTGACATTCCTCAGCTTTCTTTAAACCTGAATTACGACATTAAAATAAAATTCTTTCATTGGAGATAAAATTTACATTTCCCATCAAAACACAACGTTATGTTAGATAGTTAAAATGTTAAATTCTTTGACGTCAGCAGTATATAGTTTGTTGCGTGAACAGGATGAACTACTGCCGATAAATGTAATTTGAGAACACCATGAGTGTCATATGTGTGACAGCGCATGAGATAGGATTTTATTATTATAATTGCGACTAGTGTTACTAAGAAAGCAAAGTCACATACGAGAAAGGTTTCCCACAAACTGTTGGAGTACGATAATAAAAGTTTGGAGCAAACGGTCGTATATTGTTCTGGTATCCTTACACTGGCAATAAAGAACCTGTATAGCACGAGGTAACAGTTACACAACACAAAACAAAACAACACAACACAACTCAACACAATGTAAACTGGCATACCACAACACAACTTAACAAAGTACAACATACACAACACAACTCAATGTAACACAACACAAAACAACACAAACCACAAAGCAACATAACACAATGTAAACTGACATACCACAACGCAATCTAACACAACACAACGCAACGCAACATAACACAAAACAACTCAACACAACACAGTGTAAATTGACATACTACAACACAACTTAACACGACACAACATACCACAATAAACATCTCTCAACCCAACAAAATGTAACGTAACGCAATGCAGGGCAATGTAGTATTAGACTGGGAAAAAAAAGAAAAGAAAAGAAAAGAAAGGAAAAGAAAAAGAAAGGAAAGGAAAGAAAACAAAACAAAAGGAAAGAAAAGAAATAAGAAAGGAAAAGAAATTAAAAAGAAAACAAAACAAACAGAAGAACGGAAGGAAAGGAAAGGAAATAGGAAGAAAAGAAAGAGAAAGAAAACGAAAGAAAAGAAAAAAGGAAGAGAGGAAAAGAGAGGAAAAAGAAGGAGATGAAAGGAAACGGAAAATAACGAAATGAGAAGAAGGGGAACAAAACCAATCAAAAAAACGTACACGGCAAAAGAAGACAAACCTAAACCCTAGGTATTCCTACGGTGAATAAAATAACATAGTAAGAATAGAGGTTAACCATATTTAATACCTGTTTGGTTATTAAGAGTTCCAGGTGGGCACTTTGAAGGTTCGCCGGTGCGATTTAAGCAATAGTGGCCTTGGGGACAGATGTTGGCATTTTCACCTTGATTTGGGGTCCCAGACACAGCTCCACGTCGACAGAAATATCCTGCTGAGCATGTTTGGTTAGGTTCGATCATCCCTATTAAAAATTTTGAAAAGTGATAAGAAAATAATAAAATTGCACTGATCTTGATGATTATACAAAACGAAACTTGGGCAGTAAGTTGGTGAATCTACCTATGTAGAAAAGTATTTTAAATTAGGCCATATAGCAATGAGGGTTAAAGGACTGACTACGGAGCTATCGCTTATATTGCAATTTTACTTTCCACGTTTACTCAACAGTTTCTTACCCCATTGTGGACAATAGTAGCCTGGCCGGCAGGATATGCAATCCTCTTCCTTTGTTTTTCGAAATTCATTGTTGTATGTTCCAGGCTTACATGGGTTATCATAAGGATTCTTAGTTCCATTAGGGCAGTAGTACCCTCTAGGACATGGAAAACGTTCGAAGGATGATTGATTTTCAGGGCAATAATATCCTTCCATGCATTCTTTGCACTTAGATAATCCAGTTTGTGGAGCATAGGTACCAGTTTTACAACGTATAGGCCACGGTGATCCTGTGCAAATGAATAATAAAAAGTACAGTCTAAAACTACATATAAATTAGAAAAAAAAGATGAAAGAAATTTGCGACCAGAAAGTCTTAAGTTTAATATGAACGAAAAACAATACAGATCTAGCTGCTGCCCAGAGTCATTTCCAAGTACATCAGTGTTACATCATCACCATCACTGCAACCTTTATCATCATTGTCGATACCACGATAATCTTCATTCTTATATAGCTGAGGTCGCTACCTGGTCTGTACACAAAATGACACACGAAGGTTGGCTGCGTAGCCGTGCAATACGTTTTTCGTACAGACAAGCAAGTTTTGGCAGGAAAACGTCCGAGTTGATTTGAAGGCAAACAAACCAGATTCAGGTATGTTTTACAAAAAATTTACAATTATAACAAACTACCGAAAAAGTAGTGAATTTGTGGACCATGCTAAGGTATTAGGGGTTATTATATCTAATACCCTTCAATGGAACCATCATGTTGCCGAAGTTGTTAAAAAGGCAAATAAATGTTTGTACTTCTTGGTTTTACTAAAGAGAGCGAACGTTCCATTCGCGGATATTATCAGTTTCTATCGCACCTGTATTAGGCCCATACTTAAGTACTGTGCGCCAGTTTTCCATCATGGACTTCCTGCATATTTGAGTGATGATTTAGAGAATATCCAGAGACGCGCGCTTTCTATTATATCTCCAGGTGCATCTTACTGTCATAATTTAGAGTTATTTAATGTAGGTATACTAAAGAACAGGCGCCGAGAATTTTGTACAAAGTTATTTTACTCGGTAGTACACAATACTGATCATAAACTTTATCCTCTTTTACCACTAAAGTATGTCCCTAGGTATAATTTGAGGAGGCAGCGATTATTTAATCCTCCAATTTGTAGAACCAATCGCTATAAGAATACTTTTATTCCTGCTATGATATGTAAGCAGTTCGTAACAAATTTTTTTTATTTCTTTTTTTTTTTTAAAAAAATTTTTAGGATTTCCATATTATTTTATCAATTTATCCTTAATGTAAATTATCAATTTTGTAAATTTAGATACATTTACGCAATCCAGCGTTAGTGGACTGCGATGTAAATGTTTTTAACGAACTATTAAACTATTAAACTAATTAAACTAAACCTTCTCAACAGTAATTTTAATCGGGAAACTAAATGAATTAATACAAAAGACAAGAAATAACAGGTAAAGACAAGCAAGTAAACCTTAGCCGCTCACTCAAGATCTAAGACGTTCGTTAAAAGTGATGAAGAAAGGAGCCAAAAGCCATATAATAAATTCCTTATTAACCTCGTTTGTTCGGTCTGTACGGGAAAGTATTTGCTCTCAATTTTTTCCGCACAGAGCTGTACGAAAATTTCAGGCAAATTCTTTCCCGTTCAGATCTCACACTCGGTTAATAAGTAATCATTATCTTCATCGTGATCTCCACCATCACC
Source organism: Heliopora coerulea (assembly GCA_030142905.1). Classification (NCBI taxonomy): domain Eukaryota; kingdom Metazoa; phylum Cnidaria; class Anthozoa; order Scleralcyonacea; family Helioporidae; genus Heliopora; species Heliopora coerulea. The sequence continues at coordinate 1,589,370 of JASJOG010000023.1, forward strand.
ATCATCCTCGACGTATTCGTTTTTCATTGTCGTCTTCATGACTACAATGTCATCATCATTACTACAATGATCTTTACTGCCAAATTCACAAAACTAATTCAACTTTTACCATTACAACCATCATTATCACTACCATTACTGTCACTTGCAAGCTCCCGTTAGGCGTTCAAATTTTATCACGTGGGGTTACACTTAAAAATTGCATGTTTTTTTTTTTGTGAAATCGACAATCTTTTCGACCGGATTTTTAGGGATTACAATCGTATCACATAATTTTCAGTTCCACGAACATGAGTAGCTTAAAATATTAGGTTCTTCATATTTCCAGTTCGGCCCTCAGCTTTTAATCGCAAACAGACCTTCACAGTCCAATATTTACGATTTGAATGCAACAGTTCAAACGAAGACGTTGTCTTCTTCGCCTGTTGTTTATGTCCCGAAGACGCAAATAACAACTAAAATTTTGGTCTCGCAGCGTAAAATTTGAGCAAAAACCGAAGTTTTTTTGCGTAATTATAACCCCTAATTTTGCCAAGTGAACTCATACAAGAAGATAAGCCAATACCCGTTGGATAGGAAAAGGTCTGTTCTACTAACCTTCAGGACAATAGCTACCAAGAGGACAAATTCCTCCGAGCCCAGTTTCCCTTCCATCAAAGTGGGGACACGAAGTGTTGTCAATACGATTACAGTCAGAGCTGTTTCTTCCAAATGGCTTAGGTCTATCCACTCCATAAGCACACCAATGACCTGCCGCACATTTCGTCGTCACGTTGACCATGTGTTCATATCCGCAGTACATACCAGCCTTGCAAGGTTTGCACTGTGAAACTTCGTAATAACCTTTCTCCGGTCCATACGTTCCTCGTGGGCATGACTTAAGGTCTTTTCCAGTGCCTGCTGGGCAGTAATAACCTAAAAAATTCACGCACTTCTGTATTACTTGATCTTCTAATTGCATGGGCACGATTAGTTCATATTTTGGCAACAGTTTTAGCGTCATGGTTATTCACTGTACTCAGGACAGTGGTCGTTTGTACGAATGCCGGATAGCTTGTATAAAGGAAAAACGTTTGCAAGTATCCATGCTTTGAAAAAGCGAACTTATATTTAATTTCGCTAATCACACAAAAAGGTGGATAACTCGCAGTTTACTGAATAAAACTTAAGTTCAGGTTAGTTTTACGTGACTACTTCAATCTTATTTTCAAATACTCCTGATTATGCAAAAATTAGACTTAAGTAACTGCCGAACTTAATGATCACCATAGTGTGAATTAAATAAAAGCGAGCGTATACAATCGCAGACTGGTTCGCTTGCTAGTTACCACGTTACGCTTAGGAGCAGAAGTTTGTTAAAACGCAAACGTGCTGATTAACTATAAAAATTACATTTAATAAATCAGGGATCTTGAATAAATCAGGAATCCTGATGACAATTATCACTTTTTCGTCGAACTCTTAAGGTGCAGCCCTACTTTCGGTACTCACGAGAAAGACATACAAAATGATGCGCTATTCGGTTCCTCCCAGTAGCCTTAAATATGGATTCGAAGAATGGATTATGTCTTCGCAAAGGGTTGTTTAAACTTGCGATTTTGTGCCTGGCGATTGACATCTTGGAGTGTGTGTTAAACTGACGACAGCATCGAGGACAAACTGCAGCGAATCATAAGCGGGTGTCTTGCTGCATAGACTGTTACGGGTTTATTGCATAAAGCAGGATGACAGTCGCAACGTACAAAATCGCACGTGCAAAAAGGCCTCAAAATCATCTAGCACATACAGCAATCTGACATTTAACAATTATTGGATTTGGCTTTCGCATGATATCAAGAATTATCCAGACCAAGGTCAATGTTATCTACCGAAGCCGAAGGCTGAGGCAGGTAACATTGACCGAATAATTGACCAAACCCAATAATTGCTTTATTATACAATTATAAATCGAGGAAGACTCCTCCATGACATTACTGGCGGCTAAGAAAAGCTTGTCAGACTAACAATTACGTCACCTACAGGCAATTTTTGATGTCTTGAAGGTGGCGAGAAATCGAGAATTGTCTGCAGGTTTTTAACCAATCAGAATCGAGATTGTAGCAGTATTTCATAATTAATGTTCATTATTGGATCGGAGTACGCCAACATATTTACCTTCTGGGCAGATGACTGTGGTCCCTGCTATAACGCAATAAAATCCAGCCGGACAAGGTTCACATCTCACGGCACCAGTGTAGTTAACATAGCTATTGTTGCGGCAGGGAATTGGCTCTGGCACACCACCAGGACAGTAATGGCCCACTGGACATTGGAAACCTGGTGGTTTGACATACTTTGAACCACTTGGACAGTAATAACTGGAAGACCAAGTATAGTAACTTGTGAGTCAAGGACAAATACACAAATTTAAACACTGCTACTGTAGTGCCCAGTATTACATGAACAGTACACTACCAGACAAGCAAGTGCATTGCCATTCAAAATCTCGCCTCTCCATCGGTTTTTAAGCCATCTAGTTCCGATTCACTGAGATATGCAAAATGCTTCTCAGAATCAACACAAAAACCAAAGTTTTTCTAAGAACAAGAGATATGTTTCAAGTATCATAATTACTAAACGACCGGAATAACACCCAAAAAAATATCAGTACTGAGATACAAGTGGTCGGAGATGTGAAGCTCGCGGAGATGTAAGGCTATCGAGAAAAAGCATAAGTTTTCAACACAGCACATTTCAAATTATTGATTGCGTATGCCCAACAAGATGCCTCTGTGTTTCACGGGTATTCGATTTCTCCGACGTCTAATGTGAATTAAGACCCCGATTTGTTATCGTCAGATATACAGAAAATACATTCATAGGGTCCACGGGGGCACGTGCTCCCCCATTAGAAGAAATAGCAGGCTGTAACCCAAAATATTTACGATAGTCGCTTTTTTTGATAACATAGTTGATCAGGTTAGACCAAAAAATCAACTATAAAGTTAATGTTTGTAATTATGATTCGTTTATCTTTATATACTTTTGTAAAACTGCTCTCAAAATGCAGGAAATGGCGTTTCAAAGCCTCAAAAAGAAAAAGCTTCCCGGGGACGCACGCCCCTGGATCGTCTATAAATGGGTTGTGCCCCCCAATAATTAGTTGGTTCCTACGCCTCTGAATACATTTATTTTGCAAGATACATTTCTTCTTACAACGTGAAGCAAAGATTTCGGCAAGAGCACATGTTGAGAGCAAAAATCTTTTGAGCGATATAAACCATTAATAAAGCGAAGCAACGATCTATAACTGGGGGAAGATCAACAACGTGGACTTGTTCATGGCTAAACCGATATTTTTATGTGTTTTCATGCAAAAGTAGACTGTCAAACAACGTAAAAACGGTGGAAAAAGGAGCTCCTCGTATATTGAATGATTCCAATTCAAGTGGAGAAAACTCAAGCTAGAATGGAGAAATTTTTTTGTTGGCAGACCCATCTGAGGGCTGTCACAAAAAAGGCGACGTTGGACCTTTAGAGGGAATTAAACTCTGGATCCCAGTAACCTAATCGGGTCTCGTTAATTTAGTACGTAAATCGTGGTGAATAGTCTTGCCAATAACGGTGGCGTTGGTACTAACCCTACTCCGCACAAACCAGATGGCTTCTTAAGACCAATACCATCGCAATAACGACCTGGAGTGCAGGAAAAACAATCGTTTAAACTCTTTCCTCTTGTTTCATTGCGGTATGTGCCGTTTGGGCATAACTCTCCAATCACGCTCCCGTTGACACAATAGCTGCCAGCTGGACATTCAAGGAAGTCTGGTCGATCAGCCCCGCTTGGACAATAATATCCTCCCCAACATTTCCCGGTAGGCTTCTTCAAGCCGTAGCCCTTACAAAACATTCCTTCAGTACAATTATTGCACTGGTCTTTCGACTGAAGTTTTGCCTGAGAGCTGAAAGTACCCGGAGGACACTTTTCTGGTTCACCTGTTCCATAAGGGCAAAATCGACCTGGAGGACAAGGTCCAGAGTCAGAAAAATTAAAAGAACCAGGTAGACAGATGGTAGTATTTTCAGGATAGCCTTCCGGAGTTGCTACGTATGCACCACTTCGACAATAATAGCCTGAAAGAAAACAACAAATTTATTAATGTTGTTTGACAAAAATTGCTGTTAGTCACGCTGTCGTTTGCCAGATTGCTAAATGAAAATCAAATTTGCTTCTTAACGACCATATTATCATTTCATTGGAATACCAAGCTGAATTTTTTTTTTATAGTCCCGAAGCGGAATGCTGCACACAGGGGGGCGGATCTCCGATTTATTCAAAGGGGATTCCCATCAACGGCAGTTACAACTTATCCTGACCAACCCCGAACATATATCGACGCTTGTAATTAAGGTGAACAAAATCAATCACCGCTATGATTTTGTCAGTCCACCCTTGCCGGGAACGGGGAAACAGCGGGGCAAACCTGCCACTGGTTCAAGTTTGAAAAATACGCGCACCAAAGCAGGAAACAAGCGACATACTGGCCTATTTTGTATCGCATTATTATGAAAAGGCACTCCACACTTAGGCACTCCAAACTTTCTAGCACTTTTTGGGAATATTTTATTGTAGAAACTACACGAGGCTCCTAGGATGTTCAACGTACTCTGAACCAGAAGGGACAGTTAACGTCAATGAAATTTAATATTACGAGTGAAATTAGAAAAGGGACTGCAGGACGCTTCGAAGGGATTTACTATCAGGCAATCCTTCCCGCGTTGTTTCACGTTGAACAGAGCTCAATTCAACAGTAACCAATTTATTCTTAAATTTCTTATTACTTGAACTACGGATAAACCAGCAGTATATTTGTCGCCATGGCGACTAAATTGTTAAAAACCGGTGCGTTACCAACACCTCTTGGCTTGAAATTTTTAACATTTGTGGAAAAATATCCAAAGAGTTTTCATTATTCCAACACTAGCTTTTTAAAAACTGCTTATTGGTTCATCAGATCATCCAAACAAATGTGCTTGTGCGACACTTCGCTGTTTACTTAACTTTTCTGATCTAAACTTTCTTAACTTTAAGACCCCGGGCTGGAAAATAAAGGCCCTGAGAAAACGCAAGTTTTCATCTTCGGGTGATCACGATTTCACTCTGAATAATTTTCAGGAACGCGGTGGGTCTGCTCGACTTTATTGGGATATATATTTTCCAATGGTCCCGAAAAACGTTAAATAACGTACTTGATTAAAGCCTTACAGTTAAAAAAGCACGCACATTTTCACTAGTCTTACTTGCTTTGACGAATACAATTTCACAAAACATGAAACTTACCTCCTGAGCACCGCAGTGAGAATGTCGACTGACCAAGTTCTGGACAGTAGAAACCTCCTGGACATGGACTGCACTGGGTGACGTTTTTTAGTCCAGTTTCATTGCTAAACGTTCCACGCGGACACTTGAACTCATATGCTGATTTCGTCCCCTCAGGGCAGTAATGGCCAACAGGACAAGTACTGTTCTTGAAAAGCACTACTGCTTCATGTCTATTGTCGCAGTAATAACCAGCAGGACACACCTATGGATGAGGAAACGTAGAAACGAATTTCACATTTTCAACGAGAATATATTAATAACAAAATAAGGTCGCCATTTTCAAGATTCAGCATTTAGCCTTACAATCCGGAACTTACTGTGGATCTAATGCTATTCTGAACCCTAATATCAAGGACAATTATGAAGTCAACGAAAATTATCGCAAATGGTCACCCTAGTTCAGGTAAATGAATCCTTCAGAAAACAAGCAAAATGTTATATAGTAGCTCCATTATGCAGTGATTTTGCCAGGGTTTTAAAGATGAGGATGTCATCCCAAGGGATATTCAGATTGTAATTTGTAATGTCCTACATCCTGAGGCCCTGTTAACGTGCGCGATTTTGTACGTTGCGATTATCATCCTGGTACATGCGAAAAACTCATGACACTCGATGCATCAAGGCATCCGCTTATGATTCGCTCCAGCTTGTCCTCCAGGCTAGCGTCACAGTTTATTAGTAAATACGGGAAGATATCAATCGCGAGGCACAAGATCGCAAGTATAAACGTGTCTTGAGAGTTTTCCCCCTTGTATTGATTCAGACTATGAGTTTAAATATTATAAAGAGAAATGGCTCGAACGGTTACTGCTCACAACCAAACTGGCAAGCTTGTCAACAACATTTGACATTAAAAACAGCCTTTAACATCACAAACTTTTCCAGAAACAACACGTCTCGTAATTTACCTTGCACGACTCCATCTTCTTTTCGTCTTGATACTCTCCTGATTTACAACGCCGTGGTTGCGAAGATCCTTTTGGACAGTAATGACCCTCGGGACACATATAGTTATTTGGTTGTGGAATGGCTTGCCCCGGTGGACAGAAGAAGCCTTCATCGCAATCATCAGTTGGTCCTGAATTTCCCCAGTCCTTGCAGTATTTCCCAGCTGTGCAGCTGTAGCAGTGACTTTCATTTACGTTTCCTATTTAAGTGGAGAATATGTTAACATGAACGATAATTATAGTGAAAATTATCCAATAAGCTATATTTCCAACAATTTTTATTAGTAATACAAAAGCATGAAGGGAATCGGTGATTAGCTATAATACAACACTAAAACCAAGGGAGAGTTTGTAGTAGTCATTTCCCGATATGTTCAATATATTTCAGGCAGGTCAGTTTGTAATACCAAGATTACGCACTGAATTAGCATTTTTTCAAATTCTTGCCTCTAATGATTCTCGTTGATGCAGTCTATTGAGGGAAAAACGTTGGCTCAGGTAAAAAGGCAAACATTAGAATTTCTGGCTAGAGTAGTAGTGTAGCTACATACGGGCCTATCGGGCCTAGGCCTGCATGAAACCTGCGTGTGCCGTCATGAAATATTGCAGAAAGATGTGACAGATGATGGTTTGCATTTCTTGTGGATTGTCGTTAAAAGTAACATAATATTTTATTGGAACTTTTGCCTGAAATTGAATTAAATCAACACTCTCAACTTTCGATGGTTTCGAGTGGGTTCCGATCAATCTTTCAGACAGTTGACGCTAAAGCGTATGCCTGGCGTTGATTTAAACGTGCAATTTTGGTGTAATGGGAAGAAAGCAACTGTCGTTGTTCGACTGCAGTGAAATTCAAGTTGGTCCTAAAAAGAATAAAAGAGCAGATTCAGCAGCAAGTGGCAATACCGAGATTAGTAGCGAAGTACCGAGATGTTGGGAGGAAATAGCTTCTTTTTTTCTGACAAATTTTTCAACATTGTCAAAGGTATGCTGCATATTGCACACATCCGCTAAATTGCACTTGACACGAAACTTAACCTCTTTTTAGGGAATTTAGAAATTACAGCATCCTTGAGAATAACAGAAACGGAGGTGATCATGGTATTGCTAAGGCAAAAACAATATTTGTCAAAAATAAAAAAATGGCATTTCAAACAAAAAATAAAAGATTCTCATCAATTTAGAAAAACAGAATACAAAGAAACCATAATACTTCATTTTAGTAACATATTCTACATTCACATTAAGAAGTTATTATTCCTCTCGCTTGGCTGCCAAGCAAATGCATTTTTAATATAACGAAAGGCCTACGCTCGAAACGTCGGTTTCTCGTCTTCTCACTTTGGTAGTAAACAATCTTCAAATTTTTCCGATGTTGGAAAAAACTGCCTACATCCAGCACTCTCAATTAATGTCGGAGATTTTTGTGCGGCAGGTCAGTCGTTAAAAGTTCTTTACAAGCTTTCTGGTTCAAACCTTCTAAGCATCATGTTACTTGGCACCTAATTTTTCTTATGAGTAAAACCAAAACTCATCCATCCAGCCGGCGATGAACCAGAAAACCATAGCCTGGAAAGACGACTGATTCCGAATAAAAAAGATGCAATAAAAAGACTTCAAGACTTCTGTCACGATCAGAACGGAACTTTACTTGGGAATGTCACCATTGTAGGTTACACACCCAATTTATACAATTTTGCCTAGATACTTACCAGATGTGTTAGAGTATGTCCCTGGAGGACAAAGAGTGTAGTTTCTGCTTCCGCGAGGGCAATAAGCACCCAAGGGACATCGATCTCCAACAACTCCCCCAGATGGGTTCCCTACGTTAGCTCCACCAGTGCAATAAAAACCAGGGAAGCACTCCCCATCAGGTGAGGACAAAACATTCGATGTACATATTTTTCCAGGTGGACACTGGATGGGCAGCGGTGTACTTCGAGGACAGTATGTTCCTGGCGTGCATGGTCCACCTCCTTCAGCCAAATTTCCTGGAGTCTTACTAATTGATCGGTTCATACAGAAGTATCCTCCGTCGCAAAGACCAGCAACGGCACTTAAACCTAACGGGGAAAAAACACGACGATAAAAGCATTAATTAGCGTCAGGTAATAAGCGCAAGAGAAATATCTCGCGTAATTGAAATTTTATTATCCCTAATGTATAGTAAAATGGTGTTAATGGTCGACTCTAGGCGCTATGGAATGCCCTTCGATGCAAATGGTTGCGTACCTACCCTAACGAATGTTGCTTGAGTAAAATGAATGTATTTTTGCGTTAATGAGTTTGAGGTTGGCGTTAATGATAGTATATTTTGTGGTAATGAACAGCAAAAGGTGTAATCTCCCGTTGTCCAGATATAACCATTTGAAGTTTGACCCTGATAACGTGAAAAGTAGGCTGATCTCTTCAATTTAATGAATATTCAATATTTCAACAAGTGTTTCGGTGAACTAAGATAGCAGCAACATAAAATAATAGTGATTTCAGAAATAGAATGATACTTATGATTTTGGGAAGCCGCAGAAAACGCTAACACAGTAACGCTAACACAGTTTTACACAAGTAAATTGTTCTTTCCGTAGCTGGTGTACCATCGTCAGAATAAAATATTTTCCCGTCTAGCTTGCTGTTTGTCGCTGTACCAGGGATTTCAAAACAAGGCGTCGCGTGTCGCAAGCGATGTTAGTTAGTCGTATTTCCAACGCCTACTCTGAGCAACGCTGCTCAGACTCCAATCAAATTCTATCTTGGTTCTTTTTTGAACCTGTAAGTCAGACTGCTAGATATCACATTTTCTGCTGGAGCGTGCTTCCAGATGACAATTCCCAATCACTACAATGCTCGGGTCTGTTGCCGACTCCTACTATTAAGATCTTATTGAAACTCCTGTGAAGCATACCATTTATTTCATATCCTATCTCTCAATATCCTGGCATCCCACTAATCGGATAAGTGGTTCTCTGAATCCTTACCTGATTTATCACAATAAGATCCAGGAGTGCAAGGCTGACAATCTTGTAACGCAGAGCGAGCAGTGAGGTTATTAAACGTACCAGCAGGGCAGGGGTGCGCCGTGGCCGTTTTGCTATTGATAGGACAATAGTACCCTGAAGGGCATTCAACAGGCACAGTAGTATTCATAGTACAGAAAAATCCTGGTGGGCAATCTAAACAAGAGCTCCTGCCAGTCTCATTGTTATATGTTCCGGCTTCACAGGGTTCAGGGTAGGAACTTCCTTCCGGACACTTGTAACCTGGGAAGCACTTCCCACCATAAACATCACCCAGGGGCTCACGAACTGGAGATCTTGAGACACAGTAATATCCAGGGGCACACGTTCCAGTCGGCTGGGTTTGATTTCCGTAAGCACAATAATAACCAGGTGGGCAAACGTCACATTCATTGGCACTTTTTAATTTGTCCCTTCCCGGTCTGGCATAACGACCAGCAGGACAACGTTGGGGGGCCGAAGATCCTTCTTCACAATAATATCCACCTGGCGGGCAGGCTCCGTAGTCATCCCCACCGCCTGGAGAATCTGTAATGGCTCTTCTCTTACACCAATAACCCGACGCACAAAGGCCAGAAACGTTACGCAACCCCTCCTGATCGCAGTATCGACCAGGGGAGCAATCAGAACACTGGCTTTCTTCTTTCAATCCATCTCTGTTTCCAAATGTGCCTCTTGGACACGGAACTGGTTCACCATTTTCCCTGTTGTCGTCTCCACTGAGACAGAAGAAGCCTTGAACGCACGGCTGAGGTGTCACAGTTTCTTTTGGGCAATATTTACCCGATGGGCAGACTTTACATTGAGACAATCCGGGCTCATCGGCGTAATACCCTGAAAAAAGAGAGAAACGTTTAGTAACGGTCTTTAATTTATAAAACCATGGGTTGTTTTCAAAAGGATTAGTTTGGCGCCATCCCTCGACTACATTGCTGACGAATAACACTAGCTTAAGGTCTCCCTTATTCTCTCAAAAGTGGCTTCTGTAGGTCCTGCTAATGCACTGGAAAGTGCGTCCCATTCAAGGAAACGTCTAATCACTCTCTCTCCGCGAGACTATGCACAATAGAAAATAAGATGAAGAAGGTAATAAGCTGCGAGCCTCTTTTAACTCATTTCATCCAAATATTATAGGGGGCACTGCCACTCATCTTAATTTGTACGTGAAGGGTAAAGATATAGGTTTCTATGGCACGAATCTTCACGAGAACCAAAACAGTAGCCTGAGAAAAAAACGGTCTCCGCGTTGACGAAAATGGACCCCGAGGTTGGAGAAAAAACGTTTTTCCATTTACATCACACCAAGCACAAGAGAATAATTAAACTCTTTCCTGAACGGTGACGCACTTTCCAGTACCGTAACAGGACCCAGAAAGGCCGATTTTGAAAGACGATAGTAGATTAAGGTTTCTCTTAGTCTCTCAAAATCGGCCTCTCTAGGTCCTGTTACGGCACTGCAAAGTGCGTCACCGTTCAAAAGGTATTTAATCATTCTCTTATGTTTGGTGTGATACAAATGGATTAGTGTCTTTTTTCAAACCTCGGAGTCCATTTTTGTCAACCCGGAGACTATTTTTTTTCTCGGGCTATTGTCTTGATTCTAGTGAAGACCTTTACTCTTCACTTAAAAAAAAATAAGATAACTGCCGGCGTACCCTATAACATTGGAATGAAGCGAGTTAAATGAGGCTCAGAGCTTACTGTCTTCCCTTAACTTACGTTCCAATCTTCTTCCGTTCTCCACTTTGAATATCATTTAAATATTCTGTAAATTCATTGAACTAACGGATTCTCTCGACTTACCAACACTACAAGGCTGAGGACTGATCGTTCCTTCTTCACAATAATGTCCTATAGGGCACTGTCCTCCAAATGTTCCATTGTTTGGCGTAGAAAGACGAGATCCTCTTTTGCAATAATAACCAGGAGAGCATTTCCCTGAGACTGTTGTTCGACCAGTTCCGTTGCAAAAATATCCTTCATTGCACAAGTCGCAGTCATTCACACTTTGTCCACCACTTGTTGCCCTGAATTTAAGGTTGAAATTTACAATAAGTCAACTGGTGTAAACACGCCGCTGACCAATATACTGTGGAAGTGCAAAATTTACAAGCTAACCACAAGCACAGAACTTATCTACAATTAAAGTTCTTGTTAAAATCTTTTGCAATAGAAGAATATCTGGTTTGGAAACAAAAATCGGTATAGATAAAATGCAGACGATGGCATTAGAAAAACCAGACAAAATATTGAGACACAATATTGGCACACGCTAATCCGGATCCTTGTGCCGACATGTTAGTGTATTTCTACTCTTTCATGGGTTTAAACATTCCTTATTTTGTTAGTCTAAATCCTCACAAAGCTGTCTATGATTTGCCGTACAAATAAAATGGCAGTTGCAAAGGGAGGGATAAGACAAGTGTGGCATCCCTCCCTTTCCTCAAAAATATGATAAGCGGAAAATTAATTGGAAGACCCACTTCGAAAGTTACATGTAAAATGGTAATATCTCAGTAGTCAGTTTCTGGGAAATTTCCAAAAGAAAGAAGTTAAAAATCTAAATTGCTTAAGCTTTTCCCGAGAATCACAATTCAATTGTTATCACTGAAGTGTCTATTTACACTGGTTTACCCTACCAACGTACTACCTATGCTGTTTTCGCTAGAAATCCACTAAGGGCCACCCCACACGGGTACAGTGTTACACACTACAGGAGGAAACTGGAGTACCTGAAGAAAACATACGATACCAAGTAAAATCACACTGGACAACACTCTTCTCACATGTGGCCAAGGTAACTTGGATCAGATAACCACACGGATCCGGAATCGAACCCTAGTCACAGTGGTGAGAGACACGTGCACTACCTCTGTGTCACCAGCACCCCGAGGTGCACTAGATCAAACCATAGTCAGAGTGGTGAGAGACACGTGCACTATCGCTGCGCCACCATCACCCCACTATTACCATCATTACATTCACTACTAACATTATCGTCATCATGACCAAGACCTTGACAACGACAACGACCACTACTACCATTATTATTGATATTATTATCATTATCGTCATTATTATTATAATCATTATTATTATAATCATCATCATTATCATATAGCCATTATTGTTATTATTATAACTATTATTATTACCATTGTTGTGTATCTTAATAGCTGATTCATTTGCACAATAGTGCGTACAGGATGTAAATAGTAGCTCCTCAAGTCAAAATTTACTAAGGCTACGTATTTCAACGTCACAGATTCTCATAAATATCAATCCCCATGGACCACGTCACTAAACACATAACGAAGCAGTGTCTTATTTACCATTTGTACTGTGTTTTGAATGGTTTTCACGACCCATTTGGCCCCTTTCTGTTGATGTAGTTTTTTGATACCGCCTCCACGACATCCTGTAACCAGTGGAATCCCAGAAGCTTCTCTCGTGTTTCACTGCTCGCAAAGATTTGTTAAATAATGCCCCAATTTTTTTCTTTCATGTGTAACTCCTGAGGACAAGCCATGTCCACCAGCCAAACACACTTCCCACTCCCCTCTCCTCCAGTGGTCTGGCCTCCTTGCTTTATCATAACTCCACAGTTTGGATGCAAAATCCAACATCAACTTTTAAAAATTTGTCATCCTGCGAGTCTTACCTTAATAATATGCCTTTCCAACGCGATTTTTTGTCACCATGCACAATGCTGAAAATGGCCGCTTAGAAACTCCTAAATTTCAGAATATTTCACAAGTAAGCATGCCTCTTAATCCCTATGCAGCACTCCACACTTCAGACTCTCGTCTTGCAAACCTTCAATGGTAATACTTATGTTTAAGTAATACTAGTCCAGCATCTCCTTTTTAGAACAAATGCCATTCGAAAATTTTAATTGTGCACCAAAAACCCTCACTGGCCACATTCTAGAAACCTGTCTGGGTAGCGAAGGAGATAACAAGCCAAATTTCAGATTCTATCTGGCAAAACTAAAAAAAATCAATGAGGACGAGAGTATAATTGACCTTACAGTAGAATAATAATAATAATACGACTCAGCAATTTGCGTTTCGGTTCTCTTCGCCGGGCCAAGTTATTGTATGATGCCTTAAATTACGTTACGTTGTCACTATAGACCTTGGACCAAAAACTTGCCCCACATCACAATCACACAATAAAACCAATGCTCACCTGTACGTCCCCTCCGGGCATGGTACTTCGTACGTAGCTCCTTGTTCGCAGTAGTGACCTGGTTCACAACGCTTTCCCCATTCCAATTTACCTTCAACGTAGGCTGGATCTTTTCCTTCTGCTCGTTCAAAACAGATATGTCCAGCGCTACATTCACCTAAATAACAAAATAAACTTCCGTTTAATCAGGAAGCAAAAAAGGCAAACAAGGTTCTTTCGTGAAGTTTATAGTCTTTCAGTTAGAAATGTTCACAACCATTGTTTTGACTGCGCTTACCCGTTGGGTGTATGTTCGCTGCACCTTGACAATAATATCCCCGAGGGCACGGCTTGCAGCTATCGTTAAGCGACGACCGCCGAGTGTAATTATTGAATGTTCCAGGAGGACATTCGTATGTCCTATGGCTTCCAATTGGACAGTAATACCCGGCTGGACACGGTTCTTTAGTCGTCATCTTGTTTGTGGGACAGTAGTAACCTGGATCGCATGGTTTGCAACGGTCTTGTTTCTGGAACGGTTGGTAAAAACCTGGTAAGCATGGTTGTGGAGCAGAAGCGCCTTCTGGAGTAAAATAACCAGGTTCAGTGATACTTTCATTCGGTGTAATAGCACCACTGCCACAGTAGTAACCCGCGTTACACGGACCATTAGGACGTCGATTGCTTGCCGATGCGCAATAAAAACCTTCGTTGCACCGTTCGCAGTCTTGATTGTTGGTAGCACCACCAGTGACGCTGTAGGTTCCTGCTGGACAAGGTTGTGGTAGAAATGAACCAACAGTACAGAAGCCACCCCTTGGACACACCTCTCCAGTTATTCCATCAGTCGGTGTGCTTGTGTAGGCACCACCGTAACAGAGATAGCCAGCGTCACATTGACCACGCGGAGTTGGTAAACCAGGTGCATCGCAATACCTAGAAATCGGCACAAATACTAAAGTTGAATTCACAAAGGTGTTGGGACATCCAAGATGATAGTGTAAAGAGTGATCGCGGCTCCTTAATGAAACCGAGGACAATTCTCGTGAAATCACTAAATCCTGTGACAAATATACATGGAAGCCAGTTAGTGTACTCAAATACAATTTTAAAAACTAATTACAAATTATAATCAAGTAAAGTCTCCCTAAGGTTGAGTGCATACGGAACAAACGAGTTCAATATATATGCCCAAAATCCTTCTCTCTCCAAAAGTCCACTAACAACAGTTTTATCAATAATCTTTACCACAACATGATCCAACCCCTGATGTCTTCTCCAAAAAATCCTCATACAAATTCTCTCCTGGTAATCCCCCCTGACCCTTCCATATCGTACTAAACTGCTCTAGACTAATGATTATTAAAACATTTTCTAAATGACATGATTCAGCTTCCAATGTTTTGTTTAGAGCATTTCTCACATTTGATAAGATAAATAACCGTGGAATCACAATCAAAATCGTAATTTATAAAGTATTTCTCATTCCTCATCCTATCAGTAAAATTACTTCCCTCCTTGACGATCTTGCAAATTTGGTACCGGCTTTTGCCAGATGTGTAAGTATGTTGAAGAGGGGAGTATTTTTAAAGGTAAAATAGAGTATTTTCGGTTAACTAAACCTTTGATTGTCACTCTAAAGGTGTAGTTTATATGATTACATGTAAAAGATGCGAAAAATTATCCGTGGGTAGTACAGTTACGTCTTTCAGGAAAAGGTTTAACAATCAAAAGAGTAGTTTGTATCGATATGGTAAGGATCAAAGAAATATATCGGGTGAATATTTATATACATATATTTTTAGTGAGACGAAAAAGATTCGAACATATAAAAGTTATGGTAACTGATAAAACTGATTTGAATGATCCACCAAACAGTGAAGGTTTTTGGACCTATAAACTAAATACTTTCATTCGTAATAAACTCGAGAGATTTTTTGTAATTTAAATTAGGATGTGACACAGCGTGTCCGAAAAAAAAGACTACCTTATTCATGTTTCATTAATATTCTTTACAAATTACCTTTTGTACAACAGATAATTTCTAAAGAATAATCATTAGAATTTCCAATAGGGTAGCCCTTTTTATTCATACACTATATTTAAATCCCCGAAATGTTGGAGATGAAATAAAGTTTTGAAAAGTTTATCTTGATGTTTTATAGACGATTTTTAAACTTACGCGAAGAAAGACGAAGTGATTTTATACGTACATGTGTATCTGTATGTATATCTATATGTATATCTACATGTACATCTATATGTATATCTATATGCATATCTATATTTATATTTATATTTATATTTATATTTATGAAATAACACGCGTCCTACGCACGCTGTCATTGGACGAGCCTCATTTTCTATCAGAGTACAGGGACACGTTTGACCTCATTTTCATTTTGTATTAGAGTATAGAGACATGGATGACGTCACGAAAACTCAAAAAACCTTGGTTATTTTATAAAACAAATAGAAAACAGCTTTCGTGTCTCTGTACTGTGACAGAAACATGAATGACGCCATTTCACCTAGGCATTTTTCTGGTTGAAATGACGTCATTCATGTTTCTATCACAGCATAGACACTCGAGCAATTTTCTATTTGATAAGTATATTTACATGTACATGTATACGTATACCTATACGGATGTACATGTACATGTATATGTATATGTATATGTATATGTATATGTATATATCTAAGTCTATGTCTATGTCTGTCTATGTCTAAGTACACGTGCACGTAATGTATACGTATACGTATAAATTTTGTTTAAAAATATCAATGGAAACATAAACCAAAACGTTGTGTTCATTTGAATACCATTACATAAAAAAATCTGTTCAAATTTGTGTCGTTTCTTTAGACGTTTTGCGAATTAAGTTTTGCCTAATAAAGTTAAACACCAGTCTAAACCTAGTAAAGACACGACGCTCTTTAGGTAATACCTTAACATATGCTTGGCTGGTTTACATCCTGTGGTACATCGATATTATTGCTATAATTTATGTAAATAGATCTAGCTAGGCTTTGCTCCCCGAAATAACTCCGGATGGCTTCGTTTTCTCGTGACAACAATGATTTGCCTATAGATGCACAATGCATGTAAGGCATCATTTACATGCCGCCATTGTCGCATACGATTCTACCCCTGAAATAATCGTATCGTGCAAATCAGGCATAAGGGCTGTTGATATGGGAGGCGAGCCAGCCCGGTAAAAGGAATATCCCTGTATAGACGACTTTTGTTTCGCCTTTTTATGGATGAACTTGACCGCGGCTGTAGGGATTATTTACGTTGAAATCTGGTGCGAAAATGATGAAACAACCACAGCACATACAGACTCCCAAAACAATCATCCCGGTAAATGGACCATCCCTGCTTGCAAATGTTTACATGGGAAAATTGTCATCCCGCCAATCGATCTCGATTCCGAGATCTCGCCACTTAGCAAGTGCGATCTCGCTTACCGTGCTGGCTCGCCTTCCATGTAAAAAGCCCCTAGTAGGGAAAGCCGCACCGGCTACATTCTAATGCAATGGATTTCAAGTCAAACCCGCCTGATATTCTCGTAAGACAAACGAATCTGCTAGGCGAACATTCGACTTCATACATACAAACGAAACTTGCTAAAATTCTGGACCAAGTGAATAAAATAACATTATTCGGGAGGTCCTCAACAGTTAACTGAATTAGACAGGTTCTTTCAAGGTATTATTTCGACTTTTGCGGTGGAAAGGCACTTAATTGGTAAGAACAGCAGCAATGAAGTTACATACCATCCTTTACTACAATTTCTGCATTCCTCAATAAATCGAAGTCCTGATCTGTTGCCGAACATTCCGATCCGACAAGGATGAGGTTCGCTGACCCTCGGCGGACAGTAGTAACCACGAGGGCAAATGATGGGTACTTCACTTCCTTCTGGGCAGTAATTTCCTTCAGGGCAAGGATGGCAGTCGTTCACATCGCGGCCAGATGTTTCATTACGATAAGTCTTTGGCGGACACGGTACTTGACTTGGTCCATACGATCCAATAACTAATGTTGATACACCATTAGTAATGTTTGTCGGACAGTAGAAACCTTTGTTGCATTCACCATTTGGTTTTTCAGATTTCTCTAAACAGTATTTCCCAGGAGAACAAACTTGACATGCAGAAATGTCGGCCCCATTCATGTCTGGGTTGAATGTGCCAGCTGGGCAAGGTATCTCCACTTCAGTTCCTGGATTACAAATACAAGGCGAAACAAATGTTTTTAAAACAACGAGACGAAGTTATGATTCACTGTACGAAATTTTTTTTCTTAAGAAGGCCTCTCGAATGATGGCATGTAAGTCTCCACTGCCGTATGACGAATGAACTCCTTGTTAACATCGTCAAAGCATAATTCCAACAAAACAACAGTGACTAGCGCACTAGTTAGTACATCAAGTGACTGGTTACTTCAGTTTTGACTGGATACAAATAGGCAACTAATTCCAATCCCGCGAATTCGCAATATCACGTTTTTATACAAGTAGCGTATAGGGTATACTTATATACAAGTAAAAGTTAGGAAGCATCAATAAACAAAGGTTTTTATACATGTAGATACTACATTACTCCTGCAGACAATCGTTTTACATTCGC